>WOGZ01000004.1:0-351340 GCA_009733775.1 Alectoria sarmentosa
AAAAAAAAAAAAAAAAGTTTAATCGACGTTAAGCCTTAAGTCCGTTTCGCCTTTCTTTGTTTTTAATATTCATGAATTTAATTCATGAACCCTGACTTGTGATGTTTAAATGATTTATTGAATTGAAGATCTGTTGAGATTTGAAAATATTATCGAGGTATTTTTCAAAAACGATCTTTCTTAGATTTGGGCTTATTAGTACGGTACTGGGAGTCAAAATAGCTCAATATGTTTCGTATTGAAAACTCTATCGAGACTCGCTAGGGAGGATTGCGAAAACCCCCCTACCGCCCTTAAAGTACGGAGTAATGAATTGTTAAATACTTATTCTGGCGCACTCAATCTTTCGTCCATATGTGCTCGTCTGTACCAAATACATAGACCGAGCAACATTATTGACGCTCACCCTAGTGGTAGCGATCCAAGTGCTGCTCTCATGCCGCTTTCTCGAGCTTTGCAAAGCTTCGAGGCGCGTGCTCATTTCACTCATTTTCTCTTCCCCAAACTGAGTTGCCGAGCCTTGGTCAGGACACATCGCCCTCACCCTCACCCTCACGCGCAGACCCCATTGAGTTCTCTTGTCGTACTATCTCCCTCTACCATTTACCACAACACCAGCTCTCTGTTCAGCCCTGCAAGTAACCACTTCCGCCGCCGATTGAGTCCCATAATGAGCTCCAAAACCCTGGCACGCCCGCACAGCGGCCACTCGCATCAGCACCATCATCACGATAATACATATCTCGTCTCGACAAACAAAAAAGATGCCGGTGTCCGTATAACGCGAATTGGCCTTTATGTCAATTTCTGTATGGCTATATTCAAGGGCCTCGGCGGCTACTTCCTGAACTCACAATCTCTCGTCGCCGATGCCTTCCACTCCCTCACAGACCTCGTCTCCGACTTCTTGACGCTGGCAACGGTGTCTTGGTCCCTCAAGCCTCCGACTTCTAGCTTTCCTGCCGGATATGGCAAGATCGAAAGCTTGGGATCGCTAGGGGTCAGTAGCCTGTTACTTGCAGGCGGCATCGGACTGGGCTGGCATTCGTGCGAACTATTATATTCACAAGTCTTCCTCGATGCTGCCTCTTCAATGACAGAACATGGCCATAGTCATGGTGGTGGGGTTTTTGGACATTCGCATAGCCACAACCCAGCAGATATGGGGATCCCCAATGTTCATGCAGCCTGGATTGCGGGTGGTTCTATATTAGTCAAGGAATATCTTTATCGTTCCAGTAAGTCAAGCCCAACATTTCGGGAGGTCCACTTTTTCCCTGCGCTTCATCTATTTGTCAAATTTCATTGCCAGGAGTATGGAAGATTGCTTTTACCCTTATTCAGCATCACGGCAATTTGAAAACATCTCAGAACTACACATATGATTATATCATCGCTTTTCTTTCCAACAACGAGCTCCCGTGAGAAGTACAGCTTCAGTTGCAGTAGTTCCGCTCATCTACTTGCATCAAATGACGTTACTTAGTCAGGCTGATGGAAGGAAGCCCATTTGTTACGGCAACAGCTATCTGTGATGCAGGTAGTGGCTGACATTGTTCCTCTGCAGCTATGAAAATCGCAAGGGAGCGCAAATCCTCCGTCTTAGCTTCCAATGCCGTCCACCACCGAATAGATTCGCTGACAAGTATCGTCGCTCTCGTTGCTATTGTCGGTTCCCACGTGTTGGACAATGTTTCATGGCTCGATCCTGTTGGGGGTCTCGTCGTTTCAATGATGGTTATCAGAGCTGGCTGGGGCAATACTGGTTCTGCCCTACTTGAATTAGCAGACGTTGGCGTGACAGAGGAAATCAAGGTTTCTGTTCGAGAAACAGTTTCACAGGCACTAGGAGAGGGCTCTTTTGGATCTGGTAGAGTCGTGGGCAACCAAGTTGAAGTTCGAGACGTGCAAGGGGTTAAAGCTGGACAGAATTATCTGATGAATGTCGAGCTTGCCGTGCCGGGGGAATGGACAGTGCAAGAGACACGTCTCGTAGAAGACGCAGTTCGACAGAGAATCGGCTCAAAAGTTAAAGGTTCGCGCAGAGTCAAAGTCAGATTCGTGGCCAAAAGCGATGGGGCATCAGATTTTGCCGACGAGTTCATTGGTGCAGACGTCTCCCCCAAAGGCAGCCCGGAGCCAGACGATCACGGCCAAACTGAGAGCCACACTCACAATCACACCAAGGGCCACACCTATGACAAGTCTGTGTCCAACGGCGATGCGAAGAAAGGGAGTCAATAATCTTTCGTCCAGATTTGACGGGAGGGAGATGCATCAAATTACAGTGACTCTCCCTCCCACTTTCACTTTTGTCAAAAAACAAAACTCTGCACAGCTACGGGGAAATGGGATGACTGGACATGCTAGAAGAATTCACGGGTAACCTTCCTCGACCCCAGAACGCGCATACTCTAAGCGACTTTGACAGGTGTTAGCTAGACCGCACTTTTAAGAAGCAACGACGGTGAATGAATTATGAAATTGCACATTTTAGTTGCAAAGTCGCTACAAATAGACTACAAACACCCCGAAAGGTCCTACCAATTCGTCTTCCTGCCTTCCGTCTTGATCATTGCTGTCTTTACGACCGATTTGTGCTCAGCTCTCTGAGAATCAATATACGTCATTTCCTTCGCGCCAAACGTTTGCTGGACCCTCAGACGTCACAACTACCCTTATCTTATGGGCTTTTGTCCTTACAACCGCTTCACCAATCAAATATCGTAACAGGGAACAATGACCGATGAAAGCTCTCTTTACTTGGGCTTCGACCTTTCTACCCAGCAGCTTAAAGGAATTGCCATCACTGCCAAACTCATGGTTGCTTATGAAGCAGTCTTCGATTTTGATGCGGATGCTACTAGCTTCGGCATAAAAAAGGGCGTACTTACCAATGAAGCTGAGCGCGAGGTCTATGCTCCAGTGGCCATGTGGCTGCAAGCCATCGATGCTGTTTTGCAGAGACTGCAAGATAAAGGAATTGACTTCAGCAGAGTGAGAGGAATTTCTGGTGCGGGGCAGCAGCACGGTAGTATTTACTGGAGTCAACATGGGGAGCATGCTTTGCGGAATCTTCGTGAAAGCAAATCGCTAGATGCACAACTACGCCATGCGTTTTCCTATCCCTACAGCCCCAACTGGATGGATAGTAGCACGGAGATGGAAATGGGAAAGTTTGACCGGCAACTTGGGGACGAGACCCAATTAGCCATACGCACTGGCAGTAAGGCTCATCATGTAAGAAAAATTTTCATTCCCCGTTTCGCGGAGAAATGCTTCATAGTCCAACTGCGAGGGAAGTATTTGACCCGTTATGAGATATCAAAGGGTTTTCTCTCCTTTTGTGTTGGATGTACAGCAGTTCAGTCTTGGCTGATTTAAGCATCGCAGCGTTTCACGGGTCCTCAAATTTTGCGGTTCAGATCGAAGCATCCCGATGAATATGCAAATACTTCTCGCATTTCACTCGTGTCCTCCTTCCTTGCCTCAATATTTCTCGGCAAGATAGCTCCCATCGATATCGCAGATGTCTGTGGCATGAATCTGTTTGACATCAAGACAGGTAACTACAACCAGGAGCTGATGACCTTAGCCGCTGGTTCCTCCGACACTAGTGACCTTGAAAGCAAGTTGGGTCACGTAGCGGCAGACGGAGGAGGTAGTTTGGGTGATATTAGCCAATACTTTGTTTTACGTTATGGCTTCAACCCGTCATGTACCATAGCCCCGTTCACTGGCGACAATCCCTCGACTATCCTTTCACTTCCCTTGCGCCCTCTTGACGCAATCGTTTCGCTCGGTACTTCCACAACTTTCCTGATGTCAACTCCTCATTATAAACCAGACCCCGGTATGTATATTCGGAGTCCTTGTTGCCTATTATGGCCCAAATTTTGAACCTCGAGACACGTCTTGGGAGTCCATAGTCTGAAGACGTGTCCCAAGACTTGACACCCATTATTGGATGGGAAATGCTGACTCCGAGATCATTAACAGCTGTACACTTTATGAATCAGTAAGCACCCTTTCTGAGTTATATTTTGCCCTTTAATACCTTCTGTTGAGTGTGAAGACATGGTTGATGAGCAAGACATATCTCTTCAGGCGGGTTTACAGACTCATGAATCCGTCTAATAAGAGCAATACTGACGCCGAAATGGTAGCCCTACTACGCCTGGTCTTTATATGTTCATGCTATGCTACAAAAACGGTGTGTTCTTTTTCGTTCAATTCCGTACCTTCCGACAACCTTGTTCTTACGTCAGTCAGGAGGCCTTGCGCGGGAACAGATCAGGGATGCTCTTCCACCGGCCCCTCCTGGTAGTTCAGACCGATGGTTACTTTTCAACCATCATGCGACGCATACTCGGCCTCTCGGCGCATCTATTGAGAGCTCTCCGGCCAAAATTGCCCTCTATTTCCCTCGGCCTGAGATTGTCCCCAATGTATATACAGGTATATACAGGTACACTTACACTGGTCAACAACCTACGGTCTCTTCTTCATCTACATGGAAACTTCCCGAAGACGACTGCCGAGCCATCATAGAATCTCAGTTGCTATCTCTGCGCCTCCGAAGTCGTGGGATCGTAGCTCCCCCGTCTGAGAATCCCAGAAACGTTCCAGCTCAGCCCAGGAGAATTTATCTTGTCGGAGGTGGCAGTCAGAACACCGCCATCGCAAAGCTTGCTGGAGAAATTATGGGTGGTGTAGAAGGGGTCTACCGCCTTGACGTAGGTGGAAATGCATGTGCACTTGGAAGCGCATACAAGGCTGTTTGGGCCGTCGAAAGAAAGCCAGGAGAGAAGTTTGAGGGTAAGTTTCTTTTCCGTGTCATTACTGCCTGATTCGCGCTGCAATTCGAGCTGCAAGATTTATTTCAAGAGGAAACCACTCCTGGAACTCGTCCCACAACTCATATCTGATCCTGAAAGAGACGCGCTGACTTCCAAACCATTAAGACTTGATTGGCAGTAGATGGAGAGAGGAAGATTTTATTGAGAAGATAGCCGACGGCTATCAGGAAGAAATATATCGATATTATGAGAAAGGTGTTGACGGGCTGGAGGCTGTTGAAAAGGACGTGCTAAAGAGGCAGACCCAGGATGTGAGTAAAGCAGGCACTACGGGCGCTGGGCAAGTTTGACACCTTTTCGAATTTCGATCTCCCTCTGGCAATCGAGCCTATACAGCAGTAGTCTAACCTCTTGGCCGAGGAATTTATCAGGACATAGACGGCGATTTCGACCTCTCTAGACATTTGCATTCTTCAATTCCAAACTAACAGTCCTTGCGAGACACCTTCTGGTTGGAATACCGAACTATTCCGGTAAGACATGCAGATTGCAGAAACCAGATCCCAGTTATCATCAGCCTAGGGGATAAAGTACTTAGGTAGGTAGGGAGGGCTCATAGGGTTCGTAGGGCTGCTGCTCTCACAGCACTAGTAGTAGTGGACCGAGCGCGCCAAGATTTCCTCGCACACTCCGGAAAATGAAACATTTTAGCCGCTGTAGACCCACACGCTCTTCCAAGTTCCAATAGCGTTGAGATTAGGTGAACATGGACAATCTATCCGTCCTTGACGCTGGTGCCATCGACTTATCACTTCGCCGTGTCAAACGGAAGGCTACATCTACAGCAGGTGGAAGCGCAAAGAGGGTGCGAAGAAATGAAACGCCCACCCGCTCCGGTTCGTTGAGCAATGGCTCTCATCATGGCAAACACTAATACATCGTCTAGGCTCCGACGCCTCCGATACCTCCGACTACAAATCCGAATCTTCCAGCCATGTGGGCGAGGACTCTCGAGTCATCAGCAGTGTTGCAACACCATTGACCCCTATTTCCCCCAAAGCATCGCCTCGACACCCCTCGGATCTTCTTAAAATTCACCACTGCATATACGAGGGCTGCGACAAGTCTTTCAATCGCCCTGCCAAACTAGCTCAGCACGTTCGGTCTCACACCAATACTCGATTGTTCGTGTGTCCTCACGCGTTGTGCACCAAGGATTTCCTTCGCGAATCTCACCTGAAGCACCACTTCAAATCAGCGCATTCGGATGTCCGTGACTATGTATGTGGATGGGAAGGCTGTGGCAAAAGCTTCGTTACAGCAACGCGATTGAAGAGGCACTATGCTGCTCATGAAGACAAGGAGAAGTTCAGGTGTACTGTGGCTGATTGCGGTCAGACTTTTCGGAAGCATGGGACGCTGCAGAAACACATTCTGACCGTCCACGAAGGGAGGAAGCCTTTCATCTGCGAAGTTTCAGACCTTGATGGAACCGAATGTGGAACGGGCTTTGATACTGAAGGGCAATTGAAGTCTCATGCTAATAGAGTCCACGGAACCAATGTTTTCTTGTGTACTATCTGCTCACCGGAGTGTCGAAGTACCACCGGCGATCCAATCCTGGACAAACGAGAGACGTCCTTTTCAACATATGCAGCGTTACAAGAGCATACAGAAAACGAGCATCCTCCGGCATGCACAGAGTGTGGACAATTATGCAAGTCGCTGCGGGACCTCAAAAGTCACCTTGAAGTAATTCATGGAGGTTTTGATTTGAATGATTCAATGACCCATTTTTGCCAAGAACAAGGATGTGGGCGAGGCTTCACGAAGAAGGGCAATCTCGGCATGCATATTCAGATCAGTCATAATCCGAATCGATTCGTTTGCGGTGGAATTGATCCGTCAATGCTGAGTCAAGTCACAAATTGGGACGGAGCGAGTTCTTGTGGGAAAGCTGTGACAACGAAAACCTGTTTAGAAGAACATATACGCACTACTCATCAAGGCCTTGCGCCATCACGCAAGACTAAGAGACAGACTAAGCATGGGGTTTCGGATGACCCAGCTCGGAAGTATCAAGTGTCTGTTCTTACACGACTTACAGGCGCTGGTTATGAGGAACAAAGCGGAAGACATATCTTCTGCCTGGTGGTAGGCTGCAATTACCGCTTCCTGAGGGAATACGATATGGAAATACATTTACAGTCCCGTCATGGCTTGGCAGATTTCGGGATCCGAGAGATGCTGATGGATCAGGAAGGACTCTACGGTCGGCAGACCCTGCATGGAACTCCAACGTTAGCAACGAAGCAGGATGTTGATGCTGAGAGGGCTCTTGATATGCAATTTGACGATGCCGTCGGCGTGGTCGATCATGAAGAGACTCTAGGGGCAGGCGCTTTAAGGGATTGTAATTTTGGGCTTGGGGGGCACTCATATCATAAGAGTGGACATAGTGGTGAGTGGTTACGTGACGAGCTAGAGATGCGGTGTTTGATCGATGGAGGCCTCACAATGGAAAGGCATGAAACGGTCGATGATCAAGATGATGTTTTTGACCCGGCACTTCGGTGAGGGGGGCCCAGGTGTCTTACATGCTCACTGGTTTCAGATTAGCTGTAGTTCTACCATATATACAATAGCCCAGTAGACTTCTATGCTTTTTAAATTCTGTCCGCCTTCCCCAAAAAGTACTTTAGCCTAATCGCGCTCGTGGCTGGCGGTTGGTGGCTCGCATGTACACGTGACCGTTTTTTGGCTAACAAAGCAGAGTTTCCTTTCCCAAGTCTCAGTCCTTAATCGCAAGCATACTCAATATCTTTTGACCTCAAATCCCTACGCATTACATGCTTGAAGCTCCTCAACTTTGTTCTGTTGCTCTATTAGAAGTCTGCCTCAAATGCGGACAACACCTGCATCGATGACTCGGTAGCACGGCCCATTACCAGTGAGACTGGCGGGCAGCTTGATACCTACTTGCAGAGAGGTCTTCCTGGGCCTCTTAGTCCTTCTTGAGAGGAAGAGGTCGGTATGGATGCACAGGCATGTCGAGCCAGCTGCCCCGGTGTTCCAAGGGCAACGACTCTAACATCTAGTCTTGAACATAGGTACAGAATGCCATTGAGATTGCATGGAATCCTCGTGCCGAACAGTCTCTGAAATCACAAGCGTTCGACTTTCTCAACCAGCTTCGCTCCGAACCCCAAGGATGGCAGATTTGTTTCTCGTTGGCTCTGCGAGACCCGAAGCCTTCAGAGGTGGTCCGCCATGTCTCACTCGACATTGTTAATAATGCTATAAAAGCTGAACATCTAGGGGAGCAAGATATGATGTTATTGAGGGACAATATCCTGGCATACATGCGGAACACCTATGGCCCCGCTGGCAGCAGTCACGTTCAGCTTGATCCTGTATCCATCCAAAACAAGATCACACAGACCGTCACGAATCTCTTTACGGCGTTGTATGCTAATCATTGGACATCTTTCTTCCACGATATCCTGAGACTGACGGTAGACACTGGCTCGACCTCAAGGGATAATGCGGCAGGGGTCATGCTGTACCTTCGCATACTGGTTTCCGTGCATGACGATATTGCAGATGTTTTATTACCGAGAACATTGGAAGAGCAAAGAAGGGACAATGACCTCAAAGATCTAGTAAGACAGCGGGATACGGCGATGATTGCGTCCTCGTGGCATGAAATTCTTGAGCATTGGAGGTCCAGAGATGACTCCATCGTAAAACTTTGTCTGACAACTGTTGGAAGATGGGTCACCTGGACAGAGATTTCGTTGGCCGTCAATGATTCTCTGCTTAGTCTACTCTTCGAGTACCTAAACTCCCAGCAATACACAGATGGTAATGAACCACTTCTGGAGAGAAGGGATGCCGCAATCGAAGCTTTCATCGATATACTGAGCAAGAAAATGAGCGCTAGCGACAAGCTTGAACTGGTCGACGTTCTCAAAGTAAACGAGGCTGTCACACAACTTGTAGGAAGCCGAGAGTTGGCCGAAATGCGCACCACAGCGAGCTACGACACTGATCTTGCGGAAGGTGTTGCAAAGCTGGTCAACAACGTTGTCTGTGATATCGTCAAAGCTTTGGATAGTGCACAACCCAACGACTCGGTATCACAGCGTGGGAGTGCCCAACTTAAGACCTTCCTGCCACATGTATTGCACTTCCTCTCGGACGAGTACGACGAGATATGTTCTACGGTAATCCCTTGTCTGACAGACCTTCTTACATTATTGCGCAAGAAAGCCAAGTCCAGCAGTACATTGACCTCTGAGAGCTCAATTATGTTACCACTGATTCTTGATGTTGTCATTTCAAAAACGAAGTATGATGTAACATCATTTTGGGGCCAAGACGATGCTCAAACGGATGAGGCAGAATTTCAAGAGCTTCGCAAACGATTGCATGTCCTGCAGAAAGCTGTTGCCGCGGTGGATGAGAACATGTATATAGAGAAGATCAGAAATGTTGTCGTGTCGACGTTCGATAGGTTCCACAGCCAAAACGGTCAGCTTGACTGGAGGGATCTCGAGTTGGCTATGCACGAGATGGAATTATTTGGAGAGCTAGGTTACAGACATGGTGGGCTCTATAACAAAACAAAGCCGGTCACCCTAGCTGCTGAGCAACTGATGGCCATGATGTTCAAGCTTGTCGAAACAGGTACATATTTATCCTGCCAGACTGGGAGGCCACCGACTGAAAATGTACAGATATCGCTTCATTCTCTCATCCAGCCGTTCAGCTGCAGTACATGATCATCTGCGAACGATATTACAGCTTCTTCGAAGCGAATCCCCAGCTCATCACTCGTGTGCTGGACAGCTTTGTGCGATTTGTACATCATGATCATATCAAGGTCAGGTTGCGATCATGGTATCTCTTCCACAGGTTTGTCAAACATGTACGACAACATACTGGAAGCATCGCCGAGACCGTAATACAATCCCTGAGTGATCTGCTCCCAATCAATGCCGAATTACCAGAAGAGACCTCTGAGAACGACAACGAAGACATGTCATCGACTGAAAATGATCAGTCAGCGGTCGCAAGATTCAATAGCCAGCTCTATCTGTACGAGACTATCGGTTGCATCTGTTCTCCACGTTCTATCCCAGTGGAAAACCAAGTTCTGCTCGTCAGATCGGTCACCCACCCGCTGTTCTCTGATTTGCAAGCGCACCTTGATCAAGCTAAAGCGGGAGACAAACGAGCTGTCCTCCAAGTACATCATTTGATTATGGCTTTGGGCACCCTTGCTCGTGGATTCTCGGATTATATGCCTGCAGCGAGCCCAGTTACTGCCTCACCTCCCGCGAGAGCAATATCTGAAGAGTTTGCCAGGTCGGCCGAAGCCATACTTGTTGCGTTGGAGGGTCTAAGATCTTCGTTTGACGTTCGCGAGGCGGCAAGATTTGCGTTCTCCCGACTTCTGAATGTGCTAGGCAGTCAGATCCTGCCCCAACTACCTAGGTGGATTGATGGCCTTCTGTCCGAAAGATCGACCAAAGACGAAATGGCTCTGTTCATGAAGCTCCTTGACCAGGTCGTCTTTGGCTTCAAATCAGAAATTTACGATATACTGAACACCCTTCTCACGCCTTTTCTGCAACGAGTCTTTGCAGGCATCGCTGAGCCGGTAGCCGGAACAGATGACGAGATCCAACTTACAGAGTTGAAACGTGAATATCTTGCATTCTTGTTGGTCATACTCAATAACGGTCTGGAGCCAGTCCTCGTCAGTGAAGGTGTGTATTCGTGACCCAGAGCCAGAAACCAGTTGCTGATTGACAATAGCTAATCAACCCACTTTCACGACCGTCATCTCCACCATTGAGCACCTTACCAAAGATATCACAGACTTCCAAACGGCCAAGTTAGCCTTCTCAGTCTTAACTCGCATGGTCTTCACATGGGGCGGCCCAGATTTGCAACTACAATCTTCAGCCGTTGGGGATGGGAACGGTTCTTACAGGACTCCTCAGCCGAGACTCACTGGCTTCGATCGCTTCATGATGACTACATTTTCACCCACATGTTGGGCAATTCCGAGCAACCCAAACTTTGACCCCAAGGATGCACAGGGCAAGCAAGTGCTCGGTGAGGCCGCGGCCCTTCAGAAGGCTATCTACACCAAGACGGGTCAGGAGTACCTTACGTGGCTAAGGGATGCAGAATTGAGTGGGATGGGAATGGACAGTGGCACTATTGATGAGTATTTACTGGCATTATGCACCTCGGATACGAAAGAGTTTCAACATTTCTTCAAGGTACACACGCTCCGGCCTCTGATTCCATAGCGTGGGAGCTAATTGATTGTTAGGACCTGGTACTGAGAAGCACTAGGTGACATGCATCTAGCTGGGCGATGTTTGCAATCTGGGTTTAGCGATACATTGTAGGCGAGATAGGACAGAAATGGTCTCATTGGCGTGCATTTGTTGACATTAGGGAGACTTTAGATACCTCAGCCTGTTCTCGGGTCAGTTGCATACAAGGGTTTCTGCCAGCACTTGTCAAATTCATGAATACCAGAATTTGATGTTTCAATAGCCCCAGTCTCTTACAGCAGACAGTGTCCATTGATTTCGGAGATTCAGAACCTCAAAACGCGCTAAACACCTTTAGAATTAGCAACTATCCACCAGTACAGCTTCACACAAGTAACCCGGCGTTCGTAAGGCAAAGATTCTATGATTTCCCTGCGACTCTGCACCATGGCAAAAATAGCTTCTCCCCCGCTGGGCCCCGTTGAGCCTGCCTCTGAAGACTTGGACGATTACATGTCCATGACAATCGCAGAGCCTCCGAAATCAGCCGAGAAGGAAACCTACACTCAGCGCCGAATACGCAAACAACGCGAAGTACGCCCCTACCCCACCAACCCCATTGAAGTCAGCCCCAGTAACTGACCTCTAGCGCAGGCCGACGCAAGATCCCGCCCCAAATCCAAAGCCGAGCTCGCCGCCGCCGCCCACGCCGCCCGCGATGATGCCCTCTCCACCGCTCTCCCCAGCACCTCCAAAGGCTTCCAGATGATGGCCAAGCTCGGTTTCAAACCCGGAGCCGCTCTGGGCGCTTTCTCGAATCCGAACGCTCGGACCGAGCCACTGAACATAGCCGTCAAGGAGGATAGAGGGGGCGTGGGTATGCAGAGTGAGAAGAAGAGGAAGTTCAGAGAGGAGGTGGAGGGGGTGGAGAAGAAGCAGAAGGCCGAGGAGGGGGGTTACAGGGAGAGGGTTGGGAGGGAGAGGGAGGAGAAGAGGATCGAGGGGTTGTTTTGGGGTGCGATGAGGGTGCTAGAGGGGCTGGAGCTGCCGGAGGGAGGAGATGAGGTGCCCGCGAACAAGGTGAATTTGCTGTGGCGAGGTTTGGTGAGGGAACGGCAAGAGAAGGAGAGGGAGAGGCGTGCAAGGTACGACCTAGCACGGAGCTTATCGAGGAGTGCGGCGTATGAGGATCCTGAAGAAGACGAGTACGATAGGCAAGCATTGGGCAAAGAGGTGGAAGAGGTGGAAGACGAAGACGAGGAGCTGGATGAGTTCCTGGGCCTGGAAGGGAAAGAGAGACTAAGGACGTTGGTGGAATATCTACGGCAGGAGCATCGGTATTGCTTTTGGTGCAAGTTCAGGTACGAGGATGAGAAGATGGAGGGATGTCCGGGGTTGAAAGAAGATGATCACGACTGAGTGCTCGATCATTTGTCCCATATGGCTGCCCGTGGCATCCAATTTTCAAAGGAGGAGTATTTGGATGTCTCGCCTTAGGGAACCACCAGCAATGAACGAAGGTCGCTAAGGCTATCATCAACACTCCTTTTGCGTCTAACGGACTTTTGACGCAATCATTCGCTGCATCCAGGCGACACCGGTTTCCATGCTTGGCGTTCGTTGGGTTGAGTGAAGCCGGCCACTTCATTTCCCTGTATTGAGATCTTCAGTCACCATCATTGATTTACACCTCCCTCCTATCCACTGTAGGCGGCTTCAATCATGAGCCTAATACTCTAGAAGACCGGAACACTCGTGGCCAATGCGCTTGGTCTTTCTTGCATCATCTCGAAACGCTTCTACAAATTCCTACGCAACCGGCAAGACTGTCACATTCGACGCGATTCTAGCAGCAGCAGTTCAAAGGTCAGCAAACAAAGCCGCACGATGAGCGGCAAGGTGTACTCACAATCTATCGAGATACCTCCCGCGAATTTTTCAGTCGCTATATCTCTCGATCCCCCCTCAGCATCTCATCGAGATAGTTCCTTGAAGTCGATAGTCAAGCACACTGCGAGTGAAATCACCGCGCCCACAAATTCATCGGCAAGACCAAGCGCCAAGAAAAATGGCACCATAGACAACGTCGCGACAAGCCTCCCCCTAAATCAAAGGAGATCTATAGGTATCTAAAGGCGAGAAGCTGGCAGCTTGGTGTCACAATGGAAAAGATCAATGGAAGGAGCTTTCTGTTGAATCCGGATGATCGCCAATCTGTATCTAACGACTGGTGAAGCTGTACTTGGATCGTGTATTTTCGGATTCAAGAGCATCGGATCTAAAGTTGTGCCACAGCCGCATCAACAAATGTAGCTTCATTTCACATGCTGACATACCCGCTCTCGACAGAAGCATCTGATGATCTGCGCTGTACTCGAAGTTTTCGTAAGGTTGTCATAAACCTATCCTGAGCGCGTGTTCGGATTTTGTTATCCGGCTCGTCCAACTTTATCACCATGTTCAGGATGATCTGGTTCAGGGTGCACAAATATTGTCCAGAAATCGAAGGACCGTTGATGGAGGCAAGCAACAAAATGTATGCGGCAGCCAGTGTCAACACGTCTAGGCTCTTGACCGCAGAGCATGTTCGATCCAGAAGTTGTACTGCGCTACCAAGAGACACGGGATCGGGTTGAGGACCGGTCAACGTGTCAAGAGCTTTTGCACATTCGATGGAGGTAAGCACGTCATTGCAGACGGTGATCGGAAACGGACTGGTTTCCGAGAGGGAGCCTGGGAAAGAGACCACGCTGGAAGACGGAAGAGCTTCCAGGAGCTTATTGATATTCTGTTTACGATCGGCCTCAGAGAAGATAGCCTTTGCTGCCAAGGCTCGAATAGAACTACTCGATCCCGGCGGCGCTGTGCGGAGAGCGATTTCGATCTGTGAGAGTTGGGTCTGGGTGGTCTCGCCAATCTCAAGAAAGTTGCGCAGTGCTTCTTGCAGTACAAGAGAAGATGACCACCAGGCCAGGGCATCAAGAGGGCCACGCATAGCCGTGTCCTCCGCAATATTTTCAACCCCAACATCTTCAGATGTTGAGGATATTGACCTGTTCCAACAAAGATTATGCGCCTGCTGTATAGTGAGATCGGTCATAACCTCTTCAGCCGGCCGTTGTAAGAGGGCCAGCAGGTGATCAGACAGAGGTTCGAAATTTCCAGATTTTGTCACATTATCCACGACATCAAGCATTCGATTTGCCAGAGTCCACTGATACTGGGCGAGTCGGCTAGCTGCAAGGTTGAAAGCCCAACAAACTCTGGGCCACCTTGAAGCTTGCCAGAACATAATGCGAAGATGCAAAGCTTTTAGCATCAGTCTGGCCGGTGTTTTGGGCAATGTCCCGGCAGCCCAAACGGTGAGAACGAGCCTGCTCCTACTCACTTCAGCATCCCCACCGGTCAATTGGGCGTCGATGGCTATTTCCCAAGCTCTCACTCTGGCAATTTCTTCTTCCTCGCTTCTGCCCATTAGCCATGAATAAATGTCCCAACCTAGCAGTTGCCTGATTATGTATGCACCTGTCTCTAGTATAAGAGCCATCATTTCGGGGAACCAGCTATGCCGAGGGACTTTCAGCGTTTGTATCGCTGTCAACCATGCATTTTCGCGCACTTCTATTGGAGAAGGTGAAGATCGAGACCCTCTTTTACCTTCTGTTGCATGCTTGAGACCGAGCTTCGGTTTGGAGTTGAAAAGATACAAAAATAGAACGAGCCCGAGGATGGAGAAAACCAAGAAGCCTTTGATCATCGGTAGGAGCAGAACTGCATAGGGAAACGATGCGAAACGGCCTTGTAATGCCCAGAGGGTTGGCAGCGTTGGGAATGCTGCTGAAAACGGTAACGCGAACAGTCCTCGGTCATTTTCTCGGTCCTTGCGGTTCCCCGTGAACCCATCCATGACCATGAGCCCAGCCAAGGATCCCACCATGAGCTTCCCAACGATTTTTCCGCCTTTGACTGAGAAGTGTGCTCCAGACTGCTCCTCGGAAGAAATTCGGTCGGCATAGTGCTCCTGAGGCGCGGTGTTCCGCAACCTTCTGATGTCATCTGGCACTGGGATCATACCATGTGGAGCATTAGATGTGATGAGAGAATTCAGGGTCGCAGATGGCGAGCCCTCAAGTCCTGCGTATGGAGGTTTTGGCGATTTTGCCTTGACCGTATCTCCGTCTTGAACGACTTCTGACTTAGCATTGCGCGCTTGGCTCCTAAGGCTAGCATTGACGTTCTCCAAGTAAGCATTTCGCCGTTCGAGATCGTGGATATACTCGACTGCTTTGGTCAGAATGGTGGATTTGTTATGCTTCGGAGTTGCTGAAAGCCTTTCGGTCTCCGCCAAATTAGAGGCGTCGCCCCGAAGACTCGGAATGCTTTTGCGTAGATCAGCGATTTTGTCATTGAGGTTAGTACGGTAACGCTTCTCGACGATGCTATGACTTTTGTTCTGAACGGACGTTGATTGCCCGTCTTGGCTGCTTGGGCGTGTGGCTGAGTCGACGCTCTCTGTGGACGCTTTACGCTTTTTTGCAGGTCGAGTGGAAGAATCATCTTCCTTTGAAATAGGAGTGAGGTTTCGTGACTCGTTCGTCTTGTTTGAAGAACGCTGCGGATCATGGCCATCTATCGATACTTGCATAGATGCAGTGGATGCTCGGTCGGACGGGGATATCGAGTCCCAGTCCATCCAGTGGTCCCAATCTTTGTCTGGGGAATTCGGAGCTGCATACGGTGTCCCACTCTTGACCCCGCCAACCCTGTCCATGCTGGAAGCGGCCGTCAATGCAAATTGAGTTGGCAGCAATTTCAACAATGCGGACGTACTGCAGTGCCTTGTGGTTGGTCTACTTGTGAAGAGTGAAGAATGGCGGCTTCAATGCTCCTCTCCTTTCGACTTAGGCGCAAAGCTGGTATGAATATGACAGGAATGAAAGCAATGCAATGCTTTGCATGCTACTTACTCGTAGTCGTGGATACACGAGCACAATGGAGAAATGAAAGCGAAGTGGTTGGTGAAACCTCGGCTTGGCGTTGGAAGATGTGAGACTGTGAGTGGTTGTGAAGTTGTTTAGCTGGACCCTGGATGCCAAGACTTGCCTGACTAATCTTTCGACCGTGATACGATTTTCACCATTTTCTTCATCTTCATTACCTTCATCATTCTTCATCTTCTTCATCTTCTTCACCATTACCGTCATCTATGTCCTCCGGCCAAATGTTCTACAATTCCGGTCGAAAGAGTGGCATTTTTCTTTTACCCCCTCATTCCGCGATTTAACGCTACCCATGTCTACATTGAAATAGGACACGATGAAATGGCACACCTTAATGAATCGGTGTTGTTCCACAGTCAAAAGAAATCGAGACACTCTGAGGTCCAGCTTGATCGCTTTGCTATTGTTGAGCCAATCACTCCAGCTGAGACAGATGAACAGCGAGTCGAGAGGTACAAGGGAAACAAGTCATGCGTCACTCGAGTCTGGGCATAGAGGCAGCACATCTGCCTTCTCCGCATCGACCTTCCTATATGGACGTAACCTCCATACACTTCTTTTACCATGACCAGGCCAAGTCGACTTTGGAGTATCCAGTGAACGAGTGGATTCTTGGCCAAGTGAACTACAACTGTGAAGATGGTGCAGTGATTTGGAGGCGAAGAAAGAGAGTATTGAACCAGAAAATCAGTGCGATGAGCATGACTGACTGAAAGGCAGATCGAGGATTGTGTATTCGCTTTGCACTTCTCTAACACTCTGGGACATTCAATTTACATCTTGCTGAGGGGTGGCAGGTCTCCATCCCAGTTGATTTTCATCGCTACTGAATTGTCAGTATGCCTTCCCTATCAATTGACTTTGGGGTATACTCACTCGTCGGGAACGGGAAATAGCTCCCATGATCAGCCCTCATATAGACATAAAATCCTCCTGGCCTAGGAATCTTCTTCAGCTGTCCTTGTGGACCTGGCGCCCTCCTCAAATTATCGAGTCGACCCACAACCCTCAACATCGCCGCCAAAGCAGTCCTACTCGCCTCAACTCCAAGACAGGCATGAGGTCCCAATCCGTAATGGATGTAAGTATCCAAAGGCCTGTCAATCCTGACCGCGTCCGGCTCGGGGAAGAATTCAGCTTCCCGGTTCGCACCAACGAAGCTGCAGAAGACTCTGTCTCCGGGCTTGACTTTCACTGGATGGCCACCATCGTCGATGGTCGTTGATACCGTGGATTGGCGATAGGAACCGAATGTCCCGTTGAGCCTAATGCCTTCCATTGCGTAGTGCAGGAGCTTTTCGTCTGCTTCAGCGCCTTCGATTTTGGCCCATCTGTTGATTTCGGGTAGGTGTTTTTTGCCTTCGTCTGATAGGTAGTAGTCGAGTAATTGGGTGAACTGAGCATGGTGAGTCAGGCGAAAATGGATGATAAGGCTCATCAGAGGGTCTTACCACTTGGGCCTGATTAGCAACCATGGCACCCGCCGTTGGCACGATCTGAGACCAAGTGATCTCGCTTGCTCCCATGCCACTTTCCAAAAGCCGTCTTACCATGTGCACTCCATAATCGGTAAGAGGACTATGGTGCTGATGCACGCCGTCGACGATACCTGCGATCCAGCCAGTTGCATTGACCATCTTGACGTTAGCTTCGACGAGCTTTCCAAGCTGTTGCGTGACCGCTTTGGCAGCGAGACGTAAGGGAAAAGACTTTGCAGGATCCAGGTCGGAGAAGATGCAGGTGAAGATGACCGCGAGTACCATGTACATTTCTTGCTCCGAGTACACGCCATGAGGATGCTCTTCCGTCTTCAAAGGGAGCGAGAAGACGTTGGCTGCGAAATGGACATGGGCAAGATTGCCCACGCTTCGGGCGTTAGCACGGGAGAAATCACTGTGGATATGGGCACCTACTCTCGGGTAATGTCCACCTGATTGATGCCAGCGATCTTACAACTTTTCTCCGTCAATAGTTTGAGCGTGATATATTCGTAGAATTCTTTAATCTGTTGATGCCACGTGTCTCTGTAAAGTGAGGCACCCATCAATTTCCTCTGTTTGTTATGGAACGGTGTGTCGCCACTGAGCATGAAGTCAAGACCGCCCTTTCCCATAAGCCACTCGAAGCCATCATTCCACATCACGTTGAACTCTTGTGCATGTTCCAGGATATATTTAGCTCCTTGATAGGACGTGAAGTTGATTCTGGGTGGGATCGGCGCAGGTCGGTCCCAAGAGTATTGGTCCTCACGGCCAAGGCTGCGAAGAATCTTTCTGTTCTCACTACAAGATGTCAGTCGAAAGGCAGCTGAGGGTTGGAAACACTATTAGAGGGTCTTGCCTTGGGATAGTCATAGGATAATGCGCATATACCGAATTGCCCTTGAAATGGTTGGGAAAAGCCCTCAGGAAGAGCTTATAGATGACACTGTCGCTGATTAGGATAGGTATACATTACGATTTTGGCGAAAAGTCTCACCAGCCTTGTTGTACGGCCAGGTCATACTGGACCTCACTGTAACCCCAATTTGTGAGGTTCTTCGGATTGTAATCTATCGTATAGAACCTGTCACCGCGGACCAATGCAACAGCATCGGAAAGGATGGCCCTTGAGATAGTGAACGTTGGTGCTATCCCGACGCCAGGCACCATGGGAACTTTGGCGCTCTCGGAGACCATTCCGGGATACATCTCAACGAAGTCAGGGTGCTCGTAGCTACAGAGATCGGAGTCAGCTGCGCCCGGTCATTGGCAGAGGCCCAGGCATTACAGGTTTTTGAGTTGTTCCGCAACAGGAGGGTCTGAACATATGTCTTCAAAGGTTTCATGAGGCTTCAATTTGAAGAATTTTCGGAACTCATTCAACGAGCCCAGATTCCATGCCCTTGATTGCTGCATCCCAAGGATGGTAATAGCTTTTAGACAAAGGGGTATGTTGTTTGGTCCAAAGGCTCCTAGGAACGATCAGTCACATCCCGACTGGAAATCAAGACTCGATGAGATTCAAACCAGCGGTATCTTCAATTGCGCTTGTTAGGATCTCCACAAGCTCGTCATCTGGAAGCTTGCCATCCGTGTCTCGTTTTAGATCTGCGAAAGGTCGCTTTTGAGGATCTTTTGGCAAGCCATGCTCCCATTTGCCTAAGCCTTGGAGAAGCTCTTGCAAAGATACGTCCTTGGCTTCTTTCCCGAAGAGTTTCTTATACAACTCTTGGGTCCACTTGTCATCTTTGTCGCTAATGCAAGAATGCCATCGGTACGCCAGGTTGAACTCTGCAGATACCTGGTTGCCCACGCCACTTGGGGTTCCGTCCATCCCTACAACTTGTCAAAACAAGACTACGGTTACCATTCTGGAAGATACTTACCAAAGATCTTGCCCATCTCCGCTCTCGGATCCTAGTGAAGTTAACGCGACCCACGAAGAGTATGAGGGGCTGCATACCAAGGTCCACGTAGTATTACTATTTGTTCTGACTTAGCCCTCGTTTAATTTTGATGTTCTTTCAGGCGTCTCACCTTCTATTCAAGTTTACGATGGTACGAAGATAGTCGAGAAGCGTGATATTCTGACAGAGTCAGTAGGAACATCCGAGGCAGCAATAGTACACGAAGCTTACAATATATAGTCCGCAAGTGATAAGCCTACCGGTCTGGAAAAGATCATTGTCATACTTCGCCCACGATTTCTCGGCCATCTCGTGCGTCAAACCCTCGTTAGGCTTATTGAATCGTCCATTCTCGTTGATAGCCGCAAGTTGTTCGACTACGTAGTTGTGGAAACTAGCCTGGTCAACTACCTAGTCATAGTAATACTCAGCACGATGCTATGGAACGACCGTGCTCACCGGTTTAGCATGATAAGCAAGACACCACAACCCGGAGGGAAACCCAGAAGTCTTGACTCCGAGAAGCAATCTGCCTTCAATTTACCATCTTTGAAGGTCCGGATTTGATCCTGATCCTCTTGTGTGTCTCCGTAAAGGGTGGAAAGGTCAAGATATGATGAAGTCTGGGAGTTGTTGAAATCGCGGTGGTCCGTTTGAAAGAGGTCATGGATGATCAAAGATGCCCAGTAGAAGAAGACACTTGAAACCTTGTTCGGGTGTGGTTTGAACTCCTTACGCGCCATGACACTGTCAAAAATGAGGGCTGGATCAGGCAGAGCTCCTGGGGAGAGAGTATTTGGGGGAACAGAGCGCGCATATGGTGTGTTCGCGGCGCCCAAATGAGGGTACAAGATGTTCTACCAACAATCAGTTCCAGTGGCCCCAGATCATCAAGGCAAGACGTGCGTTATTTGACCCATCAGCCTGCCTATAGGCGAATTTGTCGCCAAGATAAGACATGGGCGGATGTTGCAACGAGTTCCACAGCTCGTCGATGAAAGCGTTGGTCAAATCTACTCGGGTTTTTGACCTTGTGGGCAAGCCACTGACAAGCTAGAATCTCATGAGCGATGCAACCAGCTTCGCAAACTCCATGGCTTACTTGTATCGTGTGCTCCATCAGATATGTTTTGTCGTCCTGCAAATCACCCGTTGCCTTGTTCTTCATGACATCCATCAAGGTGTGTACATCTTTGAAACCCATAGCCTTGATGTCTGACACCAAACCTGAAGGCTGCGCATGGTCCAAGTACAACCCGTCGCCAGACTGTGTGGGTAAAGGTCGCCGCTGCAAATGATTCAAGAGTAAGCTTCTCATCATCAAAATAGACAATGCAGGCCCAAAAAGGTTTGTCGCTTCCGAAAGATACCTGGCGATTCGGTTGCAGTGCTTGTGAAGAACAAATATATCTAATAACATACGCTAGCATGGATTAGCTGGGCAAACTGCTCGAACGACTTTTCCACGTCTCCCCTGCTAGCATTGTGATCTGTGGAATGAGTCGAGGTCTCTTTTTTTGATTTGAACGGTGCAAAGGAGCTGTGGCGGTCCTTGAGGGCTGGCTTCTCCCCTGATTCACCATTGGTTCCATTGGTCGCGCCGTTGGTGGTACCATTGGTGCCGTTGGTGCCGTTGGTGCCATTGGCATCTTCTCTCTTACTCTTGAACCTTGAAGAGAACTTGCGAAGCATGTTGAAGCAGGCGCCTGGCAGCAGGTTGATAAGGTAGCACCAATCTATGAAGTTGGATCAGCTCATACGAGCGGATCAAGTACTGTCACAAGTGTTAAGGCGCTTGGTGCCTTGAAAGCCGTACATGAATGAGGATACAGATATGAAAGGGAAAAAAGAGAGGGATTAGGGCCATGGGGAGAGTACAGAGAGAGAGAGGAAATGTTGCTTGTGTGAATTTGAGGAAGAAGAAGCTTGTCTGGACTAAGAGCTTGATTGGTCACGAAGCTATGGACAATAAGGTAGCATGACGGATGCGAACGTGGCCGCGGCCCCCTCGTACTCTTGAGCTGTAATGAGAAGGCCATAAGAAGCATTGGCACGAAGACCAATTGCGTGCCGTGGCAGGAAGAGCTACCAGTTCTTGCATCTGTAGACTATCGACTACCAATGGGGGATTCTAGTCCCCCGCTTTGGCCACTCGTGCTTTTTGTCCTTGTGCAGAATGCAGACTGCAGATTGTGAAGTGCAGAGATGGGTATGGTGTTGGTGTTGCCCGGGGGGGGGAAGGGGGGGGGGGGAATAGGTCGCGGTAGCTTGATAGGTAGGTAGGTGAGCGGATGGAGAAGGATAAAGGAGTCGAGTGTGGATGCTGATCGAAACTAGTTTCTCCTTTGTCAAGTACAGGCTACTTTATAGCATGTCGGATATACTCGTCTATGGTCGTCGTTGGTGGGAAGTAGGAATCCATCCCTCCATATCTTCAATTGCACTAATGCAGGGACTTGTCGATCTGAGTCTAAAGTAAAGTAGATGGTATTTGGTCAAGCTTCTTGTTCTAGGTAAGGTAAGGTACTTTACCGTACTTCTTTCACCTTGCTGGCTCCTTGTATGCAGTGCGTGTTGTTTGGACCCACTCGATAAAGTAAGGTAGGTAATAGACCCGCTTATGTCGCTTATAGGGGGTAGAGTACTCATGCAACCACATGTGGACAATATGGCATATGGGTCCGGCAAATGATCTTCGGAGCAGTACTAGTACCCCTGAGTTGACCGACTTTCGATATGGAATTCATAAGAATTCGGTCATAGTTTGGGTTCGATTTCGAGGTCCCTTTGTTTTACATAAATTATAAATTGAACCATGGTCGTCTTCATGTTTTTCTCCTTATGTTGTTTAGACACGATCATTATCATAGTCATAGTCATAGTCATAATTTACTACTATTGATACTACTCGGCTACTACTTATTCCGCTCTGTAATCTCTTCTCGCAACAGTGCGCAGATATCAATATTTGTATGAAGCCACCAATCTCCAACGCTAAACTAGCGTCTGCCAAGATGTTTCTCGTCTAATCCCATCCTATAATGAGCCTCACAGATGCCGACTACTTACTCGTGTATCTCCCTACTCGTACGACTAACCCTTGCCACGCATGACAGTGGCTGGCTGACTGATATCGCCTTTGCACCTGCAATATCTAGAATACTCCTACCTCTTTACATCTCCGTCCATGTATCTATCTACCTATAGTAGAGTACCTAGTGAACATCTTTCCCCATTCCATCTCTTCCCTGCGTCAATCTCGAAACCTGGATCCACCACGACTGGATCGACTCCATCATCTGCGTTTGATTCGCTCACCGGCATGTAATTCTACATCTGGGCTTCCTGCTGTCCGTGGCAGATCGGCCTCAAATCATGGGTATCAAGCCGAATGCTTCCGCTGTCCTAATGTAGATCCTGCTATGCAAATCGGTACACCTAACAAACTTCATCTCGCCTCATCACAAGTCTCGACGTTCTAGGACTCCTACCGCAACGCCGAGCCCCGTTGGACTATCTGACTTTCTTCTGCGAGTTTGTGATATTTTGAACTTTTCCTTTTGCCTTGTCAAGACTTATTCTTGACTTGAGTGGCTCTGCAAAAATGCAAGCTCAAAGAGGCAACACGACTGGTGCACAACAAGGTACTGGTTCCAACGCCGCTCTTCTTCAGTCGTATGGACCATATCGGCAAAGGAAACGGGTAATCACAATGGCTTTTCTGACTCCTCCAGCGGCTGAGTGTGCGTCAGATAATACTTTGCTTCGATGGCACCGGGAACAAATTTCAAGGTGGGACGAGTCCTTCGATGAGAGAAAGAGAGAGAAAGAGAGAGAGAGAGAAAAGAAACCTAATGTCGCACCAGGCACTTCCGCGGATAGTAATATCCTGAAGATTTACGGTATGCTAGACCGTACAAACGGCGACAAGCACTATTACCAGGTATCCTATGCAGAATTGTCTATCAACATGGTCTGAAACTTTTTAGCCGGGAATCGGAACGTATGTCAATACACGGTCGATTTCACACACAAGCAAGCTGGCCCGGTTCAACTCATGGTATCAGAAGGCCAAAGACTCCGCTGTTGGCACGTCATTTGATTTACATGTCATGGTATGGACATCCCTTCTCACAGACTTGAGGCTACACAGCCAACAACTCCTCAGGGCGCCTACAAGTTCTTGATGCAGTGCTACGAAGACGATGATATCTTCTTCTTTGGTTTCAGTAGGGGTGCCTACGTAGCACGCTTCCTTGCGGAGATGCTAGACCATGTCGGCCTCCTCAGCGCTGGTAACGAAGAGATGATTCGATTCGCCTGGAAGGCTTTTGCTCGATGGCAGCAGAGGGAGGAGAACACCGTGGAAGAGAAGAAGAAGAAGAAGGAGATGCTTGATTTTCTACTGGCTTTCCGCGAGACTTTCAGCCGTCCAGTCCGGCGCATTCGCTTTCTTGGCCTTTTTGACACTGGTAACCTCGCTCGCCTGTTCACCAGGCTATGAGGACTATAGCTGAATCTGTGCACAGTCAACAGTGTCCCAAGGTTCGAGAATGCATGGATGCAGCGGAGCAAATTCCCCTACACCGCCAGAAGCTCTGCTAGAGTGATCCGTCATGCGGTCAGTATTGACGAGAGGCGGGCAAAATTCCGATCAGATTTGATATCCGAGGCGAAAACATCCAGACCCCATGAGAAGCATCAAGGAGAAAGCTATGGAGAGAAACTGGGGTCAGGAGGGAATCGGATGATCAACGGGTCTCAACCGAGTCCCGTGAACGCCGATCGGTTTCGAAGGAGATCGCAGTTTCGCTCGACTGTCGAACTCAACAAAGTCGTTTCGCCTGGTCTGAGCGCTGTAGAAGAGGGCTACCTTGATCCACGAAAGAGCTCACATGGTGGCCTTCGATCGACAAGCCCCGCTATTTCGCGCAGCCCCACGCCAGATGGGGTCTCCATCAAAACATCCACTTCAATCGACTCATATCAGCCTGGACAACATCCCGATGACGACGACGACGACGACGAAGATGAAGCGGCTGAACAGGACATTGAAGAACTTTGGTTTCCCGGCTGTCATGCCGACCTAGGTGGCGGCTGGCCTCTTGCTAATGGAGAAGAATCTCCTCTGAGCCACGGCCCCCTAGTATGGATGGTCAGAGAAGCGCAACGAGCTGGGCTAGAGTTTGATGGCGATAAATTGTTGCGGTTCAGATGCTGCGACGAAGAGTACAACATCTCTTCTCTTGGAATAGTATCGGACGGACCATCGATGCCCCAGATCCAAGTGAGCCAGCCGTTCTCAAGTCCAAAATCCGAATGTCAAGAACCTGGATGTAAGTTCATCTTCTTGTTCTTTCTATTACGTCTCAAAGCCTGAGTCGCAAGACATTGAAGGAGCAAACCCTCCTCTTATTCCCCAGACCTATGTCATAATTCAGGACTCTTGCCCAAAAGAAGCAATGCTGACTCCATTTATCCGTAGGGGCGGCCGGAATGGAGCCAGGGACCCCTCCGAAATCAATTTTCCTGCAGACGCTCTCCACAGCTGCGACCAAGGGTGTGCTTCACGATTGCCTTGAATTCAACAACGGTCTTGGAGTAGCGTCTGTCTTGTCCTGGAGGATGATGGAGTACCTACCATTTCGCAGAATGGATCTTCGACCTGATGGATCTTGGAAAGCGATATCTATGCCCCTTCCAATGGGAGAAGTCAGGGACATGCCTGAAAATGCATGGATCCACCACTCTGCGATACAGAGGATGGAAGCCGACGAGACTTACAGACCCGGTAATCTGATAATCGGCGGGGGAGGACGTGGCGTGAAAAGGGCACCGAAGGCTTTGGGAATAGGAGAGTGGGAGATTCTGAAGGGCAAGGATGATCCTGTTGGCATGGTGTACGTGAGGAAAGGCCCGAGTCTTGAGAAGCAGATTGACGAAGCGACCCATAAGTCATGATCAATGTATCCAATAATAAGTCAAAGTCGAGTCAGCGACGTACACCTGATACGCGTTCCATCGTAGGCGCTCATTCTTTCTTTAGAAAGTGGAGCTGATATGCTTTGGAGAGACAGGCAGACTGTCGAGACTGCCAAGAAAATTGGCATTCTGCGCCGTCAAGAATTGCATGTTTTTACGTCGAATTTGGGCATCCACCCAGAAACAACAGTGCTGTTCAGGATCATGAACGATAGGAGGAATGCTGAGTGAAGAAAAACGACAATATCCTCGTTAATGCTGCTCTTGTCGTCGTCATTCAAGGGTTCGTGCCGCCTCGAATTCCCTCTTGTCCTGGAACCACGCAAAAACAAACTTACTGTTTCCCTCTTGTGGAAGCTCACGAGACAGCGCCACCAAAGGCAGCAAACGAAGACCAAACCAATTCCAGGTCAAACTGATGTGGACTCTTCATACATGCTCGCCTCAAGATCCGCGGTCGAAGCAACGTAGGCTTTGATGGAAAAAGCGGGCTATCCTCACCAATCGATATTCAGATTCCAGGACCGTGGCGCAGTACTAGATCTTGCCTTCGATGCGGCATTTGCCCGTGTTCTATGATCATCATCGTTTGCTGCTGGTGCACAATGATATCAGAAGTCATAGACATGTCTCACCAATGCTGTTCGGATCTTTAAATTGCGGTGCCGCCTTGATACGACCAAACTTGCAAAGAATGCCATCGCTCCTGATTGCATGCAAATGGAAAAGGCCTAAGCAAGTGCCGTCCGTGACCTCTTGACCCTGATGTTCCTGCCTCACCATTTTACCCCCATAGGCAGGGCCAGGTCTTAATGGGAGATCAGGGCTTATATAGAAAGGCTCACGCAAGATGGTCATGGATTTCTTTCACTGTCTATCTAGCTGAACGAAACGTGCAGGAGCTCGACGCCCTATGGACGGAGACAATGGTATCTGGTTCTATTGGGACCTAACGCCTGTGATGATGCAAAAAAGAAAATTGGTTTATGAACCGCCATCGCTGATGTTACTGTCGTGTTTAGTAGATTCGTAAAAGGAGGCCCTGGGTGTTTCTGTGCTGTTCCGAATTATCGAGTGGTCTTATAGACTGATTCCGACCTCGATCGCGGCCAGGTCATCCAAAGCGAAATGCTTGGGGTCACTGGACTCGAAGAAGCCGACGGCGCTCTATGTAATGTCATTCGTAGCACCAGTGTCGATGCCGAAGGGCGCCAATAAGATTCAATAGATAACGAGTGTAATGCTAAACGCCTGTGCCAATGCTCGTTGCTCATTTCCCGTGTTGGCGCAGGCAGGTGGCAGGCCTGCTGTTCCCCATACATAGTATATTCATGAAGATATGCTGAAGTCGAAGTACCACATTTGGTACCATAGACACCAAAATCGTGCAAGACGTCGGGACGACGAAAGGTTGGTCAAAGATCAGATGGATCATAAGGCCGCTTTTAGTGGTTCGAACAGAGCGTTTGTTTCCGAATGAAGGACCGAGTGACCGGAATCATCCTCGCCCGCCAGCAGGACTTACAGCCGGACTGACGCTTCCTGCTCTTGCCTCTGAATAATTCTTCCTCTCATTTTCTCGACGAACCAGACGCTCCACAAACTCTCTCCCATCGCCCTCCTTGAATCCGGCAGGCAAGGAGCTAGATCCAGCGGCTAAGTAATCCCCTGTAGCTTCTAACATGAATGGTGTCATCGGTCCACCAGGGCTCCTGAGAGGATTAAGTCGTGGGGGGCTTGGCTTGGAGCTGACGCTTGACGAGAGCAGAGAGCGAGAGGTTTTGGTTGTATTGTTGATTAGGTCTCGCTGGTATTGTAGAAGTTGTTGTTTGGCGTCTGAACTACGGCCATGAAATGGCTGCGAGTTCATTGAGCGTGAGCTTAAAGGTGAGGGAGGAGCCGCACTGGAGTCTCTGGACGGAAAATTTGCTGGGTGGTATTTAGGGAGCCCAGCTAGGTTGAGCCTTTGCGCTGGCGCCCTAGCTTTCTGGCTGCTATTGATCGATGGTAGAGGAACAGACATTTTGGGAGAGAGCGGGGAAGAGGGTCTATAACGGGATGTCTCCGACCTCGGACTCATTTGGGCAAAGCCTCTTTTAGTAGCTGGAGTGTCTCTATCGTCGGAAATTTTGTTCGCGCGCGAAGAGTAATATGGAGTCAAAGACTCGCTGATCCGAGGCTCAGTTTTATGCCAGGACGTGAAGTACTCTCCTTGCGGTGCCCGTGCCGTCAAGGGCGTGGTCGGGCGTGAAAACTGATCTACTGCTTTCTTCCTCGCAGGTATGTCAATGGGCGCCGAGGGCTTCTCTGGGGGGGACTCGGCGAGAGTGGGGAGTAGTCCTGGAGAGCGTGACACTCGTACAGCAGTCGAAGGCAGGTCGAGACGAAGCGGAGGCTTGGACTGGGGACTGGTACGGGCCCTTGGCCGGGTGGAGAAAGAGGCGGACAGTTGACGGTCAGGACTTGTACTGGAACGTGTTCTCAGACGTCGATGGCTTTCCGTGGTGGGGAGGGAAGGTGTACCTATGGTCGATGCGTGGAATTGTGATGGTGAGCTTGCCGGGGATTGGGAAGCATTTTTCTCTGGGGGTAGTTTGTTACGGGAAGACTTGGACGGGGATGAGGAAGACGAGGGCATTTTGAACGGCACCAACGGGATAATGACCGGGACTTAAGAGATATGATGCGTGTGCCTCGGTTGGTGAATCGTCGCAGAAGCTGAGGATATGTGTGGTTGGTCCCGCTATCTCCGCGGGCTAAATAGTGTATAGCGGCACCGTCGGGCTTAGTGGGGCGCCGAGGGGAACCTGGAAGGCATGACGATACGTTCAGTACTTAGGTACTTAATACTTTGACTGACGGTAATGTCGAACACACTCAGACAGAGCATCAAGGGAATTGGAGAGACATCTTGTCACCCAGCACTCAGTGAATAATTCTTCTATCAAAACGCACGAAAATGAGGTAGTTGCCCGTTTCTCATACTCTACTCGTACTCTACAATTCTATATGAAACCATGGAAAGTATTAAATCACATGAAATATTCCCAGGTCTTGAAATCATACCCACCTACCGCAGAAACGCCATAGTGTTGAGACAGACATTTTTGAAATTGGTCAATCAGGAGGTCGCAACTCCTTTTCAGGTGCAGATTTTACAAAGGCAGTCTGTGACGCTGAGACTTGTTTGTTTTGACGTCGAAGTTGGGCTTCAACCCTTTTTCAATTCCACCGCATAGAAAACATTTCAAGCAACACTGGTGAGACTGGTGAGACATACTATGCCATTACCATCAATTCTAATGTGGTCAAGCATAAGAAACCAAATCTCCACAAGAGTCCTTCAGTCAGAATCATAGAAACTCCGGATTTACATTGAATCCAGAACATACCACTGGAATCTCAGGATGGATCCGTGAGCGATGTTAAGAGATAACTACTTTCACAAAAGGCTCAACCGCTCTGGACACGCATATTGAAGATATCATGTCGAGAGAGACTCCATGGACACCATTTCCCAATTGCTTTCCAACTTGACTATCCTGATGCGCTTAGAGGCGCTGCAACTAGAGCTTGCAGAAGAGCAGAAAAGTTGATACGTGCTACCCGTAATGGTGGAGCTAGGTCAGCATTTGCGAGTCAGCAGAGGTCGGGACCGACCTTGTGCTCATATTGCGAAACTTCAAGTTGAGTGGCTGCATGTTGCACACTCGATCATCAAATCTCTGCTATATGTTGAATGTAATATGTACATTGAGCTACTTTTTCTATACTTTCCAAATCATATGCTCCGTGATAGCCTAATTTATTGCCTGGAATGAATTCCAACATCCAGCTGGTCAAGGCTACAGTAACCCCCGTCGTATCAAACGAAGATGCGAAGTCTGACAGAATGTTTTCCATCGGATTCTTGAAGAAGTGAAACATGTGCTAAGCAATAAAAGTGCACGTCTCGATATGACTGTTCGACCAAGGGGAGGGGGAGGGGGGGCCTCCCCTACAGAGCTCAACGTAGAATCGAATCTAGAAGGACCTGTCGTGAGCATGAGCGTGGCGGTGCAAGTGAGAAACCCTCTTCTCCTTTGTTGACGATGAACTATCAGCGCCATCGAGGCTGTAGAGCGACGCGGGGCTGTAGCCGCCGTTGGATCCACCACAGATCCGGGTCTGGTCGGCTGTGCAGACCGAATTACACATGCCTTGTACAAGCCCGGTCGTGGCATTGTTGGATGGACTTTTCACCAGTGGAAGGATCTCATTGCCGCAAAAACATTGGTAGGAGTACTTTGTATTTCGAAGTCAGCATTGTTTATTCAAGGCAAGAACCTGGGTTGATGAAACAAGTCTCGGGAGTAGGAGCAGGGTTTTGCTCCCGGACTATCTCTGCGACTTAAGAAGTGGTACAAAATAGGGAAGAACAACTCCGAAATGTGCGTACCTCTACCAACATCCACTTGTACCTTGTCGTCTGCGCTTTCTGCACGACGTCCGCGGTGCCTGTGCCACCGCAAAAGCCTGCGCACCACTGCGGTGTGACAGGGTTTGGGAGCGAAGCAGACGTACCTGTTGCAGACGGCAACAGGCGTTCATAGTTGACATAGTCCATGTAGCAGCCTTGGTAAGTCCACCCAGGGATATCCGCGTGTTGAGTAGTTGGCGCGCTCAGACCAGCTTCTTCGCAAGTTGCCTGTACAGCCCTCTGGGGGCCTGGCTGAGGCTTGTTGCATCCTGGCTGATTTTCTAACCAGCCCCAGATGGGCTCGTCCACAGGGGACGGCACGGTGCATGCATTCATCTCGTCGTTGGTGTTAAAAGCGGAAGCATCCAAGCATGCATCGACCTCGTTGTCACCATCACAGGTTTTGCATTCATCAATGAGGGTTTGCAAAGTGTCGGTCTCCCATCCGGCGAACTGGAGTTCATCAGCCCGTGGTTATGGAAGGGGTGTAGAAACGCTGCTGTGATGACTCACGAAATCTCCGTGGATACCGAAACCTGTAGGATCGCCTTGTGCCAATTCAAAGGGCCAGGGGTCACTAGCAGGATTCCAAACACCACTTCTCGCGAAGCTGTCGATGTCCCAATAGACTTCCATGTGCATTGCAGGGAAATGCTTCCAGCCTTCTGGGCAGTTCTGCTCACTATTCTTAGTGCCCGCAGTGCTCGAGTAATTTCTCCCAGACGTAAAGTCTGTCAGGTTTTTGCCGTCCCAGCAATCGGCGTAGTAAATATCGTAACGTAGGCCTGTTGTGTATGCGTCGCAATTGGCCATGGGGAAGCCCAAGCCGGCATTACCAAATCGATTTTGCTTCGCATATGGATTCGAACCATCCGCCGTAGGACAAGTGAATTGGACTGGTTGGGGGATGCCCTGGCCAGAATCTCTTCCCAGGTAGATTCCTCCGCCTTCCAACGGGGTGGCATCCGGCATGCTGCGCTTGTAAGGATCGCCAGTAAGCATTTGAAAGCCTGGTGGGAAGGCAACGATCTTGTCGGAAGTTGTCATGGACGAGCTGGAGAATGAGTGAACAGTAACGGCTTCGCGATGTAGTGATCTTACCTATAGTAGACCTTTTCTTGAGTGGCAGCCACGGAGATGTAGCTACCGTTCTGGGGGGATTTGAAACTCAACCTTGGAGTCCAATAGTTACTTTTGTCCGCTTTGGCCTGTGTCGATGTGCACGACGAGTCGAGGGCGGTGTCTTCCTCCATGGAAGGACCCCAATTCGAACCGCCCATACCTAAATGTACATGGGCAGATGCCTTACCTGGGGCGATGATAGGGTCTACTCGCCCGTACATGAGGGGTGCAAGGCCAACGATGACCTGTTTTATGAGGACAGGAGTTACTGTACTCCCTGGAGCCGGAGTGCAGACCGAGGGGCCGAGGCTGTGAACGAAGGGCGAATGGGCGAGTAGAAAGGCCAGTCGGCCAATGGTAGGGAGACGCATGATGGGGTGTCTCTCTGAGCGAGCAAGCAACGGTTGTCCAGATTGGTGGAACAGAACTGTGGAGGAAATGGTCGATGCAGAGAAAAAAGTAAAGGTCAAGAAGTGAGTGAAAGTAGTGACTGGCACGCAAGAGTCTCGGACTCTGCAAAAAACAAAAAAAACAAAAAAAAGGATTGTGGGTTAAGGAATGTGATGAGAAAGAGTGGTGAAGAGGAAAAGAGGAAAAGAAGCAGCGAAAGGTGGTTGAAGGGAGTGGGAGTGAGGATTCTATGTGTTTGGTGATATTGTAGTGGGGAGATCAGGACCATGAATTTAGGATTAATCGACGCTAACAGGGTACTTACAGTCTAGTTTCAGGGAACGTGAAGGAAATGGTCAGATTAATCCCCTTGGCAGAGGGGGTCAAATTGGAGAGAATGAACAGGTACAGTATGGTCATGGTTCATAGCGCAAACAATAATAGCAATTGGACTCTTGAATCGTGAAACAAAAGTGAGCTGCTCCGTACATGGGCAAGCTGCCAATGGGTGCAGATGCAAGTCGGACCAATTTGGCCATTTCCTTTTGCCCCTCATTTCTCGATTGAGTCAGCGGAGATGAGGGTCGCAGTGACCTGGCAACAAAGCAAACGAGTGTGCCGTTTTCTAATGGAATGCATGCTGGATGTACTATTAAATAGAGGATAAAGTAAAGTAGGACTGATGTGACAGCAAGTGATCCGGGATGAAAGACGCCGCAATGATGGTGTAATAATGAAAGCGTTGCTACTTGCTACCTGCTGGCGTTTCTTTGGGGCCTGGGCAGTTTCATCACTAATCATCATTATTCATCATTCATTATTCGTAATTGCTGCTCGAGAAAGCAATTTCATGGGGAAAGGGAAGGGGAAAGCGAAAGCGAAAGCGAAAGAGCCAACGTCTCAAATCAAACAGGAGGATTTCTGTCAGGAAGATTTTGGATCATATGAGTGTGTCCTGTTCCACAAGTATTATTGGATGGGGGATATTGGATGCCTTTTGGGATGGACATATACTAGAATCATGCAAGGAGAAGGGGTCGAGGATTTTCATTTTTCAAGGACCAAATGTTCCACCCTTTCGTCTTGATGGCGACGGACGGCGGGCGCATAGCGGGACAGGGGCGGCAGGATTTGGACCTTGTTAGAGGACATCCTTCCTGGTTAGTGGAAGCGCGCTCATCGCCCTTTAATCTTGCCTTTAATCTTGCCTTTAATCTTGCCTTGAACTTTGAAGCCTCATGAATCATCTGGAGACTCGGAGAAGACAGAAGCCTTGCAGGATTGCATGCCGACGGCAAAACACCATACAGAGTAACAGAGTGACCAGTGACCATGCTCGGAGAGGCTCTTCGGAGAGAGCCCCTCGGCTTCCTGCAATGGATGGTTCAATTTCTCATTGCTCTGTGTCTTGGCTGCAGTAGGATTTCCTACCGCTCATGAGTGACCATTCGACCCGATTGCAAAAGACATCGACGTCGGCGTCCATAGTGGTGACAATGCCGAGAGCAATGCCCCCGTATCTCCGAGACTTTACCAATTTTGACCTGGCCACCACCGCAGCTGGCAGAGCTTGCTTCCTTCTGTTGGACAAAAGTCACAGAACGGTACCCGCGACAAATCGATGCTCCTTGCATTCAGCCTCTACGAAATCTGCGCTTTGACAGATCCTACCTGGCAAGTACAAGTTTGCTCTATGGCAGGCTTGGCTCCAGAAATTCTGGAGCCTGTCCATCCACCGCCTCCAACTGCATAGACTCTGGCAGCAGACCACCATCTAACCAGGTTGCTGGGATAACCGCTGCTCTTTATGGGTTCAAGCCGCATTCTTGCGAGCCTTGGCGAGTGTGAATAGTCGCCGTTCCATGCTTGTCGACCAAAGCAAGAGAAATTGCCTGTTCACACGGTCTTTATGGCAAAGTGGTATTAGCTCCTCAGCATGATTCACCGATACAGAATCACATGCTCGCTGATTGCCACATGCTACAACTCGACGAGGACTTCAAAGATTTTGTATTGTCGTGTTATCCTCTCCAAAAAAGATTACATTCACGGTGATATCATCTCTATTGAAGAGGAGAGTTAGTATCCAAGTACATAGCTGAGACATTTTGTACCTTACCTTACATTCCTCGAGTACGGTGGACTGACGGTTAACAGGCCACAAAGCCTGTCCTCGTTGCCTCCTCCCAATGCATTTCGGGTCAAATGGGTGGCCGCGTTGTCGTCTTTCACTACGAATTGCTTTTCATCGGCGGCTTGAATGTCGGTGTACGCCATGTTTGGATTTGGGTTCTGTCGATTCAATATCTCGTGCACGGGAGTAGCGTTCGCTGCTTGGGCTAGATCTGGAGCGGGATTCTCCTTTGTAACATCATGGGTCGTGAGCCATCGGCCTACCAAGTCAACCGCCTGCTCGCTTGTGAGATGGTCCCATAACCCGTCTGAAGCCATAATAAGGAAGTCTCCATTTTCCGGTTCAATCTTGGTGGTCGTCACTACAGGCAACGCTGTGAGATAAGGTGGCGAAATACAATGCTCCCTGAGTTGCGGACCGACTGAATAATTTTCGAGTCAGCCTGTCTCTTTTGATTTGCAGATAGAGTCATGAAATTGGTCTCGAGAGTAGTCTACTCTTTCGACATGTCGCAATTTAGAACACATTACCAACTAGGAAGAAATTGCTCGGAAAAGATAACCCACAGAACCTTCTCTGTGCTTCCTCTTGCACTTGACGCGACCACTTCCATCTGCCATCTCCGAAAGCCCTCGATACAGCTAGTCCTAGAACTCTACCACCTTTCACAAGCTCCGGTTCATCTGGGTGTTCTTTCTGCAGTCTCGCAACTTCATCCTTGTTATAACCCGTCTATTTCGCCAGAGTTATTGTTTCTTCCCCACATTTAAAGGTCAAATTACCTACTTGGTCCCTGGAGAGAGCTCTTGCTTCCCATTTACCTGCAGCATTACGTCGACCAAGGACAGCGCGTGAATCACCTGTGCACGCTACTTTCAGTAGCTGAGACTCGCTATGATAGTATGATACAAGAGCACAGGATCCGGAGTAAGCCGGGCCTATTTGGGACATTGCCTCGTTGAGAAAACTCGGCCCAGTAATTGCTGTGGCACCTTGTTCCATAATCTCTTTGTCAAGCTTGAGAAAAGCCTTCTTGATCGCCTGGTCAATATTTTGAGGAGCGGCTGGGTTTGGAGATTGAAGCCAGCGTCAGCGTTTCTGATATTCAACCTTGAGTCCTAAGACAGTTGCAAGGGATAAAGAGGGCACCAAAGCTTCCAACACATACCGTCGCTTGGGACTCCCGTCGATGAGATGGCTTCCAGCTCGTAAGCTATATAAGGAAAAGGGTATTCTCGGAGTGTCGCTGCTGTTTCCCATCCACTAGGTGTGTCAGCTGTTCGGATCTCAAACTCAAATCTGAAGATCTTACGCATGTCCGTCATAAATACCGAATAGCATCCACTTGATTTCGCCTTCTTCATGACCCGAAGCCGAGAGGTAATCATCCTCTGATATCAGGTTACTGGGAAGTTGCACGGTATCATAGCGAAGAATACCACAACCAGTTCCAACGATTTGTGAGTCTTCCCTCATTCGTAATGCCTCGTTGACTCGTTCAACTGTAAAAGGCGATGTGGGTGGGAGATACTTTTGTTTGACCTGCTCTGAACCAAGCAGTTTGAACGTCTCGTCACTTTCAAGTAATAATGGCTTAGCATTGTAAATGCTGTAAGAGATGCCAGCGCCGGCAAGCAGGACCCAGAACAGCGTCCCTTGAGGCAAGGATATGTGAGAATGTTGCAGCCATTGGCGATATAGAGCGCTTCGCTGTGACGAGTGCAACGCTCTGGAACGTTGGAAGCTTGTGGCAGATGATGAAGGTGGAGAAAGACGTAGTTGACGGGCACCGACTCGCGCAGTAAAAGAATGGCACACCGCTGAATTTGAGCCCAAAAGATACGATGCTGTGCGACTCATTCTACCAGTAACACGCCTGAAGCGTCAAAGGTGGTCAAACTGCCCTGGGTGGAATTCGATGTGCTACAAATGTCTGAAGAGGCAAGATCAAGACCTGAAGGTCAAGATTGTATTCGTGAGATTGCTATTACATGGCAGGAGAGGCAGAGTCATGTGTTTGTATATCGGGTGTTTCTTGTATCCGAATTGCAGGTACGAAATTCTAAGTCCCCCCAAGACTGAGAAGGTAAATACTCATTTGTCCCAACGGAGAAAGAGGAAAACGCTTTCGTGGTAAACGATCAATTGGATAGTGGATGGAGTACTTTGACTACTTGTGCTCCCTCCTCGGGTATGGATAGTGACTTTTCCACGGCCATTGCTCGGCATGGCGCAATCCTCTCCATGCATGTGCATGCAAATCTTCTCCAATGCAATGTCACCCCAGTCAAGCCAATAAGCACCCCCCATCTACTCTATCCTTTATCTTTCTTTCGCTCCATTATGGCCACACCATCCTCCCACTCTTCTCCCAAAGGTTCTTCTCCTCCAAACCCACAGCTCAAAGCTTCTTCAGCAGCCAACGAGTGCCCCTCAAGTGCGGTCCCCAGATCTCGCAGTGTCCAGTTCTCCAACTCGGACGCCCTAATGTCTCGCTCCATCTCTCCAAGAAGTAACCTCCACCAGCAGCAGCAAGCAGAAAGCTCAGCTGATGAGATCACCCCCATCGTCAATCGGGGCAGAGGCGGAGCGAAGAACAAGAACTACGATTCTACGTCGACAAGGCAGCTCGCGGAATCTGGTGAACGGGACACATCTCAACCCAACAGTAGCTCAACCGCGAGGAAGAGGAAAGGAGGGCAATCAGGGTGGGGGTCAAATTGGCGTGAGGTCACAGCCGAAGAGGGGAAGGATGGAGGAAGTTGGTGGAGAGAGTTGGCGGATAAGTTTGGCAGCGTGGAATTGGAGAATAAGGGAAGTGTTGCCAGAGATCATCTTGCCCTCGGTGGGTCTTGATAGTCTCTCTTTGTCGCTTGTCTCTCTCACTGCTCTTGCCATGGATTCGGAACTCCTTTCATTCTGTCCTGATACAATTTTGCCGACTAAAACTCTCCAGAACGCACCTTCTTGGCCTGGCTTCGCACCTCCCTCGCCTTCGCTTCTATCGGTATCGCCGTAACACAGCTCTTCCGACTCAATACTACCATCTCAGAGCGGGAAGGCTATACGCCTTCCGATCCAGATAACACATACCATCTCCGCCAGGTAGGAAAGCCATTGGGAGCTATCTTTCTAGGAATTGCAATATTAGTTTTGCTTGTCGGAGGGAGAAGGTACTTTGAGAGCCAGGTATGCCAGCGAACATGACTGGCAGATGATGGAGCTGTAGTGTACGCATGCTGACATGTGAATCTAGTATTGGATCATACGGGGTAAATTCCCCGCCAGCAGAGGCAGTGTCTTCCTTATTACCTTTGTCGCTCTCGCTTTGATCGTCACCAGTCTAGTCGTTGTTTGCGTTGTCGACCCCAGCGTCTTCGAGAAGAGATAGGCAAATGCTGGCCCTAAATAAATTATATTCCCCGAGTACACCCCGGCAACCGCGGAATTCTTGATAAACGCTCTTAAACAGAGCTTGAATCTACGAATGGGTCCGCACCACGAAGATATCATGGGATTCGCAGAGGTCTAAGTAACCGCAGGCCGTTATGCACCAGGAATGAAAAGCTATTGTCTTTCGGGGGACAATTTAGGCATGGTCAAGCTGCCTTCGATCGAAAGGAGCATACGAGACAGATCAGCTGGACTGGTATCGACGCTCAAAAGACGCAAAATGCGCGCTGGAGGGGACGCACCCCGCGTCTTTACAGTGCACGGCACTTCGAACTATATCAGTCTTCGGTGCTGTTGGCCCATGCAGATCTGGGGACACATCCTTTCCAAACTGTACAAGGGCCTATACAAGGACAGAGGGGGATCTGAGAAAGCTAGCCACATTTTCTCAACCTGTAGTCAACTTAAAGGAGGTAATATATTTAACATCACGGGGATAGAATATAGCTGCATATTCAAATATGGGATAGGGAGACTTCAAATTCATGCCTGAAATGTGTCTGTATAATCGTTTTTCCTTTGCATCTATATAATTCTGAAAGCAAAAGCTACGTGCAAGTCATCATAATCTACCGTTTCAAATGGCCAGCAAGAATCATGAAGCAAACGAAAAAAGTCTCTAAATGAGCTGCTGGAATGCGCGATTGATTGGGGAGCGGACTTTGGTGCCCTTGTAGAAGTCGACAGTCGCCACAGCACGCTTGCTAACACCCTCTGGAGTAAACTCGAATTTCTGTGTGTTGCATTAGCATTATTGACTACAGCGCTGAACATTGTAGTGATTAATTCACCTTGTAGACATCCTTGTAAGCACCACTAGCACCGAACCGGTTCAACCCAAACTGCTCATTCGAATACCGCTCCCAACCCATGGTCGACATGACCTCGACGCTCAGGGAGGGAATGCCGTCAGGTAGACACTTCAGACGGTACTCCTTGGTTTGTGTGTCGAATACCTCCCAACAAGGAATGGAGACCACGCGAGCGGTGAGGTTGTGGTTATCCTTGAGATATTTGACCGCTTCAATACAGATGCAGACTTCTGAGCCTGTGCTGACGAGAGTAATGTCGGCCTTCTCATTCTCGACGGAGACGTAGCCTCCTTTGATGGCATTCTGCAGGGTCGAGTTCTCAAGCTGAGGTAGGTTTTGACGGGTCAAAGCAAGGATACTGGGAGACGATTTCGATGTCAATGCAACATAATAGGCTGCGCTGCACTCATTGCCGTCGGCAGGACGCCAAACCATCATGTTGGGTAGCGCACGGAAGTGAGCTAAAGTCTCAATGGGCTGATGCGTTGGGCCGTCCTCACCGAGACCAATGGAATCGTGGGTTGCAACGTAGATGACACGGCAATGCGAAAGGGAGGAAAGCCGGACGGATCCAGCGGCGTAGGATACGAAGTTCAAAAACGTTCCCCCAAAGGGAATCAGGGTGCCGTACGCAGAGATTCCGTTCATGATACCGGCCATGGAGTGCTCACGCACACCATAACGGATGTAACGACCAGCCCATTCACCGATGCCGAGGACTGGAGGTTGGAAATCAATAGCTTCCTTCCATCGAGTGTTGTTGGACCCTGTCAGATCTGCGGAGCCCCCAATCAGGTCAGGAATGACGCCGTGGAGGGCTTCCAAGACAGCTTCTGACAACTTTCGGGATGCTTCGTCCTTATCTCCCGGCTTGTACGTCGGCAGCTTCTTCTCCCAGCCCTCTGGGAGCTTGCCGCTCAGTCTTCGCAAAAGATCGTCATGCTCGGCCTTGTGCTCCTGACCATACTTCTCAAACAGCTTGTTCCACTCCTGTTCTTTCGCAGCCCCTTCAGCCGCATGCTTGTGGTACATATCGTAGACCTTCTGCGGTACAACGAACGAGTCCTCTGGATCAAACCCGAACTTTTTCTTCACCTGCTTGCAATCATCGGCTTTTAGAGCATTGCCGTGCACTCCCCCAGTACCTTGCAACAGAGAACCGAAACCAATGGTTGTAGTCAACTTGATGACTGAAGGCTTATTGGTGACTTCTTTGGCCATTCGGATGGCTTCTTCGATGCCCTCCAGATCGGTATCGCCCTCCTTCACCCATTGCGTGTGCCAGCCGTATGCCTCAAAGCGCTGCAAAACGTCTTCGGTAAAGGCGCATTTGGTATCGCCGTCTGAAGGAGATTAGTCTACAAACTGCAACAACTCCAGAGCATTGACTCTTACCAATTGAGATATGGTTGTCGTCGTAAATCATGATCAGGTTTCCTAGCTGCAAGTGGCCAGCAGTGCTGGCAGCTTCACTAGCAATACCCTCCATAGCGCAACCATCTCCAAAAAATGCAAAGGTATGGTTATTGATCAGCTCGAAACCTGGCTTGTTGAAGACGGCAGCTGTGTGGGCTTGTGCAATGGCAAGACCGACGGCGTTTGCAAAGCCCTGACCAAGGGGACCAGTAGTGACTTCGATACCCGGTGTATCTTGAGTTTCGGGATGACCAGGGGTAATGCTATCAATTGTCTGTATTGAAGAGTCGGGTCAGCTGCGAATGCTGAAAGCATAGGTACCGAGTTGGAGAAGACATACTCGGAAGGCTTTCAGATCGTCCAATGACAGCTTGAAGCCGAAGAGATGTAAGAGAGCATATTGAAGCATGCATCCATGGCCGTTCCTGTTGAGAGGGGTGGGTCAGATATGAATCGGTGCTATCATGTCCTGCTTGCCAGTGAAGCGTAGTCTACCAATTGACCGTCCTTTGCACCTGTCCGGAAGTTGCGATAAATCGTAGCAGAACATAGCACTTACGACAGGATGAAGCGATCACGGTTGACCCATTCTGGGTTCTTGGGGTTGAAGCTCATGAACTTGTTGAACAGGACGTGGGCAACGGGTGCCATGCCCATGGGAGCTCCGGGATGACCGGAGTTGGCTTTGAAGGTGGCATCAACCTTTGTGAGGAGCAATTGATTAGCATGAGCTCATCAGTGTAGTCGTAGAGGTAGACGGGAGACAATGTAGAGTCAACAGGCCGATGCGATAGCTCTGATTCTGAGGGGGTAATAGCCGGGCTCGACTCACAGCGAGTAGGCGGATCGTATTGATGGCAAGCTCATCATCCTTGCCGTAACCCATGATTGCGACTTGTTTGTAGGGAATAATTCCAGTCTTTGAAGTTGAATGTTGGGTAATTAACCAGAGAGAGGAAGAATTTGTGCAAGGGCGGTGACGTGGGAGCGGCAATAAGGTGGTCAATAGTCAATGGTTCAAAGCTGTGGGCGTGGCTGCTAGCCTCGTGCTGCCTCCAAATAATTGGGCTAAAAGTGGGGCAAGGTCGTTCCCGTTTTTAGCGTGTTCAAAAAGAATGCGATTTCTTGGCATCTGCGATCCGTTCACCAACCACCTGACAGAAGAATGAATAATATTGTTTTGTAAAATAAATGTATATAAAAGTTATTTTTTTTATTATCGCGATTCTAACGTCGTTAACAGATTGAAAAAATATTATATATTCATGAAAATATATAAGATTTAAGAGTCTAAAGATTCTTAAAATTCCACAATAATCGAGAAATTTAAAAATTCTTGATTCTCGAGTTATAACTCTTTATTTGTTTTATTTTAACGAATATTTGTTGCATATTCAGAATTTTGATAATATTAAAATGGCGATAATGATTCAAACAACTTTCATATATATATTGCTTTTAGAGATCCGTAATTTTCATTATTCCGTCAGACGGTTGGTGAAGTGATTATGAATGCCAAGAAATCGGATTCTTTTTGAATTCGCTAAAACCTGGGAACAATCAATTCGCGAGCCAGAGCGAGAACTCTACCTACTGATCAAATAAATTAGCCAATTCGACCACATCCCTTTACATTCTACAACAAAAGCACGCCATTTCTGCTCGACGCTAGCAAGTTACAGCTTCCTCTATTGTTCGCTGGTGGTAATTAGTAGTAGTATTGAGATTCGATTCCTAATGGCGCTGGTACAAGGGTGTAGCTGTTTTTCTTTTCTATATCAGAGGACAGTTGGAACACGGGCGGATCATGGGCAAGTGACCAAGTAATCTTCAGACTGAATTGAAATAAACAATTATTTACCAAATTCTTGGTGAGACGAGTCGAGTCTGTCTCGAGCCTGTCACATGCATCCCATTGGGATAAGAAACCTTCTACGGGACATAAGACCCGTTGTGCCATACAGCATAGCCTAACCTACATCCCTCCCTGACCACCTCAATCTATCTTGGAAGCCTTGCTCTGCCACGGGAAGCTCTGCAACAGCCGCTCGACTGTCTGAAACAAACCACTTCGAAAGGTCTCGAGAATGCCCGAAAACACAATGTATGGGATACTAGCATCCGGGTCACTCTTGAGGCCATGACCCAGTCGCCTCATATTGTGGTAGAAGAATTGGATGGCTAGACCCGAGCCAACCACTTTCACGGGAATAATGCGTGCAAACCACTGGCCTCTGACGATGTGTGGTACCGCCAGCGCTTCGTCGTCAGAAACGGAGGGATTGAGCAGGACGCTCGCCGGGAGATCTGGCTGAAGGACAACACTGCGACCCAGACCAATGAGAGAGCAGATTCCGGAGTCAATGGCGTCTGCCATGCCTGTCCTTGAGCGGAATCCTATCAAATTTTCAGAAGACTTTCTGACTCATTGAAAGGTCATCAACGTACCACCACTGAGCTGAATTGGGACACTCGAGTTCAATCCTTGGACCCTCTCCGCAAAGTCCGTGAAATATGCTTCACGTATTCGGGTGCTCTCCCTCTTTGGGGCTCGTTCGAGCGACTTGGTCCCAAATGAGTCTAGCAATAACAAAGTCAGTGAGCAGATGAGTAGAGGGAGTGGCCTGTGGCTTTACTGTGAAGCTTCGAAGTCTTTTGTTCCGCTTGTCCGCCGGAAATCTCGACAAAGTCCACCTCGCCGCATTCAACTAGCCACTTTACTTGCTCCAGGCCCTCATCCGTGGACAGTCCCTCTCCCGTGGCCATATAATCTGCTGAATTCAATTTCACGGAAAGGCAATATGGTCGAGGGCAGACATCTCGGATCTCTTTGACTAAACGCTTCAAAAGAAAAAGCCTTTTCTCTGGTGATCCACCATAGTCATCAGTACGCCGGTTCGTATGTGGACTCAGAAATTGTGACAAGAGGAAACCGTGAGCCCCATGTAGCTGACACCCAGCAAACCCGGCTTCTTTTGCCAATCGAGCACCGTTCACCCATGCTGCTACGACCGCATCAATGTCGTCCAGGGTCGCCTCTCGAGGCGTTCCTAGAACCGCATTCAGAGCCTTAATGTTTTGTCAATAGACAGCATCAAGGACAGTGGCCAAATCAAAATACCATTTTGTTTAGCCATCCTTCACCGAGTTCAACCGGCACAGAAGATGGACAGATAGCTGCCATGTCCGGAGGCCTTTCTCCAGCTCCGGCTGGGCTCATTCTCCCGGGGTGCGCCAATTGAACAATGCAAGGGGTACCAGCTTGTTGCGATATGGTCGCCCATTGCTTCCATTTGCTAAAGTGCGGCTCCTTCAAGGAATCCTTGTGGGCCACGACATCGCCTTTGATGGAGAGGTATCGAGGATCGATTTGTACCTGCCCTGATATTTGAACGCCATAGTTTCCATGAGCCCACTAAAGCTCATTGCTTAGCACTGAGCAAACAGGGCGGGGGGGGGGTTCTTCTTGTCCAACCTGGGAGTACAGATTTTTGAACTTGTCAATAGGTGGGTCAAAGAAAGGCGGCGTCGCGAGTGTTTCCTGCCTATGGACATTTCGGAGTCAGCATTACTTCTTCGAGGCAGACGCCCGAGCACTGAGGCCATTCGGAGAGCTGTCAAGAGCCCCGGGCTCCTCCCAGAAGGTGTCCTGCAAGTCGGAAAAGGTGGGCGAAATTGGGAGAATAAGCTCGGAATGAACATACATGGGACATTTGACGAGTCGATTTGGCAGAGTCAGACCGCAAGGCAGGGTGCTGGTTGATCCAGTCAGTATCAGGCTTGCCTATTTGAGGAGGTGTATTGAGCCCGGGAACATGTCTACTACAGAGTAGAATTCTACTCCTGAGACTTGTCTCAAGACTCAAGATCTGGTGCAAAAAAAGAAAATAGGGAAGTTGAGTTGCAATACGAACATGGGTTGGGAAATCAGCTCAATGGCTGTGGGCTTTAAGGAGTCGTCGTCGCCCATGGTTGGTGCTAAGAGAACAGAAATTGTTTTCTACTGTAGGTGATGGGACTAATAAGAAAGCACGTGAATTCCGACAAGTCAGGAGGAATAATGGGCGGCTTGGCCAGCATTTTAATGATAAAAGGAATCAAGATGGAGATACTGGATACTGGGATGTGCATATTTTCGGGTATCGGGATTCAGGTGTCGATCCTGAAATGTTTTTGATAAGGCACGAGGGCGTCAGGATGGCCAGACAGTAAGACAGGTTGAGACAGCAATCAATGTGGGGAAAGGAACCTTGAACTCTTTTCTCCTCGGCGTCGATATGCGATGATGATAAGGATTTAGCGTGTTCAAAAAGAATTCGATTTCTTGGCGTTTCTTGGCATCTGCGATCGGTTCACCAACCACCTGACAGAATAGTGAATATTATTAACTTGTAAAACAAATGTGTATGAAAATTATTTATCTTGTTGTCGCGATTCTGACGTCATTGGAAATATGAAAAAGTATTATATTAAAATCGAAATATGTAAGATTTAAGATTTTATAGATCCTCGAGGGTTATAATCGAAGAATTTTAAAACTCTTGATTCTCGAGTTAAGAGTCTTTTATTCATTGTATTTAAATTAACAGTCTTCGCATTTCTACAAATTTGATGGGGTTAGAATCGCGGTAATGATTCGAACAATTTTCATATATATTATTTTCAGATATTTATATTTTTCATTATTTGCAATGCTCGGTAATTACACGCTTATAGGCTCAACGATTGTCAAAAGGTCAGTGAAGACACTGGTGAAGATCTGGACTTATTCTCAGGATTCGAGTATGAAATAGCACTCTTGTGGCATTATCGCCTCGGGGGGCTCATAATTATGACCAGGTAAACCACGTGATAGAAGTTGCGAGGGGTTGTAAGGTTACTTGTAAAGAAAAGAGGTGTAGCTAGTGGTGATCTTGGCCGCATTGGGAAGGATTGGCTTGGCATAAGATTAATTCACTGTGTCACACAAAGCTTCACACGATTCTTTGTATTCACATGCCTCTTAGAATTCTTCATATCAGTTACCGTCTTTTTGAACACACTTACTCATTCATGACGAGACATCTTCTCATCCAGACTCTTCACCCAATCACCCGTCCCCACTAATCGAGCTTCTTCTCACGCCCAATCAAGGTGTCGTCGGTTCGAGACACCATCGATACGAGAGCATCCGCATCAGTGGTCCTTAGTCAGAGATATCGTTTCCCCATGGCCTCCAAACGTAAATTAGCGTCAATCTCGGCGGATGCCACGGCGGACGATGCAGCTGACATGGATTTCGATATGAGCGTCACTACAGGCCTCGGACAATCACTAACGTCGACGCAATTGAAATCATCAGCGTCAACCTCCGAGAACGCTACAGCAGACGATACGGATGACGAGGAATTTGCTCTTAGCATCAGGTCGAGGCGATCGAAACAATCGGCTCGCTTTTCCGAATTAAAGTACGACTCCCCTTTTTGCCTAACGGACATCAAGCTTAGTCCTGTTGAGGTAAACACTGCACCCAATAAGCCACCGTCAAAACGCCCAATTGAAGAACTGTTCGTGGTGGCACCATGTTCTGAACTGCCGCAGCTCAAGTCAGTCACGACACATCCATGCCAGAGCCGCCATTATCAGCAGCGTGAAGCTTGTTCGACTTCACGCGTGCCCGACAGCTGTCCTCTTGATCTGTCGGCACCACTGAGCCAAATTCCAACCACAAGTACACCGGATAATGGCCATACTTATTCAAATCTGACACTTTCAAACACTGTCTCGCTCACCGAACATACCTCGAATTACAAACCCAGCAAAAACCACAAGCAGGGGAAATTGAGGCTCCTGGAGCTCCCGCTAGATGTTCTATGCCTCGTGGCAGATCATCTTGATGTCGTCGCTCGAGCTTGCCTCAAATACGCACATCCAACTCTCGGGTGCTGGTCCAAGAACGACCCTGGCAATCTGAGTATTTGCGCAAGGTCACGCCTTGTCAGTCTTTTACAGAGGGATGATGTCTCAATCCCTAAAGAGCTCCTTGGAGTGGCAAAAAAGGGTAGCAATGAGGGAGAATGCTCGGATTATCAGGCCTTTGCCCCTAAGTATTGCGTAATCTGCCGTTGTGACGGACATCTTTCGCATTGCCCTGGATGTCGAATTCGAACGTGCATCAGAGAGGACAACGAGTTCTGGCGGAAGTGGACAGGCATTGAGAACGACGACGCATCCTTTCTAGCAGGCACTATGCGTTCAAACCCGTAAAGAAGATGTGGCAGGCCGCTGCTTGAGTAGGAGACACGGCTTTCACCAACTTTCTTGTACAGTACCGAGTGCAGGAGACAGACTTTAAGGACACCGGATTGCTTATCAGCCAAGGCACAGTTGGAGTCGCCAAAACCCCGTGAGGGTCGATTATGAATGGTGGGCCGAAGAAGGGACACTTTGAAACATTCTTTCTTGTATAGCACAGGCCCTCCGCCAGATCGGTGGACTGGAGCACACGCGGTTGGTAGCCAACTTAAAAACCATACATAATTTATTCTCTCAAATTCTTGAGTTCAATTTAGCCATTCAATGGCAGAGTGATCATGCCATTCGAAGTTTACGTCGTTCTTCCAGCATTCCTCGTCTCCTACTCCGATTCCAATACCGCAATCCTGGTACGTCGTCTTTGGTGTATCTCCTTCCATTCCGCGGCTTTCGTTGCACGTGGGACAGTTTTGGAAACGAAGAAAAGGCTTCCTCCCCTTATCGTGCTCCCCAGACTTGATTCGGGAGTGGACATTACGTCTTGAAAAAGGCATGCTGACTCCGAGATCATCAGCTGTCCGACACCGCACGTGGATGGATCTATTGGATAACGAAGATGCTTGGACTATACTCAATCTCAGTACTTGCGATCAGTGCGAGACACCTGGAGTAGGCTAGGGAGGTTACCCTGCGAGGTGATAAGCCCTTGTCAACGCACCGTTAACATTGGCTGAATCAAACTAGACCGGTGGTTGGATAGTAGCGCACTTTACAACCTGCCAGGCAAAGAATCCAGCCTCGCGTAGGAGCAGGAATTCCGATTCAAACACAAACAGCAAATCCGTTGCCTAGCTCTGGCCCCCTTTTTCTAAAACAATCTGAGATCTACCGAGACTGTGACTCTCACTATCATCTCCAGGGAGCGCGACAAATTGTACGAGAATATTATCCATACAAAACTCCCAATCGAGATCGTCGTACCCAAAGTCGACCACAATCTCCACCTTGTAAATCTCTTTCCACTCCTCGCCGCTGAATTCTTTCACCTTAACCAAGAATGGTAGATGAAACCCACTCGGAAAGTCGACATGCCATACATGCGGCTCCCCGCGAGCCTTCGTATAGCCTTTGACGGAGACCTTTGTCCCAGGTGAAGGTGCATCCATTGGCTTGATGTAGAACGACTCCAGCGTGAAGTAGGGTTGTAGGCCTTCCTGGGCCATCGAGGTCGCGTTGGCAATCTCAAAGCAAGCTCCGTCAGCATTCTCCATTGGGCGTGAGCCAATCAGAGCATTGGGAGAGGAGACGGCGCAATTGAGATCGTGTTCGGAAATGAGCCCGTCAAGAGCTGGATCTCGCGGCGTGAGGACGCTGTAGGAGGAGAAAGATAGATAGTGGTACGGAGAGGGCACGCTTGCGAGGCCGTCGACCGTGGGAATCTCATCAAACTGCTGCAGTCAGCGTGGTCACCGAAATATGGAACGATTCCGGACGAACGCTGATAACGGTATGGTTGCTCGCAGCGGAGCCTGGCGCTCCAGACGAGCTGAAACTGCCACAGAGGGCAAGTAGATGACCCAGCAGCTTCATCTTGGACCCTTCACTCCGGGGAGTCCCGGCTGTCGACTACACAAGATTCATTTTTGGACCGCCGCTGTTGACGTGGTAGATGTGCTGAATGGTACGTTCCAACAGCTTCCTTTGACACTGGGTCGGGGGAATCTCGGCTCGCGCTGAGTAATGTTCTCAATTTGCCATCCACGCGGGTGCCAGAAGTCGTCGCACACGCCAAGAAATCCCAGTATCCTGTAAACTGGCGTAAGTCAGTCAACATTGCTTCAAATTATTTTTTCTGGCGACCAAATATGTGCAATTAAGTAGTATCTACAACTTTTAGACGCAAAACTTCTGCGTCAGACTGTTTGTTGAGAAGTTATCTGGCTCTAGTGGAATTAGGGTGTGCGACGACTTCTGGCACCCGCGTGCCATCATGAGAGAGACATGACGACAAGTAACCCCGTGGATGCCACTTCCCCTGGCAATGCGCCCGCCCCTTTCTCCTCTCCCTTGTGCGCTCTTTGTTTGTTTATGATTTTGAACATGGAATGCGCCTCAATCCCAGCCCAAGCGTTCTGAAGCAAAGCACGTTGAATTTGGCCCAATAAAGAACTTCAACCGTCCCTTTAGCAGTCAACAGGCTTCTCCTAGCGACCAGAGCATTCAATTTCCAGTCCTTGTTGGGATGTCTATGGGTCAATTCCTGCACGGTATGTCAGGGAAGTTGTCAGGGGAGTTCGAGCACAGGTAGCCTGGCCAGACCCCTCGGACTACTCAACCCCGAGGCAACTTACGAATGTCAAATTAGTTACAAAGAATGGCCATGAGTGATACCTGCCAGTCCTGAGATCAGACCTCTTCACTGCGGTGCCAGACATGAGCAGGAGTTGAGCACTATGGCGGCCAGATCAGTACTTGTTTCGCTACCAGAGAAGAATCAGACGAGACGAGCAGTACTTTGTTTTCTTTTTGGCATCGAGCAATGGCACGAAGAAACCGGACTGTTGAGTGTGAATGATGCCAGTGAGGAGTGCAATATGCTGGTTTCGTCTCTTTTTGGGTTGGCTCTCCTCGTCATCCTTTCTTCGACAGATGGTACCTTCTCTTGGACTTCTCGCTGCTTGCCATATCTCCTCGCCTGGTTGGTGACCTCCATTTTATCATTCGCCATCTTCTTCATCAGTACACCTTAGGATCCCGCACCGTATCGTTCGGAAACGCGACAGATCTGGTGGCGGATTTGGCTACTATTTTCGCACACTGATCGTTCGTGTGGTATGGTACATGGACGAGCTAACGAATTTTCTTTGTCTGGAACGATGCCGTACAATCCATTGTCCACTGCACATTGTCTTTTTGCTGTTGTGAACAAAGCGGTCTTTCCCTAGCCTGTTCTCTCTGTATCTGCTTTTGTTGACCTCTTGATTTATCTGTTACTGGCCTACCTCCCTATACCAATACAGAACGTCTTCACAGTCACGTAACACTCGAAATGCATGCAGTCTACGACAAATTCAAGCGTTGTCTTTTTCCAGATGCGTCCCCTCCACGGCCCTTGTCTCATGTCTGGGACCTTCGCGCCACCAACTATTTCACGACGGCTTTGACTGGTACTGGAATGACTCCTCTGACGGCGTCTCAACTCTCGACGCAATCCTTCACGGCTGAAGCCCAAGTCCTTCGTGCTCAGAGTGCCGCTGCCGAGGCACAGAGCCAGACGCTCAAACGCGACAAGGTAGTATGGCGAAAGGAATACTTACGTTCGAAGAAGGGAAACGTTCTTCGTAAGGCCAGAAATGATTCGAGAGAGCAGAAAGGTGGAAGCAAGAAGAGCGCGAACAAGCTCCGCAAGTCGAAGGGGAAATGGATCGCCTGGACATTTTGAGCCCTTTATGAAGCGTCTGCGCCAGGTGCACTTTCTTTTAGTCCCATGGTAATAATACTATTGGTTTGTTTTACATGGAGTTGTGTGGATGAGGTGTGGATTACCGGTATTGTTTACTTTCCAGTAGCTAGACGTATCAGAGATGCTATTCTTGTCCGCGCACCTCTCGGCAGATAAGAATATGATGGTCTTGTCTCGTCGCCGTCTGAAACCAACGAAAGTGAAGATGTGAGTTCCTGCCCTTCAAACGCCCTACGCACTGTAAGAGGGCAGGCCGGCCGAAATTGTAGATCAGGGCTCGATCCGAAAAGTACTGCCCCGTTATTGATCGGAGCACCTGGTACTACAGGCACAACATGTGACTCTTTATGTAGACGTACTATCTGCCATGACACAAATAGGAATGAAGACCTGTGCATCAGTCCCAACACAAGCTCCAAAAGATCGCACCTTGACTCATCTCTACACATCTCGAATCTGACAGGTCCAAGAGGGTAAAGGCAAGCTGAAATATGTTGGGTTGACTGCCGAGAGGGTTTTCCAAGAAAGGGATGTTCTGAACGTTGACAAGAAGGTAAATCAGATCTATATCAGGAGCACATAATTCCATAATTAAGCAGGTGCTTAAGGCATGTTCGAAGGCTGTTTGACTCGACAGGCCCAACAAGATATATGATAGTAAAACAACTTCAAAATGCGTTACGATGATTATGCCTATCAATGAGATCACATGGTGGAAAAGATGTTTCAGATAAAAATGGTCTATGTCGTCAATCCAGGGAAGTAGGACCGTTCGTGTGCCGAAAGAGGTGAGTACATTGTTCTGAACTATTTGGTCATGCATTCAGAGTAGATGGCAAAAATTTTGTTGGCTTTCGGGGCCCCAAAAGGCTTCATGCTTTTCAGCGGGGTCGTTTCTCGGAACGTTGTAGCATATTTGGCAAGCTCTGTTGTCATCGACCGACCTTGAAGGACAGTACCTGGACTCGCAGGTTAGCCAGTGGTAGTAACACCCATCAAATCCTTGAGCTAACATCATTCTTGCCTACTTCCACGACCTCATCCTCCGAGACCCTCACAGCCCCAGCACCCTCCACGTACGCCAAAGGCGCGTCTCCCATGATCTTCCTCGCGCAGTCCCTCACAGTTGTGCCTCTTTGGACCAAGACACAATCTCTGAATACGACATTGCTCCCAGCCCCTGCTCCAAAGCCATGTATGTTCCTGACAGGGAAGACAGGTACCAGACCTAGAAGCTCCGCTGCTCGTGACAACACCTGCACGACGCCCGTGGAACCAAATCGGTAAAGCACCATATCTTTCAGATTCTCAATCCTGGTCTTCAGCTTTTCATCCAATTCTTTCAATCCTCCTCCATCTGCCTCTCCCATTTCTACGAGATCTTCCCTCGTGTCCACCAATTCGCTACCTTCGACGTAACGCACAAAACCCTGCTTCGCCAATTTCCTCAAGAAAACCTCTGATATAGCCGAGCACAGGACTATAGATTGTGGATCTTGCATCTTCGCAATTTTCGATATATTCTTGTCAGCGTCTGGGTGGTCGATTTTGTTCAGGGCGAAAACAGTGGGGAATTTTTCATCGGTGAAAGAGTTGACGACAGAGCTTATGGTCTCAGGTGACCAGTGTTCAAGCGGCTCCTTGAGTTTTAAGCGGTCCAGCGTGCGGGCAACTATTTGCGGTGTGCTCCCGTACCCAGAGAACTGGTTCTGGAGCGTCTCGATAGGGTTCGCCTCTTCGATAGTTAGCAAGACAGAATCACCATCAGCTGTTTTTGCGTACTGATGGCAACATGGCGACGTTTGATAGAGCCCCTGGGTGAACATTAGCTCCGGCAATGAGAGGCTTTGAGACTCCGATACCCACCACTTCTCCACTAGATTTCCTTCTATCCATCGTACAATTTCCGATCTAAGCCACACAATATCTTGCGATGGGTCGTATCCTCTGGTGGCCTTTCCTGAGCAGCAGGCACATCAGCCTTCCTAGTCCCCATGCGGAATCCTCATCCTCGCCTGGATCTAACCCTACCTTCTGCATCTGTAGTCCCACTGACATCGACAACATGTATCAAGGCATCTGCGTGTCTCAGGTCGTCTAGGAATTTGTTCCCGAGCCCTTTTCCTTCATGTGCACCAGGTACCAACCCGGCTACATCTAGTAGCTCGATTGGTACCGAACGCTTTCCTCTTACGCAAGCACCATAGTTGGGTTTGCAGCGATCCGAAAGGTCGTATCGGGCGCAGGCACAGGATATTTGAAGGTATCCTATCGCTCGCTGAGGGTCTATCGTAGTGAACCTAGGCCGGATGAGTATATGCTCTCTTTCTTTGGAAGGCAGATGTCTTACGGAAAGTTTCCTACATCTCCTAGTCAGTCAAGACCTTGGTCGAAAGCACGGTTTTGTAGACTTGCCGACTTTGGAGCTGGCGTCTGTAAGGCTAAGTTTGACCACGACCGGTGAGAAAAAGTCTTTATATCAGGACTGCAATTCGACATACCTATTCAAAGTGGTTGATTTGCCAGACGACGGCTTCCCGACCAGACCTATGAGCGGGTCTCGAGGCATTGTCCCCTTCAAGAATCCATCACGTTCGTCAGGTAGAGTAAACCGTGGTGTCTTTTGGGATGTCTGTCCTGCGTCGTAGGGCTGCACTACACTACACTACACTACACTACGGGTCTAATCTTCCTGCTCCATGCACTTTCCTCTAGAGTTTCTATTTCAATTTTGAAACTACGACACATTTGCGAGCTGAATGGTCGTTGTGTTTCCTGGCTGCTGTATTTACATGCTGAAAGACCCTAGACAGGCAATGTCGTCTCAATTGTGCGACTCAGCCGAATTCCCTTTCCGTGACGCCCAAATATTACCTACCACCAATCGCCAATATATGCAACGCAATGCAAGCACAATCTCCCACCCAGACGATAGCTGAACTTCTCCTTGTTTGCTTCACTGCTTATGGCCCTTCTACACAATCGTCAGCGCGCTTCGTGAAACCAATTCATCGACATGCTCGCAAGATTCCTTCGGGCCGTAGACTTACTCCACCCCTCTCATCATTCATACCAATCACCGGACCTGGTGCCTCTGGATGATCTTTCTTGGCCTGCTCATTCCTTAGTGACTCCAGAGTCAGCATGTCTTCTTGTGGAGTCAGATATGAGTTGTGGGACAGGTCCTGAGCATGCTGTACTCCTGCAACAAATCTTACAGCTCAGAATGCTGTGCGAATCGGGCAGCAATGATTAAGGAAAAGAAAGCTCACTGGTTCCCTGAATCCTTCTCAGACGTACCCTGGCTTGCGTTCTCGTTACCCGCAGCTCTTTCCCTTTTCCCTGACTGTGAGGACCCCGACTGGACATCCAGCTCGTCTTTTCGGTTTGCAACGTGCTCCTGAGGCTGACGGCCAGACCAGTCTGATGTGCTGGAAGCGAAGCAGTGCTGGGTGAGGGAAGGGAGGGATCGAGAGGAGATAGGGAAAGTCGTGCGGAGGAGCGTCCGGGCACCAATAGAGGTACGGAGAACAGACATATCAAGGTCGTTTGGGCGAGTAACTTTCACTTGAGAGGAGGTCTGCGACGTTTAATTGAGTGTTTTCGACCAACTACAGGGTTAAGTGACGCGCATATTTGGGTAGTCATAGAAGCTCCAGCCAGAATTGCCAATACCGTCATCCCGTCATCAGCAAAGTTTAGTACCAAGGCTATTTTACTTACTCTACCTTATGCTGGTGCCGAGGTTTTCCCGCTTGGTCCACTAAGTATTTACCTACTTAGGCTCGCTAGGCTCTTTCATTTGGCTAGATATAGTATTTACTTGTTCATAGATACCTAGAAATCATGCATCGAGAGACGTTGCCCGTTGATCAGCTGGCTGTTTGGTCTCGATTGAACAACGTCGAATTCAATGGAGTCAAGATCACCGTTGTGCAAGGAAACAGGGGTTCAGGCTTAGTTACGACTGGTGAGAGATTAATAGGCGATCCTTTGCTTATGAGAATTCCGAATGACCTCATCTTATCTCTCGAAATTGTCTGGGTGTATGCGAAATCAGACAAGCATTTACGACAGGTCCTCGAAGCTACTGGGGATTACTCAAGGGTATCTGGCCCAAAGAGTTTCGGAGTCTTCGACATTGACTAATCCGTGTCAGACAACAAGAGGGGCCATTCTGATATTTTTACTTCTGCAAGTGACCAATGGTGCTACTGAAGGCAGCATAGGCGTTTCGAATCCATTCTGCGAATACGTCAAGTTTCTTCCACTCACGGTCTCCTTGCCTTCGTTTTGGAATGAGAGCGAACGAGCGATAGTTACTGGAACTTCTCTTGAAGCGGCTCTGAGTGCTAAATTAAAGAGCTTGGATCGTGAGTTTACTCTTCTCAAAGAGAAAACGTCTACAATCGATTGGTGTCAGAAATACTGGTGGGACGCAGACAGTGGTACATTGACGTTTCACGACTGGAAAATCGTCGATGCAATGTATGTATGTATTTTCGGGGTCCATATTTCCCCTCTTGGATCAAATTTTGAGTCTTGAGACATGTCTCTGGAGTTTTCGTCTCACGGACATGTTCAAAGGCTTAACCCACAACCTCAAGCAGGCAATACTGACCCCGAAAAAGAGATCTCGGGCCTTAGACTTGCCTGGTATCGGTCATTGTATGGTCCCCTGCATGGACATGGCGAACCATGCTTCGGGCGATAGTACCAGTGCCCTTTACGAGACCGACGGTGACGGCAATGCCATTCTTGTCCTTCGAGACGATAATTACATGGCTCCGAATGACGAGGTTACAATTACATACGGAGATGAGAAAGGTGCTTGCGAGATGCTGTTCTCCTATGGATTCATTGAGTCGACAGTGCAAACTGCCCGAGAGCTTTTCCTTGATCTTGACATGCCGAATGATGATCCTCTGAAGCTTGCAAAGAAAGCCGTTGCTCAATCAGCACCAGGCTTTCGTCTTTTTCTTCATGGTGACTCGACAGACTGGGAGTCCTCCTTCATATGGTTGCTTTGTGTCAACGAAGAGGATGGTCTTGAATTCAAAGTCTTGCAGAACAACGATGGTGAAAGGGAGCTGCAGGCTTCCTGGAAAGATGAGGAGATTACAGACATGTCAACTTTGGTTACGCTACTGAAGCTGGAACCATTGTGGGATGTGTTTGAATTACGAGCAATCACCACGCTTCAGACCCGAGTCGAACAGCAGCTCCTCAGACTTGAGGGCAGCAAGAACTCCGTCGACGAGCTATTGATCGTCGGGGAGATTGATAATGACATTGGTGAGAACGCAATGCGATTGCGAGAACTGGAAGAGATCCTCATGCTGCGCGCTTACGGAGATTTTGAGACCAAGGTATTTGGAGACTTTTCCAGGGAAGAGGACAACTTCGCTAACGTGTTCATTACCAGAAGACTCAATTACTCAAGTCGCCAATCGTCCAGGAGTATCTTGACACCACCATGGCCGAGAGTCCGGGCGCGTCCGGAGACGACTTTTCTTGAGCAATGACCTTTTCCTCGAGCAATGGTCGAGGAAGGGCTGCCTTGTTGGGAACATCTTGAAAAACTTCTTGGTCGACGGCACTTGGTAGATAGAGCGGCACTTTTCTCCACCACGTGCTGGAAACTAAAGGATCCTAGCCATTCCACAGAGAAGTCGACTAACCGGCAACAAGGTTGCAGCATGACAGGCTGAGGCGAAAGGTCATTTCTCATTCAAGAGTACGGATGCATTGATCTCATCGCCAGCTAGGTATCTCCGAAGCAGCTCCTGAAGGGAATTTAGCGCAGGTGGTCGTCACAGGCCGAGCAGGTCTGCCGTGATCTAGACTTTTGGACGGTCGAGAAAATGATTGGCTGGCAAATTCCCCGCATTCTTCAATACTGGACGGGTCTGGCCCTAAGACAGCCCGCAAGCTGACTCAAGCCTGATATGGAATCATGTGGGCGTTTGCCTTTTGCTGTCCCGAGCAGCTGTTCTGCTACTGTATGCCAAGCCAGACTTCCCCCCTTTACAGCTATTATGGTAGAATCCGCCTGTCCACTTGACAACATGACTCTCGCACGAGCAGCAAGTGTTTCTGTAATCCAAGAAAGCCGAACGCATAATATTATTATTGTAGAGCTCCATCGCCTCGGATCGGAGCGTCTTTTCTAATATAAAGGTCGTTCCGGGGAAACAAGCCTCGAGGAGGTCAAGCGTTGGTGACACGGGTGCCGAGTTTGGGCGGGGATTTTGGGCTTGCCAAGGCTGAGGCTGCCCTGCTGCTCTGAAGCTCCCCCAAAGCCATTCTGGTCGGTGTAGTAGAATAGTTGATAGTTTCGAACAAACAAGAGCCATCATCATTCATCGTCGGAGGTAGCAGCGAAGACGCAAAAGCATAGTCGCTTTCAAAGCAACCAATGATAAAGTAGAAGAGAGAGAGAAGAAATGTTGGACTAAAAAAGGTAAGTAAGTAAGGGATTTTAGGGCCTACAATGATAAATGATAATACCGGAGAGCCGAAAGTAAGCGTGTGTGTAGGTGTGTGTGTGTACCTATGTGTAAAGTAAAGTAGGTGTGTGTGTCGGAAAAGAACATGAGATTATTGACCTCATAGCCCTCCATCTCCCGACCCCACAATTGTGCAAAAGTATGCTGTAGAGCAGGTGGGACTTCTTACTTCCTACGTCAACCCTACCCTACCCAATAATGCTAAAGCTATCTTCTCCTTTTCCCTTCATCAGCATTCTAAAACTTCCTACCTTTGTATGTCAATGTGTTCATTCGACACTCCGATCAGCTCCTCGTATATGGTATTTATAATCCGACAAACTACCGACCAACGCATACACAGCTATCATGCCTGGCATCCTCCCAATGAAGGTGATCAAGGTGGGGACAAGTGCGCAGAGTAGAATCGCCCAGGCCTGCGACAGATGTCGCAGCAAGAAGATACGATGTGATGGCATTACACCATGTTGCTCACAGTGTGCCAATGTCGGATTCGTGTGCAAAACCAGTGACAAGCTCAGCCGCCGAGCATTCCCAAGAGGATACACGGAATCTTTGGAAGAAAGAGTGCGCGCTCTGGAAACCGAAGTCAAAGAATTGAAAGATCTGCTCGACGAGAAGGATGAGAAGATTGATATCCTGTCGAGGATTTATTCCAATTCGCCCTCGCTGAGACGACTGTCAAGCACGCCCTCAACGTCGCCCGATCTGCCCGATGTCAAGGAGAATGTCGAGACATCTGCCCGCAAAGAGGATACGTTCAGGGTTCAGCAGTCACCATGCCTGCTCCATGATGAAGAATCGGACTCTTATTTCATGGGTGCATCAAGCGGGAGATCGTTTGTTGGTGGGTAGACCTCGTGCTCAGCATGGCTTGGACTTCACTAATTGTCATAGACACTTTCAAAGCAAAAGTTCAGGAAAGCGGGAAGCCGTGCAGCGAGTTCAAGACTCAAGCGTTCTTCGCGACGAGGAAGAAGGCCAATTCTTCCACAATGAGGTCTTCTACTTGCATCGCATCGAGTGTCCCTTCCCGTATGATCTCAGATCAAATGATCAACATCTTCTTCCAGGAGTGGGCTCCTCTCTTTCCTGTTGTACATCGACCGACTGTGTTGAAAGCGTACGCCGATTACATGAATGAGCCTGAAGGCGTCAAGGATAATCATTCCCTTGCGCAATTGAACCTCATTTTCGGTATCGCGGCTCTGTCTGCAGAAGTACGCATCACGGAAGACTTGGAGGTCTACCTGACAATTGCTAATGTTCAATTAGTGGAATAAACAGAATGCTCAAGGGTTTGAGCTGCAATGGCAGGCGGCTTTGGACGCTGTGCTGGCCGAGAACACTTTGCCTACTTTACAATGCCTTGTCCTCGCTCAGATCTACTGTATTGCAAAAGCCGATTATAACAAGCTTTTGCATTACAAGGGCATAGCAATAAGCCTCTCACATCGCCTTGGGCTTCACCAGAGTCAGAAGCGTTTTGCTTTGGGCGCGTTGACAAGTGAAACAAGGAAGAAGGTATTCTGGGCTTTGTATACGTTGGATTGGTAAGGAAAACAAGCCGCCGAGTCCTTCGCTGTAACACTAAGTCGTTGCAGCTTCTCGGCTGCCCTGCTTGGGCTTCCGAAACTGCTCAATGAAAGCGATGTTCACGCAGAATACCCTGCCGATATCGACGATGAGAATGTCTCTGAACGAGGTTTCCAGTCAACGTTGCCTGGCGAATTCACGAGATTGTCCGGCGCACTGGCCCTCTTCCGTGTAACGCGTATCATGTCCAAGGTCTTGGAAGAAAACTACCCTGCAGCTTCATCGCATGACTTGTCCCTTCAGAAGATCGGCGATCTAAATGATGAGCTCGACCTTTGGCTTGGAAGCCTTGCGCCTCATCTTCGACTACACTTCGTTCAGGACAAACCCAGTACCAGCGTTGTTGGCAGTAGATCACCTCTATTGGTATAATGCACCACCCCACTACCCAAGATTTACTGCTCACTGACTACTAGTCTCTCGCCTATCATTATGTTCGCACTCTTATCCACCGGCCGGCAGTAGGTTCCAGCCTCGGTACTAAGGCTTCACCTTCCGTCGTCGCTCTTGCACAATCCAGCAAACACATTGTTCAGATCATTCAACTACTTGAAGAACGAAGGATGAGCTTTTCGTTTTGTCTCAATCAAAACGAGCTATTGCTTCTCGCAGGATTTGGCCTGCTCTTCCAGGGCCTAAACCTTGATCGTAGAGGCAAATTGCTCCAGGACAGCCAAAGACTGCTGTGCTCTGTTATCGAGATACTTGAGCGCAATGAAGCAATGGGTGCGGCTGAATTCAAGAAAGTTGTGTGCGCAATGATCAGCGTTGAAAGATTTCCGAAGGGCGTCCGTGGCTCAGACGAGCCTGCACCGCGACGGAATTCAGAGGGAAATATGGCTACTCCAAAAGAGTCTCCAAAACCAGCTCGCAAACTTCAAGCCATAGCTTCACGCTTTTCAACGGGGAATCCGCCGGTTGTGAAACGAGAGAACGGCAGCGGGCGTCGTTTCACTGCTCCAACCCTGCCAACAGGGCAGCTCTCAAGCTACGGACGAAGCACCAGTCGGAATAGTGTCCCGTCAGTAGCATCTGACCCACTGCCTCAGCATGAATATTCGCGGCGCAATACCACCTCCCAATCTCCACGCCAGAAGTCTTCCTCGAAGCCACCGAACCTCGACTACCTTTCTTTCGATGAGCCGACCCCAAGCCCGAGCAACATGTCTCCGGGCTCAAACTGGCAGTCTAGGACACCCAAGCTCGCAAATCAGCAAACGCAACATACACTAGACAGCCTCTTTCCTTCTGAGGATTTATTCTCGTCGTACGTCTCGCCACCTCCATCTGCCGATTTTGGTTGGCGTTCCGACGTTTGGGCCATGCCTTCCAATCTGGACAACCAGCTAGACGCTTCGCAAGGCCGTGTGAGATTTTCTGATGAAGACCTCACGAGTGGCGAGGAATTGAGCAGCTGTGACATGGGGGCAGAGTTCCGTGGGTTAGACAATTTGGATGGCTTGGTAGGATCAGATGGGCTTGACGGGAATTTTGGACCGTGAAAATGATTGACACGAGGATCGGAAGAAGAGTGCAAGGAAAGTGTTCAAATAGTATATACTGCCAATTTGTCTTGATGATGATGAACGATATGAATCGTGGAATGATTGCCACCCGGAAAGAATCCAGATTGCGGCAGGTACAAGACAGACCAACACCCGGGGTATGGTCAGGGTAAGTTGTAGAATTTGACCGTAGTCTAAACTTGTCTTGGAAGTTGTCTGGAAGCTAACTTACTGGTAAGAACAAGGACCCATTCTTGCGGGGGAGGGTGTTGGACGCAAGGCAAGACCACCCTGCAGAATCCCAGCGCCATATGTGCCTATTTGAGGGATCGAATCCATGTCTATGGCGTGCTCGAATCAGTTTCGTCTCGCCCACTGTGAACTACAATATCTTCCAACCATTCGCTGTCCAGTCATATTAATATTGCCTTGGATTGCGTCTATACATAGATCTTCACTCTTGTTACCCGGCAGAGCGTCTAAAATTGAGAAGCATGGATTATTGCAAAGGTATCGCAAGAAACATAAACCCTCAACACAACATCTCCCGGTCTCTTACCCATCAACCCTCGCACAACACCCTGAGGCGCCAAATCACGGACAAGCTTGTGGCTCCCAGCAACGTCCTAAATTACGAGAGACCGATAAAAAGGCAGAAACCCGAACAGCTACCCGCGAGTCAAGGTATGGATAAGAGACACCCCAGCTCCTTCCAGCAGCTGGAGAAGGTATGCCATGTTACACTTGAATTGAAATAGCCCACGCTGACTAGATCAATAGCTAGGTGAGGGGACATATGCGACTGTAAGGCTATCATTCTACCGTTGCACAAACTCGCTAATCCAAACCGCCAGGTCTTTAAAGGACGTAACCGCCAAACAGGCGAACTCGTTGCTCTCAAAGAGATCCACCTAGACAGTGAAGAAGGCACTCCCAGCACTGCCATCCGCGAAATTTCCCTCATGAAAGAGCTGAAGCATGACAACATTGTCTCATTACACGATGTCATACACACCGAGAACAAGCTCATGCTCGTTTTCGAATATATGGATAAAGACCTCAAGAAGTACATGGACTCCCGCGGCTCCGGCGGTCAACTAGACTACATCACCATCAAATCCTTCATGCACCAGCTTCTCCAAGGCATTGCCTTTTGCCACGAAAATCGTGTGCTCCATCGAGATCTAAAGCCTCAAAACCTCCTCATAAACAACAAGGGCCAACTCAAGCTAGCAGATTTCGGTTTGGCCAGAGCTTTCGGCATTCCAGTCAACACCTTCTCCAATGAAGTCGTCACCCTCTGGTACCGCGCCCCTGACGTCCTCCTTGGCTCGCGGACCTACAACACAAGCATCGACATCTGGTCCGCGGGCTGCATTATGGCTGAAATGTACACCGGGCGCCCGCTCTTTCCAGGTACAACGAATGAGGACCAACTTCAGAAGATTTTCCGCATAATGGGTACGCCCTCAGAGCGCAGTTGGCCCGGCATCAGCCAATTCCCAGAATACAAAGCCACCTTCCCCGTTTATGCGACGCAGGATCTGCGGATTTTCCTTCCCCAAATTGATCAGGTGGGGCTGGATCTGATCTCGCGGATGTTGCAGTTGAGGCCGGAGATGAGGATTGGTGCGTTGGAGGCATTGAGTCATTTGTGGTTTAGAGACCTTCCGCAGTTGAGGCAACAGCAGGTACAGCAAGCACAGCAAATCCAGATGGGAGGGCAGGGAAGCATGATGATGGGCGGAGCTAGTGGTGGTGGATATGGTGTGCCGGTCTACCAATGAGCTCGAGTCTGTGAAAATGGTGGTGGGATTCGATAGCGGCCCATGCTGTGCGATGAGTCTACTGAAGGATGTGATACCCTCTTACAATGTCAGCGCGTATACGGTGTCGTGTGGGATTGGTTCGTAGAATTTTCCAAAATGCATTATGATGACTGGGAATGAACATTTCTTCTATACATGTTTCCTCACTTGGACACGGCGTGAACAAGTCTAGCTTCCTAAATATTCCTCTTAATGGCAACTATGCTGCTGATATCACACGAAGACTACAGATTGACAGCTGTCGTCACCCCATGTTTTTCGCTTCTCTCATGTCATAGCAGTGAATCGTTTCTTCCTCGCGTCCGCCGCGGACTTATCTTTATCACTCAACCCACTCCCAGCCTTCTTAATCCCGTCCTTTGACGTCCCGGTTCTCTCTCTCCCATTCCTCCCTCCGTCCCTGACTCTACTCCGCTTCTCCCGACCATCCCTCCCCCCGCCATCATCGCCCCCCCGCCCTCTCTTCTGGCCTCTCGCTGCGCGCTCCGGTAATGCTTCATCGAGCCCCTTCACAGCGACTTTATCCCCCGCATCACCCGTGCCGAATTTCTTCGCGCGCTCGAGCGCTTTGAGCGCATCTTCATCCGATTCTTGGATCCCGAAACGGGCTGCACGTTTTTGGCGCTTGGCTAATTCGTCGTCTAGTGTTGTTGCTTTGATACCGATAGATGGGAGAGACTTTTTCTTATCAGCTTCTGCAGCCTTGATATCTTCGACTGGCGCAACATCTTTGGCATCGTCGGTGGTTGGAGCAGGTGGGTCGACAGTCAAGTCCTTGGTTTTCGAGGGGTCCGTGTCCACGATCTGGTTCGGCACTGCTGTCGGATTTGTGGGTTGACCAAGACCACCTGCTGCTATTGCGACGGCGCCAGCTGGCTCAGCAACGGCTGCATCGTCCTCCCAGTCGATCTCATCTTCGGCTCCGGCGGTAGTTGCGGTGTTGGATTGGGCGGCTTGCTCTATGTCGTATTGCTGGAGACGGGCGATCAGGTCGGCTTTTTTGCCGGTATGAGGAAGGGAGCGGGCTTTAAGGAGGTCTTCAAGCTCGGCATTCTTCTTTTTAGCGTAGTCAGCCGACATAATAGGTGCTGGAAGGCTGAAGTGCTTGAGATTGATGAGGTAGGGAATGGTGTGATGTTAAGAAGCCTTGTGGTTTGGCTGTGAGAGAGGGTGGATGACTGTTTGGAAGGTTTGTGATTTATCTGTGGGGGGTAGTGTCTACAAGACAACAAAATGCTGACTCGACTGAATGTGAAGTCGGGGGTGTGGTATGGTCGAGGAATAGACTGTTTGTCAAGGAATGCACTGTTTGCAGAGCATCACATAGGGCTGAGATTAGCGCCTTTTTTAACAATAGATGCACTTTGAATTTCAACAAGGGTGAATAGGATGGCGACCAAGAATTGACGTCTCTAAAAATCATGGTGTTGAAAGTTGGCTCTGAAGTTAATCTTATTATCGATATCATTTATGGGGTTCTGCGTCCCTTAAAAAAGAAGCTCATAGACTGCGTTGGCGAGGAAGCCCAGCATCTCCCGAGGGCAGTTGTTACACAATGGAAAAGCAACAATTCTGAGGCAACAAAGTTACGTTCGCAGAAGCATCAGCTTTTTCATACGAACTCAAAGGTATAGACCTTCCCTCCCCTCCACCTCTAGAGCGTCACATGACTGAAACGGCACCGAGAGAAGGGATGCAGGAAATACGCCGACCAATCATGACCACATATGCCGTTGACAGCTGCAGATGGTGGCACACCATCATGACCATAAGGTTGTCGGCGTCTCCGTCTCTCGTTCGATTTCCCGGGCTCTCTTGACTGGGTGGAAACTCACGCACCATTCGAGTCGCCTTCGGATCCTACGTGATTCTTCATATCCGTTCATCACTCAGTCAGCAACACGGGCTTTTGGATGGATCAACGTGGTGGGCCTTGACAGTCCGGGATTGACCTACATGTCGAACATATGTACAGAACCACCGTAATACTAGGAGATTTCTTAGGTATGATAATTTAGAGTCAAACACCTGTTCCCGTTGGTTGTGAGAGGATGCTGAGCGAGAGTATATGTGACGGGTATACAGACGTTCAAAATGAGAATGTGAATAAGGCCAGTGAGGGTCTTTTCCAATGGTTCAAACCTCTTATATTAGCACAGCAGCAATTACAAACATCTGGAGAAGAAAAGCTTCGTGATGAAAGTGGCGCGCCGTTTTGGTTAGACGGGTCCGTGGTTGCATATGCTCATGCATGCATTGCATTCGGAACGGGTAATAGGTGAGCCTAGAACTAGAAGGAGAAGCGCTGGATAAACGCTCGTGATTTGGTCCCAACCCAGGTACCTACCATTTCACGCTACAACTACAACGTGCCTGCGAGAACGAATGACAGCATGGCGTTTACCAGCTTTGCCAGTTGCAACAGCTTTTCCTCTCAGTGCTCAGCGAACAATAAAATTGGGCCCGGCTCACTTGCGTCAAGAACGGACGAATGAGGGCGCGTTCATGTGACTGTGTCACTTGTATGGATAAGTACAGCTGAAGCTGCTCGGGGTTGGTCTTCATCGCTCCCCGTCGCAGCTTCTGCTCCGGCGAGTGTCGTCCTAGAAGCAAAAGCACGATGCCAACTACCGCTGAACCATCGCTCATCTTTCGTAGTGAACGGCAAAGCACACCTGACCGTCATAATTGATAGGCACATCATGGCCTTATCTCAATTCGATAGCCCTGGCCCATGCCGTCTTGCCCGGCCTCTGCTCTTGCTCTTGCCCCCGCTTGAGGTTTGAAAGACGAGCTACAGAGTGGAAGGATCTTTAAAAGATCTCGAGGGTCGGCTCATTCGACGCGACGTTCTCGCCCCCAAGGGCCTAATAGCAAGGTCCAGTGAAGACCCTGGTCGCACGTTGCCTCCCGTCGGTACGGCAAATTTTGTAATTTTTTGCTTCAAATATCCCACCCCTCCCAAATTTAAGGATGATCGCTTTTCCCCCACCTCAAACACTGTAAAGTACCTTAGTGAGATATCTTACAAAATTTATTAGTCTCGTTGACCTTCTTATTCACCTCTTGGATTTTCTTCATCCCCTCATCTTTCTTGTCCATATTATTTATTTACATCTTTATTTCCTTCAACAAATCGGCCTTGTTCATCAGCAACCTGTCTTCACCGCAACTGGTTATTTTCGGGTGTCCGGTGGTACATGTGGCTGTGAGGCTGTGCGACTTTAGTGGCTGCTCTGTGCTGGCATCGAGAAACATTTTACCCCTTCTGCGCGCAAAAAAAGACCAAAGGCAACAGTTGTGCCATTTATTTAAGCACGTGAATGTCACGGGAATCTCCATCTCAAATCTTCATCCGAATATTGATGCCGAATGTCATGTAAATATTTGGAGGCACCTGAGGTCAGTCCACCACCTCGGTGCACCTTCTTTGACCGTTTACTAACTGTGCTATAGGCATCGTGGGCCCTTGTACATATGATATTGATCACTGGCTGTCACATATGTCGCTCATGTCCTCCATCGTTGTGACTTGTTCAAGTGCTTTGCGAGCCAAGGAGCAACAATGGCTTCGCGGGGAGCATTTGGCTTCAGGTCTGCGAAGCAACCAGTCAAAGAAGAGTCAAAGGAGAAGATACCAGTGGGCCCATCACCAAGACCGCCCATAGTATTATCGGCATCCAATACCTCGAAAATGCCGACACATTCTTCCTCCTTCTTTTCGCGTGGCAAACATGGTCGGGCCAAAGTCGATCCTTTGCACTCTGGTGTCGCAACATCCTCCAACGCTTCAATGAGCAAGCCTCAGAGCTCTTCTCTTGTCACCAGCACAAAAGGCGAGCCGGGAACAAGGACAATAGCTGAGCCGGCGCGAAATGCAGGTTTGGGGATCTCAACCTTGAATCAATCCACTGGGATACCTGCACCGAAGTCGGGCAAGCAGGTTCGCAACATTTTGAGGCGCAAGGCCCCAATAGAGCAGCACGGCCGATATGCTCGCACTGATTCCTCGGCTTCTTCGTACGATCCAACGCCATCAGGGAATCTGCAACAGACTGTCAGTTCGCCTGGAGGCTATAAGGATCCCTTTCCTGGATCTGTCTTCGGAATTACCGTGCCCGCTGTCTCTAGTATGCCATCTCTGGGCCAAAGCTCGGAATTGGCTACTTCGAGTTCCCGAATGGCCAGCTACAACACTCGCAACACCCTAGATGCTCTGTCCACACAAAGCCTGCCTCCTCCAACTCCTACCTTCGCTGATAGCGGCTCGTCCACTCGCCGCTCCGAATCGCCCGGCGCATTTAGTAGAACATCTACACCTACGTCCATGTCATCACAGTCGCCTGGAGTCTCGATACCAGTCAAGGCTCCTATAAGCAGAAAGCAGCTAAGTCCAACCCGTAGCCGCCCGCCAGTCACAAGGCGGAAGTTTCCTGGAATTCCGCTGCAAGAAGACTCCAATATCTCGCAGAATCGAGGCCTCACGGCGGTGCGAGAATCCTTAACCTCGTCGTCGTCTTCATCTACTGTCAAAGGCACTGAACGGCGTGACGGCTCCCAAGTCCGTTCAACCTCAAACCGATCCACTCCTATCCCGCCCAGTCCTCCCGTACGGCAGTCATCGATGAAGTTGGGACCATCACGTCTTGAAGACCACGGTAGAAGGCGAGATGCTGTAAAAGATGCGCCAGAGCCGGGTTCAATAGATGCCATGGGACTACAAAGGCCCCATGGTGAATCTTATATCGTACAAAACGATTCTTACCAACATAATTGGTCCAAAACGCCACCGCCCAGGCCGAGTCGAGAAGGGACTCCAAGTCTTGATCTTGACGACACGCTCGACCTCTTGCAGAGTACCAGGGCCCGTATAAATTTGGATAGAGACGTCCCAAGCGCCGAAAGGGCGGTTGGTACAAATACGAGTCGTACTCCATTAGGCCGCTTCCCATCCAATGCATCCTCGATCTCCGCAAGACCATCCCAAATGCCGTCACCAAATCCGATCATTTCAAACTCTCTTCGATCTTTTCGGGGCGAAGCCTCAAAATTGCAAGCTCTGCCATCGGTGGAGACCAATGTTGGTGGTGCACGATCTACAAAAGATCCGAGTCCGCTGAGTGCTAGCTCCAGCAAGTCCTCATCTCGGTTCGGACTGTTTACGAAGCGTACAAGGTCGCCATTGGATATCGCAGCTTACGAGAGTCCCGAAAAGGCTGCAAAGAAAGGTCCCGCTGCAGGGACCGGTCATGAAGGCTATGGTAGATACGCAAGACGAGGCCGGAGTGGGAGTATCAGTACCAGTGCCAGCAGGGGTCGGTCAACAAGTACTAACAGTGCTGGACGTACGCCTGTCAGCCGAAAGAGCAGTTTCACTAGCCGAGATGACCCTGAGATGGACGAATTCCTGCGGGAAAGACTTGCACCCGTAGTCATGATTGGAGGCGGTCGAACTGCCGACGGCCGCACTCTCGGCTCAGCCCACCACCCTACGAGTAGTGGAGAGAGTGCAGCGGCCATGACATCGAATGAAAGTGTCCATGCATCACGTGCGCCACTTTCACGCCAGATGCATATGCGCAGCGAAACTCCAGGTCGACAGCCCGCCAATATGCACTACCTCCGCAGAGACCATCGAAGGCTACCTGACAGGAAGGATAACCCAGAACACCAGTTTGAGCAGCAGGAGGACGGGTACGTTGATTCGTCCTACGGTGCGCCAACATTGGCGGCGCGGCGCTCGACACATCGATCGCAGTTGTTTGGAATAGAGGTCGAGGAACTGAAGATTCCCGCACCGATCGACACACGGGCTGTTGCGGCCTCTTCTGGTATGGAGAGCCACGATGACGTCCAGCCCACTCTCGTTCGGACACATAGTACGCTTCAACGCAGCCATGACATATCCGAAGGGCGTGAGGGCATCTGGCTCAAATCACAGAAATCCGAGAGACGTGAAAGATCAAGATCTCCAAGAAAATGGGCATTCTTTCAGAGAGCACAAGTTTCACCAAGACATTTAGTAGAAGACATCGCGCCGCGATTAAGTAACGATCAGAGCAGTATCAGAGAGCTTCCAGCGACAGTATCGAGCCTTCCCGAATCCCGATCTGTCGCGTTCTACACGCTGCTTGACGGCAGCGAGCAAGAGGGCTCAAACCAGATGGGTGATATACCAGCAGCAGAGAGGAATCAGCTTGACACAACATCTAGTGGAATGCCAGTTTCTTCGAAGGCCCAAGACATTTCTCCGCAGCGAGACCACAGGTATTCCATGCTTTTGCCTACACCACCAACGCTGACGGCGGAATTCCCCAACCTTCGAAGTCCACACTCGCCCGGTGTCATTCTCCGCCCACCTGAGGCCACAACTGCAGCTGTGCGCGAAGTCGCTCCCGTTCCACTCCCCGAGCCTAAGAAGCCTAGACTGCAGCAAGTTGGCCGCATTCCTAGAGTCGTCTCAAAGCGTGATCGTCCACACAAGCCGCCCCCTCAATCTTTCTCTCGGCCTTTTGCACGACGTCCCACTATGGTCAACGAAGCCTCTACTACCACCTCAGAACTACGAGCTCAAGATCACGTTGGACGACCGCATCTAGGAATACAGACCGGAGTCATCCATTCCAATCCTTGGGGCGACCAAGACTCAGCCAAACCGGCTAGTGCCCCTGTAAAACCAAGTGAAAGCTTCTATAGGATTGCCAATGACGAATTCTTGGCCTTTCCGCCAAGGATTGGATCCGAGGTGTCGGGTTCAAGCAGCTCTGGGATTTCTAGCTTTATCGGGACGACTGCTATTGTGCCTCAGCCGGGTACTGCTCTTGATGAAGACGAGGTCTGGAACGAATATAACGAGTTTCTTGACACCGTTGAGTCTCCCGCCCCATTGGCCGAAGAATCTAAGAACCCCCTTGAAACGATCGTACGGAAGAAGGGGTGGGCGCCTGAGCCTCTTCATATTCGAAAGGCGTCCTCAGGGACGGGATCAACGAGTAGCACGGAGAAAAAAGTGTCGGCAATACATCCCGGTGTATCGGCACCAACGAGACGGTTACCTAGTCCTCCAGATAGGTCAATTCTCCGCAGTTCTAGACCACCCGCAGCCCCGGGGAACATTTCCGATCTGTTGGCAGAGGTCAGCGATCGAAACAGATACAGTTTGATCACCAAGCGATTGAGCTTGTCTAGTGGCAGTCGGTATAGCACAAGCTCGATTGAATCTGACCCCGACTCACTCGCGAGCCGTGCGAACAGGCAGAAGAAGAGGGTTGCTCTTCCCATGGCTACAAAGAACCATACGAGACCTATTATCCAGAGTAACCTGAGATTCGATGCGCTCATGACCAGTCGCTGGCTTTCTTTTGACAGGGTCTTGTTCAGCCCAGCTCTTGTCGAGACAAAGCGCAATCGCAGAGATCGAGTCCTAGTTCTTGATGGACTTGGCAACGACGATTGGTCCTTCTACTGCGCCGAAACCTACGTGGACGTTGAAATTTTTAACCTGAGTCCTAAATCTCCCAGCTCGCCGCAAACTGGAGCACTCCAGCTTCCGAATAACTACCATCAGGTCCAGCATGTCGATCTCCGAAACCAATTTCCCTTTGAAACAGGGTTCTTCACAGCTGCAGTTTTCCGCTTCCCAGCTGCAACGTCCGAGGATGCATACCTTAATTTGACTTCAGAATGCATGCGAGTTCTCCGTCCTGGAGGTTATCTCGAAATGAGTATTCTAGACATCGACATGGTACATATGGGCAAACGAGTCAGAAGAGCTCTTCGTGAGCTCAAGTACAGAATGGGAGTCTCTCAACCGGACGTGGCCTTGAAACCATTGTCAGACAGTCTACAGAACATGGTGAAACAGAGCGGGTTCGAAAACCTTAATCGTTGCTTGGTGAACGTACCTGTCGCTGGACACGTATCGAGTTCTCGTTTTCAGTCTGGGTCGTTGGATGAGGACAGCGGCACGCTGGGAGACTTGCGTAAGGAGGCTTCTGGCAAGGGAGATGAAGGTCTTGCGAAGAGTCTTGCTGTGGTTGGAAGATGGTGGTTCACGAGGTGTTATGAAATGGTTTCACTACCTTATGGAGATTTGGACAGAAGCATCTGGAATGACGAGGCACTCCTGGAGGAGTGCGAGAATAAAAAGACTGGATTCAAGCTGTTGCTGTGTTATGCTCAAAAGCCGGCAGACCCCAACAGGCAGTCCGGATCCACGTCAAAGACAACAGAATACGCACGATTCCGACCTTAATCACGACACGAGAAACGATTTCATTGGTCATGGTTTGACGATCCATTTCCCTTTTGCACATTTGAGCGGATTGTCGAGCGATCTCCTGCGATTTGAGCGGTGCATTCATCCCATGCATTTACGAAAGACCACTGGCGCAAGCCTTGTATGTACGATTACGACGTGTATGACGGAGAAGAAAGAGACATCAGGTAATGGACTCGATTCCAGTTTATATAGGTGCTTGAGGGTACAGGATTGAGATGGAGATAGGCAGGCTGGTATCTACTGCATATACGGAGTATATAGTTCTTGGACATGGAATTGTGAAGGATGAGAAATCGCACTGCAGGAGCATATTTCTTTATTTCGGCACACGGTGTAGATACTAGTAATGTTTTGTCAATAAAATGAACGACCGAATGAATGAACGAACGAAGATTTATTCAGGTGTTAAGAAAGATGAAGTGTGATGCTCAAGAACGAATATAATCTGGGGAGAGTGAGGGGCCGGAGCAGGTCTTGGCGATAAATCTCGCCCACTGCTTGCTCCTAGAAGTACCTTATGCCATCCCACCTGCTCACACGCAACTTCGATTTTACTCTGGACTTGGACCCGAAATACTCGAATCTCCTTCCCCTTCACATCTTTGTTTCACTGATCCATCATGCACCCGACATGATACTGCATATTCCCAACATAAGGTAGTCTACGACAAATAAGCTTCAAAGCCCCAGTCACAAAGGCATGAGGTCTCGAACTGGTTGGTGCGTCTGCTATTGTCCACCTGTGCACCTCTACCGTCAACTGACACCTGGACAGCTTGACTTGCCGTCAGAGGAAGCTCAAGTGTGATGAGCAAAAACCCATCTGCGGCCAATGTACCAAAGCGAATCGTCAATGCCAACCAAGTTCCGGTCTTACTTTTCGTCACCAACACAATGCTTCCATGAATGCAAACGAGGACGGGTCCTGGTCAGAGCGCAACCCTCCCCTCAGTGGATTCTATGCCTACAAGAACACCTTCAATGACAAAACCATATGGGTGGATATCCCGAAGCAACGTAGGTTGTCTGGGCCACCAAATGCTTGCATCACAATGCTCATGACCTGTTGCAGTCACCTTTTACAATACCTCCAACCCTTACACAGACCCTGGGACCCCAGACTTGGAAGCAATGATTTCCGCACAACACCAATTACCATATCCTCAGCAACAACAGGATCAATGGACCATTGACCATCAATTACAAGATCAGTCTGCCCAGCTCCATTCCCATGGTCTCGAGGCTCTGTCCGCCGCTGCATTGTATGCTCCTCCCGAAGCAAACATGATAGCTCAACCAATGTCCATCAACAGACGCCATTTCGACAGTCCTTTCGAGGAATCATCTCCCAATAACGAGCATGGCCCTCCTGCTATCCCTTCCCCAAACACCGTTTCCTCAAGCAACAACCTCAACTTCCTCCTGAATCCTGCAGATTCCATGGATTCGCCAATAGATCCCAGCTTGATGTCGACTCCAACCATTCTAATTCCCCCGTCTTCCAGCGGAACAGCCATGGAGAACGCACCAAAACTACGAGCAGAAGGCGAGGCTGAATCGGAGCATAAGGTCGCCTACCTACTCAGGCATTTCTCCGAGTCACCGGGTAAATGGTGTATAAAGTAGCCGGCTCTCAGTGATCATGCCAACTAAAGAGCCAAGAAGGATGGATCTTTTTGACCTTGGCGCCCTACTACCCTTCCAGTGCAGGCGCGTTCTCATCTCCTTCTCGAGCATGCCGCATGTGCGTACGCAGCAAAGCAGTTGGGCCGAGCGAAAGGTGCAAAAGCCATTATTGGTCGCAACTGCTCACAACTGGCGAGTATGGAAGTATTTGATGACCCATCAGTAGATTGGGAATAGGAGGGGGCGTATCATTACGATAGGAGCATAGCTCTGCTGATGAAAACAATGCAGCGAGATCAAAATGAGTCCTCGCCAAAGGAAAGGTACCCCTCAAGTCATGTAGGAACAGCACGATTGCGATATGATGTAGTTGTTGCTGCGGTATGTTACCCAAACGCCCAGAAACATTCTGGACGAGGGCTCACGTAAGATATTAGACAGCAATACTATGTGACTCCGAGTTCCTCATTATGGTTCGGAACCATTGCTGGATATTGCCCAAGGGAGCATGACGCTATTGGGAGAGTTGCGTGTGTTTGACTCAAGTCTTATGGCACCACACCGGAAACTTTCCAAAGCCAGGAGAGCAAACTTCTGGAGCATCGCTCGTCAAAATTATCTGGTTGCGCATAAGTTCGCTGCCTTGACCATAGGCTTACAGGAATGATGATTCTCACGATCCCTAGTCATAATCAAATGCCAGACCCGCCTTGACACTGATGATCTCCTCCTTTGGAGAAAACCTGGCCTACCCATTGGCGAAGACCGTTTCATACTCCCCAGCAAAAGGACGGAAGAGGCGATGAGAGAAGACATGATGATCTAACGCCTTAGTGTGGCTCTCATCCCGACTTTGCAACTTCATCGCGGCAGGAGTGGGATTCGCCCCAACCCCAGCTGGCGATCGGTCTGAATATCTTCATGAAGATGAGCTGGGAGAGTACGGGAAGTCGTAGAAGTCGTTGCTTCAAACGTGGAAGGGCTTCGCACGTAAATTTGAAGGATGGTTCGACTGTCTTCTGGCAACATCTCTGGCAACGATGCGGATCAAATCATGACGGAACAAGGTTGGTGGCCTTGAAGAGCTTGACCAAGCGACTAATCGCACCTTCTACGAATTTGGTATAACATTGGAATGGTACGTTATTTCTGAGTGGTTGCCTCTCACTAGGGACTTTAGTCTGTCTTACGACTTGACTTTGTGAGATGAAAGGGGCTTCCTGGTTCCTTAAACTGGTCTCGGGAGTTAATTCTGTGACATGAAAGGGGTTTTCCTCCCCATTTTACTTTCTAGATCTGTTTCGGCAGTTGACTTGATATCGTGAATAGGGCATGCTGACTCCGTATGAATGTTAGTGCGTAGCAACGATGCGCACTATCACTTGGCTCGGATCCTTCTGCTTGTCAACAAACCACACGAGACAATCAAGCGTCCAAGTACAGTTGCCAATAGCCTGAATTCTTACTGCGCAATCGAAGAAAACGTTGTCTCACATTGCTATGAGATCTGGTACGTGGGAGAAGTTTTTACGGTCGCTGACCTAATGACTACCGTTGCCAACGGCATTACCCTGTCCCGTCCAGAAGCTTTTGTACGGCTCCATCCAACACAGGCACTATTCGTGGCCAGCAATATCTATCCCAGAGTCACGAGAGACATGTTATTTTGGACCTTCTCCGTGGAATAGAAGCAGATCTCGGATGGGCTACAGAATGTCGGGTGCAGCATTTACCAAAAGACTGGGACTGCGCTGGGGTTTGATTCTTGGGGCTGCGGCAGTCGTCCTCAGCTTACCATGAGGACTTGGACGGTGATCAATATGCATCATTCGGCTCAATGTCCTGTTGATCATGGCCGAAAGGCTTCTGAAAGATTCGTCAAATTTCTGAAATGGCTCTACAGAGCTCATGGCGCATCGGATAGCTTCTAGTAACGTCTGCCAAGCTTATGAGCATTGATACATGGTCACTTCCCTTCAACTGTTTGCCGGGACTTCAGCCATCGCATCGCGTCGTCCAGCATCAGTCTTGGCTAAAGGCAGGAGTTTTAGAGGCAACAAACCACGAAGGGGTAGCAGATGCGATCAGCGAGATCGCGCAGGTGTGGCATTCGAGTATGCCAATGACGACCGCAGAGCACAACCTCCCAGCGAATCCGGTACTGTACCGAGAGTAGATGCCAGCACTCACGCTCTTTGTCGCCGTTTTCATGGTTCCGAACAGTCATGGCACCCATCGGCGCTCGTCATATATTCCACCCCACGAGCGGAGAAGGCAGTCACCGAGTCCTTTCCCATCCAGCCCACCACATGTATTTCACTGTGACCACCGATATAAGGCCATTATTCGTGAGATCTACCGCGACGGATCCATCCTACAGCAGAGGATGGAGAGGCTTTTGGCTGGTTCGTCACGTCTGACGCCCAACGAAGACGAGATGGATTGGGAAGCGGACAGCACGATCTATTTCATGCCTTGCAGGTCATGTTTAGTCACGGCAAATCAGACAGATGGGAAGACCAGGGGCTTTGAGGAAGGGCTCCATGAATACCGATGGCGACACGGCCAAAATAGCCAGAGTCTACATGCCAGGTCCCCAAGGCCGGACTGCGAAGAACCAAGGGGCTCACTCATAGACTAGGCCTAGATGGCTTACCACATCGTAGACTCCTATCATTACTAAGAATCCTACTGGCAAAGTTCCTTCTTTTGCGCCATGAATTTAGACCTGCTGCTACATTCTTCATTCGCCAAGGTCTCCCCTCCCACAAGTCAAAGTAGCCAGTGCAGCAGATGATTTTCTAACTCGCTGGCTGTTAACCCCATCTACTCTGTTTTCTCCTTCCTCCTCTCCAACCCCTGCCCCAACAGCCTCGCAACATCTTCCGGGGTCTTCCCCACCCTCCTCTCCTCCGTCTTCTCCTTTCCCAGGTCTGTTTCATCTGCTACAAACCTGTAAACTTCACTTACCCCATCGAACATGTTTTTCTCTGAATGATATCGGGGTCAGTATTGTTCTTTCAAGGATGGTTCAAGAGTCAGAAGACATGTCTTAGGAGGCTAGAAAGGTCTTCGGCCGCCAAAATATGATGAAAAGGGAGTGATGGATCGGAAAGATAACTCACCAAACCCTCCTTCGGTATGAAAAGTCTCTGCAATCTCCTTCATTTCATCAACCCACCTGTACGCTTTAGGCGGCATACTCACCAATCCCTTTGCCGCGAGATCTCCTGTTTTGGGGCTGTGGTCTTTGAGATGTGTTTGCAGGTCGTCGAGTACGCCGAGTCTGTTCGCTGTGGTGAATGATTGTATTGCAATTGCTGTCAAGCCCTTGGTGGTGGACGCAAAACACATTTTCAATCCACTGGCGGGGCCAATCGTGTCGGATATGTGTTTGAGGTTGAGAACTTTTGCAAGATGCGCGCCATTGATAGGGGCGCCATCAAGACTGTCAGGACCGGAGACGACGAGGCTGGGCTTGGTCCAGCTGCCATCGGGTTGGATTTTTGGGGCGCCTCCGATGATCTTTCAAACCTTGCTTTAGAATAGCAAACATTGTCAGATGGCACGCTACTCACTTACACCACCGTCAAGGAACCTCATCATTGGGCAGTCTTTGAAGAGAATTTCTAGCGTGCGTGCTCTACTGGGACTGATGGCATTGAGATCAATGTAAAAGAGCGGCTTTTGATCCTTGTTTCTGACATGTCCAGCTGCTGCTTGGATGAATCTCTTGGCTGTGCTGACAGCATCCCGGGGCGGAACGATTGACAGGATGTAGTCTGCTTGAGCGACCAGTTCCTGATCCGCGTCTACCAGCCCGATTGACGCGGATTCGGCACGCTGACGAGTTGACAGGCTGATGGCATTTCAGAAGGCTGAAACAAGGATAGTACTTGTGAGGCAAGAAGCAAGTATCTGCTCACCTTCTACCGGAGACATTGGTCAATAGTCTATAATCATTGGCGCTCAACAGCCTCGCGATGCCTAAGCCCATCTCACCGATAGAGGCAATGCCTACGGTCGCCAGAGGAGGTGGCATGGCTTTATTCTTGCTATTGGTGGAAAAAGCAAGTATTACTATTATTCCCTCTCCCAGTCTCCTACTCTAGAGCCAGAGCCAGAACCAGCACTACCAGTATAATAAACGTATGAGTATCTGATCAAATAAAATACAGTAATAAAAAATTAAAATAATAATATGATAATGACATCTTTCCCTCGTTTCCGAGTTCCGGCACTCTCCGCTGAAACGTTCCCACTTACCGTACTCTACTTAAGACTTAAGAGTAAGGTACTCAGGCCGGTTTTTAATATCTGGCCACTTAACCTATCTAGGAAGAGCGCGTACTTTTTGTATCCCAGATGAAATCTCAACAAAGGTCTACTTAACAAAATTTTGGGACAAAACCTATTCTCCTGACACTGCTTTATAAGTTTGTGGTTGAAAGTATTTTTGGAATCGACCTCGTTGTTGAGTTGCAGAGTTGTGGTTTTGGTATGGCCTTACTCCAATAGGTTAAGTGGCCAAATTTTAAAAACCGGCCTGAGTACCAAATACTAAAAGCCACTAGGTATTTAAATCTCTTGTCTGGTTCCGGAGAATTTTCGCCCTCGTCCGGTTTCAAACCCCGCAACGGTATCTACCTTTAAAATCATACTTGCTCAGTTGCTCTCTTGAATTCAACCAACCAGACTTTGCTAGCATCCATGTTGCTTCATTTTACCATTGTCTAGCCAGTCGCCACCCGCCAGTATCTATCAATCACCAATGATCATGCTGATACCGAAGCTCTTAGTCAATCGCCTGTCGTCCCTCATTGGTCCAGATGGACCATAAGCCTCTGTGAGACTCTTGTGTGTGGGGGAATAGGTCCGAAGTGCCTGAGCACTCCAATATGACGACTTTCCCAGAAGATATCAAGCTCCTACTACTTTTGAACTGGATGAAAGGCTGAGGCAATAATGCTTGCAACGGTCATTGGCGCATTTGCAATTCTGCTGACTTGCACTGGAAGAAAAATTCCAAGATCCCGTTGTAGTTTTCAGGATTATCAAAGCCACAAAACCATATATCTTACCTCTGACTGCTCCCCTTTTCACACCCAAACTTTCATTTCAATAATACTTTCAACCTTGCTCGACCCTTGATCCCCCTACTGTGACTCATCTCTCGTACTGCATTATTACCAAGTCTCGACATCGTCCCACACCCTCGGCCTTCTTCGCCCTTGGGGTGTATACCCATCTACTGAGTTATGGGGTTGTGGAACGAGCAGGGCACCAAGCCCCAAGACGCCTCAAAAGCCCGGCTCTGGGAACAATCATCGCACGGAGAGGCATCGAAAATGACCGACGGAAAGACTCTCCTCTCGCCGCAACCACGACCAACAGTGCGTCGCCTCTCTTCGGCCACAGCAGACTTCAAGGGTTTGAGCATTGGACCACTTGTTGTTGTACCACCTAAGCATATGCATCAACCCAGTGATGCTCATGAAACAGCTGCTGCTCTCGAGCTGGCCAAACACCGTCTCAAGGAACTCGACTCAAGTGATGGTACGCTCACCCCCGTCACGCCTCCAGAGACAACGACGACAGACAGCTACGCATTCGCGTTCGATATTGATGGAGTCCTCCTACGTGGTGGAAGGCCAATACCAGAAGCAATCGAAGCTATGAAAGTCTTGAACGGTCAGAACGAGTACGGCATCAAAGTGTAAGTCTACAAACTACGAATCACTCAAGCAGCCTTTACTAACCATCTATAGTCCCTACATCTTCCTTACGAACGGGGGTGGAAAGACGGAGCAGGAGCGGTGTGTAGACCTGAGCAGACAACTGGAACTCGAGATCTCCCCCGGACAGTTCATCTGTGGTCACACACCCATGAGAGAGATGGCGCAGAAGTACAAGACAGTTCTTGTTGTAGGAGGAGAAGGTGAGAAGTGCCGCCTGGTCGCAGAAGGCTATGGCTTCAGAGATGTGGTCACTCCAGGCGATATCATGAAGGACAACGACAGAACGACCCCTTTCCGGAGACTCACCGACCAGGAGACTCAGAATTCACGAGTGCGTAACTTTGGCGAAACCGAAATTGAGGCCATCTTTGTCTTTGCGGATAGTCGTCACTGGGGAGACGATCAGCAGATTATCATCGATCTGCTCACGTCCAAGAATGGCCGGCTTGGTACGAGGTCCGAGGACTACGATGAAGGTCCACCAATCTACTTTTCCCACAACGACCTGATATGGTCTGCTGCCCACGAACACACACGCCTTGGCATGGGTGCCCTCCGCTCCTCGTTGGAAGCGATCTACAAAAGCATCACTGGCAAAGACCTCGTATCAACGGCCTTCGGCAAGCCCCAGCTTGGTACATTTCAATTTGCTACTCGACTACTCCAACAATGGCGCAAAGACACTCACGGTATCAACAAGCCGCCAGAGACAGTCTACTTTGTTGGGGACACACCCGAATCGGACATTCGCGGTACCAACGAGTTCAATGAGTCCAAGTTGTCCGAGAACGACTGGTACTCGATCCTTGTGCGGACGGGCGTATTCAAAGAAGGGACGAAGCCTCGTTACACGCCTCGGATGACAGTCGACAACGTCCTTGATGCCGTGAATCATGGCGTGAAGCGAGAGATGAGCAAAGCCTTCAAAGCTCAGAGCACGAAGTTGGGCGCTTTCGCTAGCGAAGAGGCCATCGATGAAAACGTTGCTGATGGTGTGGCGGCTGACAAGGAATGATGCCACTTATGTTCCTACGGCTTATGATATCTCTTGCTCCCATTACAGACCGACATGGTGCGGTCAGGAAGTGCTCTGGAGCTCACGTCTGTACTTTCTCGTCTCTCGATGCGGATATGGCGTTTGTACTAGGCGTCTTGTGGTACGTCTCATCTCCCGTCCGCTTGCCCAGGCCGCAGGCGCTTCCTGCGTGGCCGGTGTAGCATAAAGAGGCGTACATAGCTTCGCTACTTTAGGTAGATGTACTATCCAAACTGTAGGCCATCAATGGACCATGTTGTCGTACTGCTACCTTGTTACAATTACTTCAATTCTTCATTGCTGAATGGTCCAAGGCAGACTGTTGATAGCCTAGACTTGTATAAGAATGCAAGCCACTCAAGATTGGCTCTGGATTAATGTAGGGTGGAGCAATCAATAATTGGAAGATAAGAAAGGGCCAGGAGAAGCCCTCCTAATGCAGCCCCTTTTAATTAGTAATCATCAGACTAAATTACTTTAGCCAAGTGCACCCGACCAAGAGACCAAGAGGCCCGGAAGGAGAAGAAGCTAGGCCCGCAGGCTGCAGGGATCGGGCGAGAAATGGTAAAGCTCCAATGTGTTTTGGTGAAGGCTAAGTACATTAAAGTAAGTAGACTTCGTCATCTGTCTTGGTCTCTGTCTTGGTCTTTGTCCATGTCCATGTCCATGTCCCTGTCCACGTCGATTTTATTGAGGCTGATCCTCCCAAATGAATGGAATCAAGTGCTGGATGAATAGTTTAAAAACACTCAATCATCAACACCTTCAAAGCCATCATACAATAATAATATAATACCTTCTTCCGCACTTGACACTCTTCACTCAAACCACTTTTCTGCCACTTACTCATTCATTCCCTCCTTCCTTTCACCCCACCACAGCCCCGCCAAATAAAACAAAATAAATTAAATCTCCAAAACATTCCACGCAGTAGCGTGGTCTCCAGGTGCACAGTCATGATATGATGATATGGCCTTATTCATCTCCCTGCAGTCAGGTTCCATGCTGGCTGCATCATAGTCATCATGCTCCCTCCCTTTCCCCTGCCGCCTGTTGTCATGACTCCACCAGTCGAGGACGAGATCATTGACGAGGTCGAAGAGTTCCCTTTGACGACACCTGTGCCTTCTCTACCGACCATCGAATCTCCCCGACCCTTCACTCCTCGACGAGCTACAGCCCCAGACACACCGACCGCCCCATCTCCCTTCTCAAGCCTCTCCGTATCCTCCCTACCACTACGACCTCGCCCTCGTTCCCCCTTCGCCAGAGGTCATCTGAGGTCCAAGTCTTCGGGTACTGGCTCTCTCACCGCCCCACAGATGACTCGGGCACATTCATCCCCCGTCCCCAACACCACAGGTCGTCCTGTCATATCTCGCCCAGCCAGCCCCCTTGGACCTCCCCTTCGACACCGCAGCCCCATGAGGAGGCAGTCAGACGAATCCTTTTCCAGTTTCAGCAACCAACTGGACATAGACCAGACCATCTCCGAGAATTCAGAATTAGACCTGACGCCTCGAGCAACAATGGACTTCGACTCTGTGCCTGCTTCTCCTTCACCGCAATACAATAGTTACCAGACCTTTCCTCGCAGCCGCCGACGGCCTGCGTCACCGCTTCACCAGATTTCGCTGTCGGCATTCTCTTCAAACACTTCGAAGCATTCACTTCGCGCGTCCACTTCAACTCCTTCGTTGGCGGCCAGCCAATACAATGAAGTATACCCCTCCAACTACTCTTTCTCCTCCGGTTCGGTCCCATCAACACCCACCTCATTACGCTCTCGCTCTCCGAGTATTTCCTCGCTTGAGACCATTCCCGACTCACCTGATGCGGAACGGGAGGCTGAGAACATTGCTTTGCTCAAGGCTGCCGCTGATCGAGAAGATCAGAGTGAAGAAGGGATCCGGAGACGGGCTGGCTCTGATGTGGGAGTAAGAGGGGCGGGCAGGGGAGACAAGAGGAAGAGGTGGAGTGTTTGCGGGGCTGAGAGGAGGGGTGATTTAGATCTGGAAACCATCTGGGAGGATTGAAGAGAAGAATATCTTTTCGTGCCGACGGTGTAGCATTTTCAAGGCGTACAAGGTTTAACCGTTCACGGAAGGGGAAGGTATCGACGGAGATGGAAAGGGGATACTAGGTTCGTTAACGGCGCTGGACCTGGGGACCATGCGACATCGATTACGCTGTCATCGATTATATCATGCGTGAGCTCGGAGGCATCAATATTTGGCGTCAGCATGGCAAGGGTACTACATCGTCCAAGAGCATTCTAAGCAAAGGCCGGGGTAAATGGCGTTGGGAAACCCTTCTGGAGAGCGTGGAACATTTGCAGCGATACCCGGTGGTCAATCTCAGTATGTTAGAGCTGCATTAAAAACATGCATAGGTACTTAGCTAGACACTCGCATAGCAAACGCTTTGTTCTTCGAAAAAAGTCTCCTTGTTACGAATGTTGCTTATTCTGGCTGAAACACGACCACTCAAAGTATGCAGGCGGGTTTTTGATGTTCCACTGGGGAAAGCAATACCCATTTCGCAACCGCTGTAAAGAGCAGAGACCGAGAATGTGGAGAGTCGAATGCTATGCTACAATATTTGGCCATGAAATCAGGCCCTTTGCCTGCCCTATCCGAGCATCCATCGCCGCAAGTGCCTTTTTTTTCTTTCTCTTCTTTTTTTTCCAATCGATATCTCATGTTCTCTCACCCTCACGACCTCAGTCCCAACAGCAATCCAGTCCCTTTCCCTCCCTTCTCCCCACCTTCGCCCCCACCAGGCAGATACGTCACATTTGGATTGCCGGCCAACGTCTGCGCAATCTCCTTGCTCGCTTCGATCCGCCTAATCATAATCAACCCATCCCCCGCCCTCGCCACAGCCCGCGATATCGTCTCCGCACTCTCCGCCTCCCCCTCCGCCCTAATCACATTCGCCTGCCTCTCCTGCTCCGCCTTCTCCACTATAAACCTACTCCTCTCTGCATCCTGCTGCGCGATCTGCTTCTGTTCGACGGCCCGGGTAAATTCTTTGCCGAAGGTCATATGCGTGATGGAGACGTCCTCGAGGGCGATGTGAAATTCCGAGGCGCGCTTGAGAAGGTCGGTGCGTATGCGAGCGGAGACGGATTCTCGTTGCGTGATCAATTCGGCCGCGTCGAATTGGGCGACGATGGATTTGAGGACTTCGTTGCCGATAGAGGGGAGGACGCGCTCGTCGTAATCGAGGCCGAGGGACTAGGTAAGGAACGATGTCAGCATACAGTATAAGCAAGGGACACATGCAAGAAGGACGTTGGACGTTGACTCGTATAATATACACAAAAGCTTTTGTAGAAGACAGAGATATGATCATACCTGATATATCTTCGGCAGATTCGGGACTTCAGGCCTATGGAGCACCCTCAAAGTCAAGCTGACCATCTGCAAATCCTTGCTCCCGGTCGTAGTCGAAATCATCCTGGGTTTGGTGCGGACATCGTAGATGATTGACTTCTGCAGCCAGGGGATGAGAAAATGTGTGCCTTCGTTGACCACTGATTCTTTGACTCCTGACAGACGGTCGAAGATCACTGCGCGAGTACCGCCTTTGACGTCGTACATGGAGGCCTGAACGAAGGAGCCGCCGATGGCAATGGGAATGGCCCATTTGTAGACTGCGCGGAGGGCGTCGGCCATGGTGGAGGATTTGAGATGGAGATGCTTCTAGAGACGGTAGAGGGTGGCAGTAACACAGGGAGCACTGCAGGTGTTCGTAGAGCGGACGTTGTTGAGTAGGAATTCGAGATGTAGGTTAGAGCGCTCGGAAAATATCGAACTTCAATGCGGTTTAGCGCCATCTCGAAAGGACTTGGCATGATGCTCTTCACCCTCCACTCGTCACACCATTCACCCAGTACACAAGCATCAATCTTAAAAGCTACATTTCCTTTGTCGTCAATCTTCTGCTCCATTGCCTATCATGGGAGGAGGAAGTGCACCATTGGACACGAAGCATGGCCAGTGCGTATGCACTCGTCTCTCACATCCGAAAACATACTTCAACTCCGCAATCTCTACGATAGCTACACTTGAGCTTTTACTGACTCTATGATCATAGGTTCCTCGGTCCTTGGGGGAATATAGGTACGCTGTTTCGCTTGTTTCGCTTGTTTCTCTTTTGCAGGCCACGCCTTCGTAACCGCGAGGGCAACGAGCTATCCTCCTTGGCCAAATGGCCACAGCACATGAATCTGCGCAGTTGGCTAATATCCAATGTAATCAGGGTCTCAAACACAAAAGGGAATAACAACCTACTCCATCTCCGCCAACCGCCAACGTCCTCTCGCCGGCACACTTAATGCGGCAGTCTTCAATACCTGGCGGAGATGTAGAGCTCAGGCTCTTTACGTCATTCCCCCTTTTGCGATCGCATATGTGGCTATGAACTGGGCTGTTGAAAAGTGAGTCCCCCGGAGCTACAATTATGGGGATCAGAACGGAATGGACGGCTTATTTGCTAGAGAGTGTTTGCTGACTGATCGGAATATAGGAACGAGTACTATAACTCAAAGCCAGGGAGGATGCACGACGCAGAAGCTGCCGATGAAGCTACGCAGGGAGGAACAGTGCGTGGTTAGATCCGAGAAGGGATGTATTTTGACCAATGGCTTGATCTCGCCATGCGTGGGACCGAACGGAGGATCCAAAAGATATGTTGCAACAAAGCTATGAAGTGAAGTCCAGGGGCTTGGAGCTCTGACCAGCCGGAAGGAGCCCATAAATCCACCAACTGTATTTTGCAAACGCCGGACAGCATACATCATCATTGTACTGCTGAACTTTGGAAATCAATAAAATTGATCAGAATTGACCTTGGAATCCCATCTTTACTCACAGAATCCCTTCCGTGCAACTGTAGTCGTGAACAAAAGCTCGTGAGTAAAAAGATGAACGCAAAATACATTTTCTACCAACTCTTAGTTTATACAAATGCGACAACGAAAACCTCGGATCATACAACTTCCAGTTCATGAATTGCTCTACTCGACTAGATATAGATTTCTCCAATCAAAAGTATAAGCGCACGTCAGAGCGTCAAAATATTATCCAACCCCAAAGTTTCGCCTCGGTGCCGTTTGTTTTGTCGTTTCTACTTTTTGCCAATCGAGCCTAAATTAGAGCGATAGGGCTGATATCGGAAATTTCGAAGCTCCCGGCAAAAGTTCTGGTCCACAGTCAAACCATAAGGATCCCACCACTCCTTCTTGTATCAATAAGCCCCACAGCAATGGCCAAAGAAAAGTCCATAGACCCCGACAAGGAGGCGAAGAAGCTCGCCAAAGCCGAGAAAAAAGCCAAGCGATCAGAAACTGACGGCGTTCACAAATCCAAATCAGACAAAAAGGAGAAGAAAGAGAAAAAAACGGCAGCTGCAGCGTCAGACGTACAGGTTACGGCCACGCTTCTGAACACGCTCGAGGAGACCAAGCCCGGCAGTTCGATTGCCAAGGAAGAAAATGGAGATGTGAAGGTCAAGGTAAAATTGGAACCGTTGCTGGGGGCACTGGTGCCGTTTGCGAATCCATTGGCGGATGAGAAGGTGGGGAAAAAGGTGCTGAAAAGCGTTAAGAAAGGTAGGTCCTCACTCGCGCAATGTTCCAAGCACCCGTGACCAATTGGAGTACTGTCGCAGCAACGAAGAACAAAACTCTCAAGCGCGGCGTCAAAGAAGTCGTCAAATCCCTCCGCAAATCCAATACCGCCGCGGCCGCCACCGCAGGAGGCGGTGACCCCCCCGCAATTGTCATACTTGCCGCCGACATCTCACCTATGGATGTCATATCGCATATCCCGGTCCTTTGCGAAGATCATGGCGTGCCGTACATCTATGTGACCTCGAGGGCGGAGCTGGGCGCGGCTGCTAGTACGAACAGGCCGACGAGTGTCGTTATGGTCACGCAGGACGCGGCGGGGAAGAAGAAAGGGGGTGGGGAGAAGGGGGATGATGTGGATTTCAAGGAGGTGTATAGGGAATTGGTGAAGATTGTGGTAAAGGCTTCGAGGGATGTTAGGATATGATGCTCGTGGATAGTGCCGCTACATCGTATGTGCAAGGCGTTGGTGGAAAGAAAAGTGCTAGGATTGCCATGGGGACATGCTACAAGTGAGTCCATGCTGGTACTTCAACTTGAGAAGCTGGTTGTTTCACAGAGCTGCGCGTTGACGGGCAGACAGATCTTTGATATCCTTCGTGTACAGTGTCTTCAATGCCTATATCCAACAAATACATTCATCAGTAGGATATTTGGCTTCCTGCTATGACTAATTATCATGATATCCTCTACCGAGGCCTTCAAGTTATCTTCAGAAGATGGATTGACCGCTGCATATCCTCGAGTAAGCACAGCTCAAAGGTTCTTGTCATGCCATCCGTTGCACATTTCTTCAATTTCTCGGTTGCAGAGTCCAGTTCTGACAGTCTTTGGGCCACGCTCAAGCTTCTTGTATTAGCGCTGTTGGTGCCGTGGAGTCGTGCCTTACCCTGGGTTTTAGCCTGAGACGGAGCTTCCTCCGGAGTCTCAAACTGAGAATCAATCTGTCCGAGTGTGCAGGCAGACCGAGCAATGGCACAAAATGATGAAAGTCTAATAACATTTCTTCAAGTAGATATAGTAAAGTCTGATCACTTGTCAGCTGAAAAGATGATACCTCGAGTGTAAGGAACTTCATTGGCGGCATATCATCCACCATAAATCGCTCGGGAAAAGCTGCTCGTTGATTCGTGCCGCTGAAAGATGCAACTTTTCACGAATTGCATGTTACATCATCGGCTTTCGCCACTCTCTCGTCAACGGCCACAGCTCCCAAACATAAATAACTCATCCTGTGAACAATCTACATCTCTATCTCCCCTTATAATAATCAACAAGCCTCAATCCTTCGTTCAACAACCCATCAAAAATTCCACTACCACGGCCATGTCCGAATCCACCTTCCACATGACCCGTGAAGACCTCCGCAAGCCCGAATCTCAGGTCTCGCGAAAGAACAACGGCAACGTCCCCGCCGACTCCGAAGTAGCTCAGACAATGGTATCCTCCCTTCCCTCTTGCCCCTCCCACCTCGCCTCGCCCCCACTGACCAATCAACCCAACCCAGTCCATCGTCGACCAAAACTCCAAACCCAAATCCGAAATCATCGCCGAGCGCCAATCCAACCTGCCCCTCCCCGACGATCCCCCAGTGGCCTCGGACTGGAACTCGAGCGATGCTAGCAAAGTGGACGTCGGGTCCGGCGGGGTCGAGGGGGATGTCTCGTACGGAGGGGACATTCGTGAGCCGGCTACGAGCGACAGCAGCGCGAGGACTGATGGGGATGCCTTCAATAAGAATTCTTCGCTACCGCAGGGTGTTGGGAGGGAAGGGCATGATGGGTTGGACGGACTGCCGAAGGATGCGTTGAAGAAGTAGGAGGCATGAGGGGTGGAAAGATGGGTTTGGACTGGGGGGGTTGGGTAAGAAGTGATCGGGGCATCAGCGATGGCCAGGTTGGAATGTATCAGAGCTACAGAGCTTAGCTTATTAGAATGGACAGCTGTACTAGTGATACAGAATGCTCTATAGCTATTCAAACAGAGGTCGGTCTGTCAAAGTACAAGGTACTTCATTTTCCAGTGACTTTGGTCGTATTTCATTCGAATACCTGTCCAATTTACTAGAGCTTGAACCATTCAGCCATCACCAGCAACTCAGCTGTCAGTTGACTGATAATAGCCCTGAGTCATTTTCAGGGCAATGTTTTGGTGGGGTAATTATTACATCACTCGCCTTGATGCAGCCTCGCGTGAAAGCTGTATGGTCGCCACAATCAACTGTCTCGCATTTGAATCTTTCCTCCACCATTTCCTCTCTTCACTTCGAGCATCAACAAAAGCATTCATAATTACTCGCAAGACACATAATTCACAAATCCCAATAACAAAGCCACTCATTCGGTGATGGAAATGCAAGGCACGCCCATTGGGTCGACAGACCAGGGCATGAAGGTAAGCGAGAGCTCCCGCCTTCAGTCCCAGGCCTTTTTAATTCTCAACTCACTTCCTTATCACTTCTTCTCTTGAATGCTCATGCTGAGCTATTCAACCAGAACACATCAGACCCCGAACGCTATTCGAACCCCACCAGTGAAGGTGCCGGTGCTGTTGCCTCCGACTCCCTAGCCGCAGAATCAGCGCGCTCTGGCGGCAAATTCGGCGAGAACCGTGACTCAAATCCTCTCTCAGTCGCAGGGGGCAGTTCCACCTTGAACAACACCGACACCTCGGGTGCCAAAGTCCTCGCACCTGCGTCCAATGCCGCAGAACGTGAAGAGAAAGAATCATTGGAGGAAACCCCGGACGAGGCGAAAGGCTCACATGGAAAGAAGTATCCCGAGGGTGCGGATGGACAGTCAGACATCCCGGGCCACAGCCTCGACGGGAAGCCTGCATCGGGATTACGTGGAGTGACTGGCCCAAGCAGTTCGATGGGCACTTCTGGCCAGATGGCTGGTAGCGACAATAAATCTGGTCCAACTGAGAGTACGCTCAAAGGGGAGGGTAGTTCGGATGTGGATGCTGCGCCTGGATATGTAGCAAGTGTGGTGTCTGAAGCCAACAAGACTGGCAAGCCAAAGGGGAAGAACATTACAGAGGGCGGATTTGACGATGATCCGAGCAACAATGCGAGTTTCAATTCTGAGATTGGGACCGAGAACGATCCAGGGAGGAAGGCGGAGGGTGATATGCAGAAGATGGCTCAGAGTGCGAGTGGAGGAACTGGACCAAGGCAAGCGCCGGGGGAGAGCGACGGTAGCCAGTACGATGTGTTGGACACTGATCAGGCTGCTTGAGGACTCTCGATGGACAGCAAATTGTCACCATTGGGTGTTGCATGCTTGGCTTCAAGGCGGAACTCATAAAGGATACCAACGGTGCCACACAGAGCATGGTGTGAGCGAACGTAGAGCTAGCATCAGAACGACACGTTGAAAGCATTTCCATCCTACTCTTCTCTAAGAACGATCCAAGTACGCTTGTTCACTCCACAAATTTCTTGGGCGAACTGACTTTGGCTTACTGCAACGAGATCTCTTTGGACAGGCAGAACACCCAGCTTAGAGTAATGGGCGGCTCAGCTCGATGCAGGATCAGAAAGACAAATTCAAAGCATACCCGTCCTGCTCTTCCATGAAAGTTCTCGAATTTGCTCGCCAACGCATTATAGTCCCAGCTGAGATGGTTTTGGCTGACTGAGACAAACCCTTCTCCGACAAGCTGCGCCTCCAGAAACGTGGAATGGGCTCCTCAGCTTGAGGTAAGCCTGCACAGAAGTTCAAATGTCCCAAAGTAAAAAGATACTCTTCCATTTGTGCGGGCTATACGTCGAGCAGCTTTCGCCATCGAGATCTCTCCATGCCGTCGATGAATGTTTCCATCCACGGATTTCCCTCCAATCCTTCTGCTCTAGAGCTTTCAGCATCCATTCCGGCACGCAGCTTCCATGCGTGTCCCCGTTCTTAACAAAATGTGATATGGTCTTGACAAAAATGCTCAGATAACGAAGACGGCATGGGCTGGCCGTCACTCTGGAGTATATTACCGTTCTTACTTCTGAACGGCAGTCGAAATTTGCTCAGAACCTGGTATCGACTAATCTGGCAGGTGAGAAAAGGACTCAATGTAACCGTCTGCAAAGCCGTTGAGGAATACGAGCTTCGTGCTCTAGCTCGAAAATTCTTTGGGCAATGAGAAGACACTAAGCGGATGGTCTGGAGGACGATGGTAGGTCTTGACGAGGCTGAAGGACCGTGCGGTAGGAATACAACTTGGAGCATGGAAACAGACATGATGACTGGGCCTGGTCCGGCTCCTTCCGTTGCGATCGGCGAGGCCTTGTGAAGGACCTTGATGATGAAGAGACCGTCGGTAAAGCCAGTCCGTGCTTACGCAGAGACCGATCACAGGCGTCGATAGAGATGGAGTTGGTACCTCATGTCTTCCAAACTAACAGGGTAGCGTAATTCAGTGGACAATCTAAACCACTCGGACTCTTTGGTTTCTAATTTTTCCCATTGCCGTTCTGCCGAAGCATTTTTGCTAGTGCCAATCGCAGCTGATTCAAGGAGCGTGTGATCCAGAAGCCATTGCATAGGATATCTTCTTCGCGTACCGCCGTCATCTGTACTGGACGTCCCCCCAATGTTGATGGTAGAGTAGCTGCCAGGGCTATCTACTACCAGGAGCAGAGCTCCCGGCGCTAAGAGCATGGTGAGAGACAAGAGCAGGGTAGTGGTGGAGCTGATGGAAGTGCTATACAGCTCGTTGAGGGTGAACATCAAAGTCACAAGGACGGCATCGGTAAAGCCGGTTGCTAAATCCTCGTTTCTCATTTTGAGGACGTCTTGCTGCATGAAGTCCAACGTGCAAGCCGCAGGGCTGATCAATGCAGCGTTTGCGACCTTGGCTGCAGATGAAGAATAGTCGGATATTGGAGGCGCTGCAGTCATGCATGAGTGGAGCTCTTTCAGTACCGTGGACCAAGCAGCAATGTCTATAGCTTTGATAGCAAAAGATGGTGGTGAGCGCTTAGAATTATGCTCCGGATCAATATTATTGAGATTGGCAGAGGAATGGGCAATCATGTGCAGGTATCCGCCTAACGCTACTAGCTCAGCGCCTGCACCTCCGCCAATACAGACGATTTGTTTGGTCGAGAGGGATTGCGCGTGAGAGGTGGCCAATGGCAGCTCTTGGGAATCGCGCTCGGGGTCTCCCGCCTCGAGGGGATATTTTGACAAGACATGGCAGAATATGTGAGTGTAGGCTAGCGCTCTGTTTGGGCTCCATCTCATCGCATAGGCTTCACGGAAGGACAGGTGCGCGAATGCATTGTTGAAGTCCCGGTTGAAAAGATGCTGCTTGATCTGCTGCACGATTGCAGGAAAGCGGGAATCGAAGTGGGGTGCAAAGGTGTTGCTGAAAAGAAGCAAGAGGAGCTGCTGCAACTCCATTGGCACCTTGTTGGATAGGGAAGGTTCTCCTGTCTTCACGGGCTTCATGATGGGCATGGGATTTGGTGGCTTCACAGTTGGCTTATGATTGGCAGAAGTGTTCCGAGAGGGCATGGTGGAGGGCATGCTAGAGGGCAATGGAATGCTATGTTGTGCATGAGCAAGCTGCGTCGACAGCGGCACTTTGCTCCTCTACAAATTTGCCGTCTTCGGTCCTGCTCGGTCGTTCCAAATACTGGACGGAGAAGAGGTCTCGATATATCGAATCGGGCCTAGCTCCCGCTCTAGCTTGATGCACATCGTCGGTGCCGGGTTAACCTAAAATCCGCCTCCCGAGGTCTCATAGTCTGATCTTATCATCTTCTTGATCTGCCCCTCCCTGGGTGCCTGGTCAACATCAAGCCTTGATCCTTTTTCCGACTCCGACCAAGTTACTCCATTGTCCCTCACAGCCCTTGATTGCTGCAAAATCTATAATCTCCTGCAAAGAGGCCCCTACTCTACTCTACTCTACTCTTTTCGCACTCGTATACAACACCTGCAGGGTCCCAACATTTGACACCACTCAGGCTGGCCGCATGGGCCTCCTCTCTTCACTAGCGTGCACTTGCAACACCCACCTGATTGCTGAAAAGTATTCGGTCATGCCAACCTCACTTTTCTCTATTTTCCGTGCATCTGGCGTCTACCCCCACTCTCCTCTGAATGTACAGCTCTTCTTCTCAATAATCGCTTGTCATTGATACACTTGTCTGTGGTACGCTCGTCTCGGCTTTTTTTGCTGCCATGAAAAGAGACTCAATTTGCCACCATCATTTCGAGCCCACCTTACCATCATCTACCTTAGGGCTTGCATGACTGCGCTGTGACTTGTATGTACATTGGTCCCCACGGGCCAAACCTTCTTTTCAAGACTTGCCTTGTGGCAGAATAAGCACCATGTGTGAATGTCTTTCATGTTGAATCTGGCTGCTATTGCTCTACACCGCGATTGTCCACAGTCTGTTTATGTTATCTAGAACGTTAGAAATTCTATGACTGTCTTAAGATGGTCTGTGAAGGTTAGTAGTAGTCTCGGACAAGTACTTATCATCTCCTTTCTATAAAGTCCCAATTCGATCAGCCGCTGTTGCCAAGCCTTCGCTAGCGTCATGTAAATGGCAGTATGCAGAGGGTCTCTCCTGCGGCCTGGCATAGCAGCCAAGTTTGCAGTCTCTCACGCAATTCAAAATCTCCGCCGGAACGTTTGATTGAACGCAATGTTAAACTTTTGGAACGGTTTGTATGCAAGTACAACGGCTGGTACATCCATCATCCCACATGGCGTAAGGTAGCTGGCCTCCCCACCGTCAATTCAGATTCGTTATCCCCGATCTTCAATGATAAGGCAAGTCCGTGAGCCGAGCTTCTCTAAATGTTAGGTTGAAGGAAGCTTGTCCATATGTGCATGCATGCATGCTGCATCCGACCCCAAATGTCTCCACCGTCAACAGACAGTAATGTGTGGATCCTAAGTGATAGACCTTGGCCAGGCGGGCCAACGGCCTGGTCCTCATGACCTTTTTCCCTCAATACTAAGTTGCGTTGAAGATATTGCAGTGCCTGACAAGAGTTCTCTCAAAGGGGATCCTTTCCACATAAAGGATATCCATTCCTATTATCTCGTACTTTATCAGCAAGACAGAATCAACCGTCAACCAGCATCCAGACTCCTAGCACAAATCCCTCGACTGTTATCATTTGATATCATGTCTTCAATCTCCGGCTGACACCCTCCTTCTTCACCCTTCCGCTGTCAGCTACAATGGGTGTAGGCCACATTGAAGCTAAGGCCGCTTGCCGTGATGGGCTTGATACCCGATCAGGCATTTGGAAGACCATCCAACGATGGGTGGGACGAATCCTCTGTTTTGATGCTCCAACCACTTCTCCAACCATCTCAAGCGCCTCCTGTTCTCTTCTGCAGACGCAGACAGATGAAGACGACTACTTAGCGAGACAGGTTCAAGAGATCTACAGTAATCCTCATAATTGGTACGGCCGTATCTTTACTAATCATACTTAGAACCTAGTTTCTATGCCTCTCCCTCGCCGCACTGCGGCCAACTTACTCGCATGTCTGTCTGCAGTGAGGTACTGGGCCAGAAATATGGTCTCACCCTACCTGTTCCTCTTGCCAGTGCTCCAGTGACCGGAGATAGTCGGTCAACCATCGACCTATCCGCATTCTTGGACGATCTACCCTCTATTGTTGAACCAATCATCAAGAAAACGAGCCCGGAAACCCTCGTTGAAAGGATGTTCCCAGCGTTGACAAGTCATCCTGGAGCTCGCTATCTCGCCGCTTGCTTTTGGTGCTGGCTTTGTATCCTCGACGGTAAGCTGCATCTTGACACCTGTCAAAACCTTAGCCGTCGACGCTTGTTTTCAATCTTGCCACTTAGACTCCATCATCAATAGCTCAGTGGCTAATTGCATAGTAGACCTGACCGAAGGCAAGGATACGACAGTTGCCCTGCAGCAATGCATCGTAGTTCTATGCCTCTCTCCCTACGATCAAACGCCTCTTTCTCCCTTGGTCTCACGCCTCATGGGTGGTCTCCGACATGCCGTTCAGATGGTCTCCATTGCCAAGCCAAATTCCGTTCATGGAGCAGATATAATTTTTGAGCCATGGAAAACGGTTTTCTGGTTCGAGGTGCAAGCGGTTGCCCGTGCCTTACTAGGAGAGAATGATCTGGAAGACGCCAAATTCACGATGATTCAATGGCTGGACCTGCGTGTAGTCACAATCTCCGGTAATTGCCACGTTTTTCTTTCCGATTTTATTCTCTTCTCTGCTGTCCTCGATGATACATTTTCGCCCCCCTGACTGTATATATATCCCCTTCGCCGTCTCTCTTTGGTATTCATCACAAGCTAATACATATATACCTTTCCACAGCGAGACCTCTGCTGGTCTTACTCGGCGCTTCTTGCGGTCTGTCGGTCACCTCCGACACCTTGACCGCCGGTCCACTCGCGAACCTTTCGTTGATTCTCGGTCTCGAGAATGACGTTCTAGGTTTCGACAAGGACCACACCGCGAAAAACCCTCTCTCCGCCGTGCAGTTGCTGATCCGCGATGGATGGCCCACGAAAAGGTCACTCCTACGGATGGCGCACCATCATGACAGTCTGGTGAAGGAATTGGTCATGGCAAGGAACCAATTCAGAGGTTCCGATGCTGTGAGGCTGTACGTGAACACAGCCGCCAGTTGGCCCAATGCCATGACCGATTGGATGTTGTCTTGTGAGCGCTACAAAGTAAGCGCCTGAGACCCATACGCATCCAAAAAACCCTTTTTATGACTGTGGAGACCGGGAGCATCCACTTTGTTCTGTTCGACAACTCACTACTCAAGAATCCAAATCCCAACACTCATCACTACCTACCTATAAACGCCTATTTATCTGAGACCTTATCACTACTAGTAAAGCCCAGTAATCAGCACCGATACTTTAATCTACAACAGTGCGCACAATTTAGAACTGGGCGAAGCACTCATCACCACAGCTCGCAATCATCACCTCATTACTGCCGTCCCAACTCCAACCTCCAACTCCAACAGACATTATGGGCGGGAGATTTTGTCTTGGATACCGTTGAAATACTTGCCTCTACCATTGCTACTTGCTTGGATTTTATTGGCGAAGCGCTCGCTGTACGAAGATACCCCAATTCAAGAGTTCTAGAGCAGAACTCTTGACGCGATTTTTGACTGTATGTATCTAAACAAAACAAAACAAAACAAAACAAATTTGAACCCTGACAGCCATTCTTGTCCCAAGAACGATGCAACTGTCCAACTGATTATGCCTCATCCATGATATGTCCATCGACGCTCGTCGTGTTGCGGCGTTTAAGTAGCCGTCGATGGAATATATGTAAAGCGTACTGTACCAACGTGATTCTTCCACAGGCCGTTCCCTCTGCGTGCTACCGTGGCTTTCCTTGTTCAAAAGAAGAAAAGTCAACCACGACGACGATGGACTGGCGACCTGTTAGGGATGTGTCACTTCTTACGGATTCGAGCATTTCAACGAAGGAATGCCTCGCATGGTAGATTGAGTTGTAGGGTATTGACCGAACCAGTTGCCTCCTTCCTGCTCTGGCGGTCCATCGTCTACGACACGCCCTGAGATTCTCGTCGTGACGGTGGATCGGAGGACATGGACGGAAAGGAAATCGGTCGAGAGCGAGATGGGGACAAGGAGTTGTCGCGGATATATACTGCGCATAAACCGCATTTATGTTCGAATTTGAGTAGCTATCTCAGCAATTACATGGTGCCCCTTCCAGCATCTCAACCACCATCCCTTCTCCAAGTATCCCCCTTCTTCGTAGATGTTGACTTTTGGACAAACGGCTGTGACTCCTCCCTCCCAACTTCCAGTTACGTACGTTCTCCTCTGAAAGACGGCGGACAGGAGGTGCAACCAAAAGGAACGCAGGCTATGCGAACAATCAAAGCGGTCTCTCACATCATCATCGCAACTCCCACAGCACCTCCAACCACAAGCACCATCTCCTTGCACCATCCTCTCGTCATTGGCGCTTCTGCAGTCTGGATTCCAGGATTTCCGGAAGATGATCCCGTAGTTGCGACGCCCGCTGTGCCTGTGGGCGTATCTGCCGCAACTCCACCTGCACCGACGACAGTCACGGCTGTGACCACGGATTGGCTGCCATTAGGCAGTGTACTCGTGTGCACGACGGTACTGGTCAAGGAAGATTCTGTCTTGCTGCCTGAGGTGGTTGAGCTTCCGGGTGAGGGTGAGATGGTATGTACTCCGCCGCCGATCGTGGAGACGATGGTGAGGCCTACGCTGTTGGTACTCGTGATGAGTTCACCATGTGTGAGGGAGGCTGAGGTGGTGGTGGTCGTGGAGGGTGATTCGCCTGCAGAGGTTGACGTTGACGTTGATGTGGTTGAGCCTGAGCCAGCAGCAATTGCTCCGTTGGATGATGTACTGGTCGACGTTGTGGTAGAAGGTGCGTTGGAGCTGGCGCCTGCAGATGTCGTGCTCGTATCTGAGCTTGGACTTGAAGTTGCGCTCGAGGACGTCTCTCCACCTTGAGGCACGGGTATGGCTACGCCCGTTGTGGATGACCCAGGAACATTGGCGGCAGGTGTTGTGGTCGTTGTCGTCCCGTTGCTTATTTCTTGGGCGCGCTTCGCCAAATCCTGTTTGATGTCCTCCATAACGGTGCGCTTGGCAATTTTCACAACGCTTGTGGCTAGGGATGGCTCATCTTTGTGTATGGCTTCCACCGCCATGCGGTCATCCTGGAACATGCCATGCTGGAACTTCTTCGGCGAAAGATCGTGCAACGCAGCATGTAGGGACGGTGCATCCACTTGATCCAACAGCTTTTGAAGTCCCGCGAAGCCCGAATGCTCCTCTTGATCTTGCGGTCTTTGGTATGGTCGGTGTGCGTATACCAAGGAGGAGAAGAGGGTGAGGAGTAGGGATATGGATAGGATGTTGCGTATCGAATGCATGTTGAGAAGGTGTCGCTCTGCACTCAATCGCTGAGGAGAATATGTCTCGAGGGTATATGCGGCAAAAGAACTGTAGGCGCTGCTAGTCAATATAGGTACAATGATGAAACACAAGTAAGCTTGCCAACTGTGCCGCGGTCAAAAAGAGCTCCTGCTGCGAAGGCTCGAGCAAATGGTGAAGGTGCGACGAACCTCTAGGTGATGCCGAGGCGGCGAACGAGTGACAGAAGCAGATAGATCTTTCTTGTGCGGACAGCAAGAATATTGTGTTATGGTACTACGATGGAGTGTGGATGGTGAAGGCAGGGACGTCAAGTCCTAAAGCTGAGATGAGGCAAGCGAGGGTGATTACGACGAAGGCTGGGAAGGTCCTTCAGCGCAGTCCAATCATAGAATGGATGAGGATGAGTTGTCTGACACGAAGTACGAAAATAGCAGACCCAATGCCTGCGTCAGACGGCTGAGGATGAAGATGACTTTCAGGAATACGAGCAAAATCAGAGGGAAGCTTGACGGGAAGTGCCAAGTGCCAAGTGCCAGTTGCCAAGTGCCAAGCTTCTTTTCGGGAGTAGCGTAGCGTCTCTTCTATTGTCGGATCGTGATATCACAGTGAGGATATAACATTGCTAGTAGTACTCAACTGTAGTATTCTATTGTAGCACTCTCTTGACTCGATAACATCTCCTATGAGAAACAGGTAGTTGAGGAATAAGAATAATAGATCAAATCAGAAGCCCGTTGTCATACTCGAATTCAAATTGGGGGTACGGAGTCAGGCTGATTTTGCTTTGAACATGCCAAACGAATTTCCTTGCTTAACCTCCATCGATTATATACACAAGACGTTTGACTTGATTGCAGTAATATTTCCCTCTGCCGCAATAGTAATAGCCCTGATTCAAGGAGTGTGAAGATAGTACAACAATTAAGAAGCTATCTGCTTGCTGCAAGGACATTGAATTTATTCGCAACAGGCTCTCTTCCAAAAAAGCCTAATCTATTTGACACCAACGATATCTGACTCGCTCGCAGCAATTTGGACCTCGAAACGTGATCCCTTGGCTATAACTGTCTTCTCTTACTTACAATTCTTCGAGGAAGACTTTGCCCATCATCTTTGCTCGCCATGTAGAATTCGCAAATCCTCTCTCTGCCATTTCTTTGTTACAGACAAGTAAATTGAACACTTACTTGTTACTGGGTCCCTCTCCTTGGCTTACATTCATTGGCAACAATGGGGTACCACCTTCAGAATGAGTGTTCCTGGAAATACAGGTATCAATATCACAGCAGGTATTGGTGCCTTGTTCTAAGTAATAGCTTCTGCTTTACTACAACAGATGACCTTGTCTTCCCTCTCCCGCACAAGATCTTCAGCTCTAACTTCTTCGGAATCTACCTCAAGCTCTTTTCCTTTGGCAAAGAAGCGGTGGAGTTTGGGAATGAGCAGGAACAAGAGACAAGGAAGAGTCGTGGTCTAAAGAAGATACCCCGTGGAAGACGGCACCAGGACACACTAGCATAGGGGACGTAGTGTAAATGTGTTGGGATTTGACGATGTATTGTCACGAGACACGATCTTGCAGAAAGGGTGCATGCAAGTTCTGTTCTGGGGGAAGGGAGCCTAAGTATGCACCGAGGATTTACGAAAGTCACCCAGAAGAATGATATTTTTGCTATACTCAAAGTCCATAGTGATGGATACCAAGGGAGTCCCAAAAGAGAACACATCACGCAAGGTGCAGAAAGAGAACAAATCGTGGCGAGGAGCGTCAACAGTCCCAATTGCAGAGGTAGAAGTCTCGTGGATTTTGACACGGAGGACGGGGCCTTTCTATCCCTGAAACACTCATTCAATCCTCCGCTTAGATTGACTACACACAGCTTGCGAGAAGAAGAAAGTTGGCTTGATAACCATTGAATGTACAAAACTTGAACAAGAAGGCAGCACCGCAGACCACCCTCTGTTCTGACCTTTTGCCCGTTGTCTTTGAGCAGAGACTGTACCAGAGATTGACACGCATCTGAATGGTCATGCATAGCGATCTACGAAAGGGTCCATCAGTAGTTGGCATTCAGGCATAGACCTCTAGATCATTCCTTGCAAGCGGGGAACTTGTTTCAGAGTCCGTTGTATGAGAAACGTGACTATCTAGACAGGCAAAAAAGATCGGCCGACGACCCAGCCGCGAAGAATCCTACAGGCAGAACAGTCTCTCCAATCAATCGAAACAGGGGTATCCTTCCATTCCAACCCATATCATTCCCTTCCCTCATATTTTCTCAACAATCTTTTGGCACATGGAACAAAAACGACATCTCGAGGTCATCACGCTCCCACTCTTCATCGTCATTGGGCGACAGCAGCCTCACTCTCTTTCTCCTGCGTACCCTCTGCTATAGGTTCGGTGGACCTTCCTCGAACTGACAGACCCTCTTGCGCGATGGCGCCAAGACTTTGTTTGCTCGCTGCATGCTCGCTACCGGCACGAGGTGGGCTTTTGGCCCTCTCCTTCTCGGCTTCGCGCTCCTTTCTCTCTTCTTTAGCATGGGCGACCTTGGCTTTGATCCAGCCAATAGGTCCCCTTTTCTCCTTTTCGTCCACGCTGTCCTTCTCCTTGGCTGCCTCTCTTTCCTTAGACGGCGTCGACTCATTGCTGGAGTGCTGGATGCCGGATGATTTTGATGCTTCGGTATCAGTACTTACCTGTATTTGATGTGAATCAACCGTCATCGACTTTCTTGGTCTTCCTTCACTGACGAGCGAACTTGTGCTTCGTTCCGCAACAGCGCTTGAGCCTAGCCGCGATGCTGCTGGAGTTGCCGGAGCTTTACCGTTGCTAGGTTTGGCGGAAGACGACAATCTCCATCGGTGCTTCTTTTTCGTTTCAGTAGCTGCACCACTATCTGTATGCTCAAGCTCAGAATCCTCGGTAGCAGAAGTCCTTGAGTGTATGGAGGGGGCTGGAGACTTTGAAGGCTTTAGGGCGGGACTAACGTCTCGGCTACTGCTCAGTTGTGATACATGGAATGCGCTAAGTTTATCAATCTCAGCTAGTCGAGGCGGTATTTCAGATGGAGGTGTCGCGTCTGTGTTGGCAAATACAGGAGGCACGGACGACAATGAATCGCTGACCACTTGATTGCTAGAGCCGGGCGTTGGCAAAGGCGTGAAAAATCCTTGGGTGGAGGGCGAATCCGGCGCGTCGTGTACCAATGAGTGGGTCGAGCTTTGAGCACTAGCATTAGGTGAGAGCTCTGGAACTCGCTTTTTCCTTAACTTATTGGGTTGGCGCACATCCTTGCGATCATTTTCAGTGGATGGGGACTTCGAGAAAATATTCTTGCGTTCCCGATTAGGTGTACCCGAAGTGATCGTGGTGGTGACTCCTCCATATTCTGCCGTTCGTAGAGAAAGCTTCTCGGTCGATGAGGGTTTTTCTCTGCTAGGTTTTCTGGCATTCGATTCTTTTGTTTCTGGAACAGAATTAAGGCTTGATGGACTGGTAGCATTAGGAGCTGTTTGTGTGGGAGTTGAAGGAGAGCGACTTTCTGGAGTCGTGAAGGCAAGTTTAGATCCTGGGGACAATGTTCGAGGCGAAGCCGAGACATAGGCTCCGGGCGAGAGCTTGGTAGCTGTAGGGGTCGATGGCTCCGCATTTCTAAATCGAGCCGAAGGGATGGCTGGTGACTTCTTCGACGGGACTGTGTTACTCCTATGGACACCTCCTCCGGAAGCAGCAGCTGCCAGTGGACTACCAGGAGCTGGAGAGCCGGGACTTGGAACGTTGCTTGAGGATCTGGAGTTCTTCGAGGAGACAGACATGTTCCTTCGGACGCCTCCCTGCTTTCTGAGGCTGTCTGCACCTGCACTTGCATTTGAAGCTGACCTGCCCAGGCCAGATTGAGAAAGCCTGGTTGGCGTATTTGGTTGATGTTGGACGCCACCTTGTACTTCTTTGACAGTCTTGTCGTCCGCCGCAGTTCCACTCATACCAACTAGGAAGTTGTCCTGGTTTTCGATAAGGAAAATGATGACATCTTGACTTAGCCGGTATTCAGGAGGCTCCATGTCATGGCTTGGATGTGACAGCATTCCTGGCTGAAAGATTGCCGCTAAATTGGCAGACGTCATTCGATTGAGTTCAGACTTAGAAGCAAATACAGCAAGAAGGTCCAAGATATACAGGAGGAGCTGGCGATTCAAGGGTGGTAATTCAGTGATTAGTCGTTGGTATGTAATTATAGCTGCCTCGTGATCGAAATCGCCCACATCTTGAGCTTGGGCTTCCATATCGCCAACCGCTTGGGCTTGATGACTTCGGAGAGGATCTCGGCAACGTTCATAGAAGGTGAGGGGAACGATAGGCTGTGGCAGCTGATTGAGATAGCGACGCAAGATGTTGGCTGCATCGTGGACAGTGTACCCTGTCCAGTCAAGTCCTTTGCCATAGCGATCGGGAGAGTCAAACAACGCTTGGAGCTCCTTGATACGTTTTGCAGAGCCGCTTAATCGAAAAATGCCCTCAACGTCGGTAGCTGAAGCCAGATTGTCAGAAAGTAGTTCAAAACAGTTGGTGTACGTGTTCTTACCTTTCTCTTTGAGAAAAACTCCACATTTGGCAACGACTATTGGGACATATCCATATACGTAGCTCTCTCCTTTTTCGTCTGTAAGAGAAATAGCGACATTTGCATACTTGATGCTGACTTCCAACGGAATGCCGAAAATGCCCACAGGAGCTTGCACTTTGTTCATAAGCCATGTTAGCATAAACTTTCTAAACAGCAGATCAATAAAAAGGGAAAGGGGGAACGGTGAGTCCAGGGACGCAGGCAACGGTGATGCCGCTGGAGGTTGGCAGAACCTTGCACGAAAGATTGGTCATTGCAATGAGCCCAGACCAGGTGCTGCAAAGAGCAAGAGTATGCTTGAGTGCTTAATGATATGGCTCTCTCTCTACAGATCGAGTGGCCCTCGAACGCCCTGCTGTTGCTTGCGGCTTTGGGATCACAGAAGCACATGGCATTGACGTAATAGAATAGCACGCTCACCTTTTTCCTCCTCTCTCCTCGCATTTTTCTTGAAAGTTTTCCACCATGAAGCAAGGTCACGCTTTGAGGGTGGAGATGCAGCGTTCTGCGGTGTAGAAGGCATTTGCTGCTGTGGAGCAGCAGCGGCTGATGCTTGAACGTTGTTCGTAGCCATGCTGGAGGTAACAGGTCGCGAGGAAGTATTTCCCGAACGTTTGTGATATTTTGCGGTTCTGAAGAGGATTTGGTCTAAGAACGCTGGTCCTAAAATAGATTTCGACCGTCCTACTTCACCCAAGCAAGGAATTTGGAGTGTTGCGCATTCCTTCGCAGAATCCTCAGAGTGGTACAGACTCCGTGCGCGACCTGGGCAGTTGACTTATATTGCGCGGTACCTCTTGAGTCTGCGACTCAGGTGTGCCTTGACTGTTGTCGCGCGGTCGACCACGCGCCGTTGTAATGGTCTAGTCCTACTACCCTGCTGTAGGCGACCGATGTAGGTGTTTCAACTTGGCTGAAGCTAAGGCCGGTAGATTTGCTCTGAAACGATCCCTAGACGTGTGCCAAGTGTCAGAGCTGGCTGATGTTGATCTGACAGTCGTTGCTTTTCTGGGGCATTTGAGTGGTTTGCAGCCTTCCGAACGCGTTCGGCAAAAAGGGTACCTTATTGGATGACAACAAATTCACTGCATGGTATCGCGAGGGATACTGCACCTGCCGTAGAAAGTGAGGAGGGGCCTCGAGTATTTGATTGGTATAGTCAGGTCAAGCTTCGCCAGGATATGCAGCTGACAGGTGCGAATGCGCAGAAGCTCCTCTTGTGCTGGTCAATCGAAAGGGAACAAAGAGATCCAAACAGAACGATACTGGCCTATGATTCAGTGACCCTGTGTTTACAGAGGCTTTCTGAGCTGTCGTGTCTAGGGAGGTTGGAATGGAAAATTGACAGCTGCACACGGCACCATCCATGCTGCCGTAGTCCTACTACTTCTAGCGCCCCCGTTCGAAACCTTTTTTGGGTTTTCAATCATCTAGACCTTCGACACGAGCTCCACTCACCAAACAGTAACATCTCAGGAGCTTCATTGCATTACAACTGCAAAAGAGATTTTGTGAAAACAATAGAATGGATGGGTGAGTACTGAAATGGGAGATACTGGAAATTGTCCAAGATTACCGGTTCTCTTACTGAAAATGTTTTTTCTACCAGACTCAATGCACAAGAGCAACGTGAGCTGCAAGGTCGGATGGAAAAGAAGCAGATGAAAGAGTTCATGACTGTGAGTCTGATCCCACTATGTGCACTTGCGTTTGCACACCCAGGCGCTTTTACCGTGTCAACCTGCTCCTGAGCTTTGCTCACAACATGCGACTAGATGTACTCGCGGCTGGTCCAGAGATGCTTTGACGATTGTGTGAATGATTTCACAACGAAATCTCTCCAATCAAAAGAAGAAGGCTGCGTGATGAAATGTGTGGACAAATATCTTAAAGGGTCAGAGAGATTGGGGCAGCGTTTCCAGGAACAGAATGCTGCAATAATGCAGTCAGGACAGCTGCCAGGTCGATAATATGACAAGGATGACAACGAAAGCAAAGCTGAGATAGAGCCTTGATGGTCTACAAAGCTAGCGAGCATGTCTGCGGATCAATAAATCGGGGCGTATAGCGATGGCCATCGCCACGCCAACTCCTTACCCCTTCAAGCTTGGACAAGGGTATACACCGGCTGTATCATAATAATTGATGTATCAACGTACTACAAGGGCAGGCCTGGCATGGCGGAGGCTAGGTCATCTTTTCGGGCTTTGGATGAGAGAGAAAAGGGCAACTTTCAGCTTCGTCCATTGCATATCTGTATTACTAATGACAACGTCAAGGCTCGCAAGTCGATCTGGATATACTGGCAAAGTATCATTGAGAGCCTGGTCTTTTTTCCCTCTGCCTTCGCGTAGGCCACTTGCCTCGCAATTACCCCAACCTGCATTTCAGGTTCGTGGGCTGCCAAGTCCCAAGCTCTACAACAACAGAGATCTTGAATATGCCGTGCTCAAAGATTTGCGTTGGAGATTCAACATTTACTCGGCATACTTAGACTGGAAGAGCTCAGCAAGCTAAGTTCCATTGAATAGCAAGATCAGCGTTTCTTCTAAACAGAAGCACGCTCGAAACCATGTCTGATTGTGCAGTCGGTCTCTGACGGGATCAGTATGCACACAAGGTCGCAAGAACAGCATATAAATTGAATGCATCTTCTCCGATCTGCTGTAAATACATTAACAACGATAATGCATTTGCGACTTGAACAGATACTGTCACAATTTCTTTCCACGGTCTTCTTTAGCCTGCCGCAAAACCAAGTACCCTACCACGTTGCTCCACTGCAAACCCTCGTCCAGCGGCGACAATTGTCTTTTCTTCCGCACCTCCCTTGTCGTATGAGCACCTGACAAGCCCAGTTCGAATCTGAATCTCAGAGGTACTTCCATTTTGAACCCTCACATGCTGCATATCAGGGTTAAATATGTGCAGCAGATGCCGAGGTTCCAGTAAAAGTTAAATTATCTTGCATTGCGGTTGGCGGCATGTGCACGATCGTGTGAGGCATGATGGACTATCTCGTATTTGACAAAGACCAACCAAATCCTTCCTCCAGGCCCAAATTCTGCCCGGAAGAGCTGTCAATAGCAGTGGAGCTTCGTCTGACGGATGCACAGCTACCGCAATCACTCACGCCAAAGAGCTCTCTCCCAGTTCTGTGCGATGGGCAGAATGAGTAGGTAAGTTGGCCAGACGACTGCCAAAAGCTTGATTCGGTCTTTTGCCTTGGATGCAGTAACAGATTCCAAACCTGCATTACTACTGTACCATTATCTCCACCTAGGCAATTAACGTGCCCTGAGCAGCGGTAAGATGTCCAGCAGTTGAGGAATCCAGGGGCACTTGTCACCGATCAAAGCACAGCTTTACGTGCTCACGCTCCAACCTGGTCTTGGGCGCCGAAGCAAGGGGCCCAAGTTTTGAATGCATACATGGATTTATGCTAGCGTATCCAAAGACGAAGATGAAGATGAAGATGAAGATGAAGATGAAGATGAAGATGGAGATGAAGATGAAGATGGTGTTGCGTTCCTCTGGTTCCTCCCATTTGCATGATTGATCCATCATCCGAGTGATCGGATCGACGGAGATATGGTTTAGAGTTTGGATTTCTGAAATCTCATTTCCCATTCGAGGAATGATATTCCGTTTGCCATGCCAGCTAAACCCCTTGCGGCCCGTGCCAAAAACGCCCAAACAGCCCATTCTATCTGTCCGACGGGTTCACAACTTTAAGGGTTTGGCGCGTCCTTGGGGATTGGCTGCTAAGTTTTAGCCGTCTGATGGAAGGATTCATGATTCAACCTCACCATCTGAAGTGATAATTCAGTAACGTCTATGCCTCCCTAGGCACAGAAATTGCACCATGACTCAGGTGCATCAGCAGCATCAGCATCAGCATCTGCATCTTCCTTGCTCCCGACTCCCTGCCCTCCATCCCCCATCCTCCAAGCTTCTCCTTCTTTGTTGTTCTTGTTACTTGTGCTTGCTGCCTTTCCTTCCCATTGTTTCACCCTTGCTGTGCAGCGGTAGAAACACCCCACCCTTTCTTTTCTATATACCCGCCACACTGCCCTTGCCCTTGCCCTTGCCCTTGTCGGCTTCTTTGTTTTTCCAACCCTGGAACTTGACATGTCCTGATAAGTCATTATTACTCTCACAGCCGCAGTGCAGTTTAGCCCATCTTTTCTATCTCTTTCCACGGCCACGATGGCGGCAGCGCAACCAATAATACAGAAAATTTCACCTCTCCCACTCCCACCATTCATACTCGATGACAAATTCTACGACGCTCTCTTGGAAGCTCCTTCCCTCGACCATGTGGCGCAGCCTTTGCGTGCGGGTCAAGTCCATCCAAGAATTCCGAGTGCCGACTGACTCGAATCAGCATCCTGGACGTTCGCAAGAAAACGTCCGAGCGGTAGCAAGATGCCACAAGCAATCGCCCACCGAGGCTACAAGGCCAAACACCCCGAGAACACCATGGGCGCTTTCCGAGGCGCCGTCAAAGCAAAGGCGCACGCGATGGAGACGGATATACACTTGACCAAGGACGACGTGGTGGTCTTGTCTCATGTGAGTGTCGGACACTGCAACGACCGCTGAACGTTTGACCAATCGACAATGTGCAGGACGCAACGCTCAAGCGATGTTTTGGCAAGGACGAAAAGATCATAGACTGTACCTGGGAATACATAAGCCATCAGCGTACGCTTGCAGCACCCCACGAGCCGATGCCCAGGTTACAAGATCTACTCGAATTCTTGGCTTCTCCCGGGCTGGAGGATGCCTGGCTTCTGTTGGACATAAAGGTATGGGCAACATTCTCCGCAACCCTGACTGGCCTCTAAGAACCCATCAGCTCGACAACGACGCCAACAAAGTCATGCGTCTCATCGCGGAAACCATACAAGCCGTTCCCCCGAACCCCCTCAAACCCTGGAATCAGCGCATAGTCCTCGGGTGCTGGGCCGTCAAGTTTCTGCCTCTCTGCGCGGAATACCTTCCCACCTTCCCCATAACCCACATCGGTTTCTCCATACCCTACGCGCGCAACTTCCTCTCCGTTCCCAACGTTTCCTTCAACATGCTGCAAAAGACCCTCATGCTGCCATTCTTTGGGGCACGCTTCATTCGCGATGTGAAAGCGAAAGGGAGGCCGTTGTTCGTTTGGACGGTCAATGAGGAGGACATGATGAGATGGGGTATAAGCACGGAACTCGACGGTGTGATTACGGATGATCCAAAGCGGTTCTTGGAGGTCTGCGACGAATGGGAGCAAGGAAAGAGGGGAATCAAAATCTCGTGGGGGCAGTGGATGATGATCGCTTGGATCAATCTCATGGTGCTTGTCTTTGGGACGATATTTTGGTGGAAATATAGTCGTACGGGTAAGGGAAAACCCACGCGGAAGAGGGCGGTGGCCCTTGCAAGTGTACAGGAGGAGGGTGAGCAATGACGACGACCACGATTTTGGCTTGCATGGCGACTTGGAGCTCGGCATTGGAACTGACGACTGTAATGACGGCTTGAGGGTGTACATGGACGGATAAAAGGAGCCTGCATTTATAGGAGCTCTGGTTAACATGGAATTGGATGACCACCTTATCTCATGAAATTGCAGGATTCTCACACGCTCCTGGCTGGGTCTTTGGCTTGCATCAGCAGTGTTTCCGTGTGGAAAGGGACGAAGCCGGAATGTTGGGTGACCGAGTGGATATAGATGACTTTTAAATGGTTGTAGTTTCCTTGGATATAGATGGCTCCCAAGAGTCAACAATTGCAGTCTTTTCTGGTCATGAATTCAAGGCAGGTAGGAGCCCACAACTGGCATGCTACCATGACACAAGGCAAGGCATCGACTTCAGGGCAGACGGTGCTTGAGCAAAGGAGATGACACACGCCTCTACTTGAACGCTCCACGGCTAGGAGAGAGAAGTGTTGACCTGGTAAGAAGAGTCGAATCCACGCAATCGGTCCGGAGTAACTATACAATGGGGTCGAGTAGAAAGCAGACATTCACGAACAACACTAGGTTTACCGCGCATCCAGATCCACGAGCATAATTTCGATCGAGTATCACAATGGATAGCCAAAGCGATCAGGGAATGATGTCTGTATTAAGTCTCCTTATTTCTCGTAACCTTCCGTGTCCCGTAGCCTCACTTCTTAGATCCCCTTCACAGCCACCGTCCTTTGGGTATTTAAAGTATCCGCGTTCCGATCATGGCTCTCCTTCTTGCAGTCCTCCAGTCCACTACACTTGTGATCCTCCAACATTCTGTGCTTGCCGCAGAAATGCCCTTGGCAGAAGGAGCAATCACCGACTATCCTCTGCGCTCCGTCTTTGCAATCTTTGAAAGTGCATTTTATCTTCTTGGGTGGCATACCGCCACGGATGGGTAAGGCCATGTGGAGAGTCGAAGATGGCGGTAGGAGATCAGAGATTGGAGTGGTGGATGTGCCGGATGAGGCATCGGTGGAGGTTAGATGCTTGCCAGCGTGGACGAGGCGGATGTCTGATGTTGGGGCGGATGTGCGTAATGAGAGAAGTTGGCGGAGTGTAGGTATCGAAGTATCTGAAGGGACGGTCAGAGGGATGGCTGTGTCGGATGTTAGCTTTACTGAATCATGCTATCACGGCCTGAGTGACGTACTGTCTCCAGATAGCAGCTTGACAAAGATCTGGAAGTTCTCTGATGGAGACGAGGATGCTGATGTCGAGGAAGCGTTTGATGAGGAGCGTGAGACACGCATGATGGGTAATTCAGTGGAAGACTAAAGTATGGATAGATATTTATGTGGGACAAGATAGCAGTATGGATACCAATGGTGTAAGGGCAAGGTAAGTAAAGCAAAGTCTCGTAGGTGTTGATAGGAGATAGATGGATGGATGGATGGATGGATGATGATGGGTGAGATAAATGTAGTGTTGAGTATTGACGGAGGATGTGGAGAGAGAGATAAGTAGAATAAAGAGTTATGATCAAAGAGAAAGTACTTAGGAAGATGGAAGAAGAAGTCAAATGGCAGGAACATACAAATAAGCCCCGAAAAGAAGTCACGAGATTCCTGGCAGGAAGCAGCGCCTGCGCTGTAGCCACGATGCGATAATCGTGTCATGCCCCAAAGCTAAAATAAAAGGCCATGCGATATGCATCAATCATCCATCCTTCAATCATCATGCATGCGCCACTGCTGCGCCAGGCCGTAAAGGGTCGATGACCTAAGATACGCTAAGGTACATCCTGGCTACCTTAGAAGCCCCTGGAACACTCCCCGTTGCTCTAGGTCTCTTGGCATGAATTGGGGGCCATCGCCAAGAGCACACCGGTTGCTCTGATTCAAATTTCCATGGCGAAACCTTTGCTACTAAAGAATGAATGTGCTACCACGTTTGTATCCTACTCATAACCTCTATACTGTCCTCTTTGTCTTCGTTCCGCTCCTCTGCCTCTGTGTCAATGAACCACAACCGTCCGTAATGAATGTACCTGAATTATCATCTCGGAATCAGCGTTGCCTTTACAAGACGTGTATCGAACCACGGAACATGTCTCCGTGAAGAAACAGTCCCGAACGTATTTCAGCTCTCAACATGTGATTCGAAATAGACAGTCTGCACTCCAAAATTACGTATAACTCATCCCCAGCTCTGATATCTCGGAAGGCTCTATATGTGATACATTGAGCGACCACGTCTCTCTCCCACCCTAAGTTCTGATTGAGAGTGGAATGATTGAAGAGAGAACCCAGGCCTAGCGCCACTGCTTGTGTCTGAGATACCGTGCTACCGTCCTGCCTGACAACAGGCCAGTTGCTTGCACCCAGCTTCAATAAAATAAAAATGCAGAGATAGAGCACCATGCTTACTAGGTGTAATGATTTAGAGTGGTTGATCTAACAGCGTCGATGTCCTCCAATGGCAGGACCAAGACTGGGCTGACTTCGACAACGCTCCTGGCTTGAACATTGCGTGCAGCCATAATCGCTCGGCCTATATCCGTCATCAGACAAACGTGAAACGATGAAGCAGATGTGGAAATACACTCATGTGAACCTTTTGGAGTATCCATGACCATTGTCAAACCTGGCGCTCGTCTCAAAAAGACCCCCTCGTTGTAGGTGAGCCTTTCGATAAGGGTTGTTTTTTCGGTTTCAGAATGCATTTCCTTATACGTCCCAAAGGAAAGGACAATGTTTCAAATGAGCCACGGTCTTCCTTCAACCACAGCCAAAACTGAGACAAAGGAAGCATTATGAAAGCGACAGTAAGCTCCAAATTAGCTTCCGTCACTCGCCAAGCTGTTGTCAGGGATGTCCGCTCCGATGTCCGCTCCGAAGATTAATGATAGGTGATATTTGGACCCACAGTCTAGACAAAACGAGATAATATTGACTCGTCAGAGGTACCTTCATGACAATAGTGAGCCGAGACCGTACACCTCAAAGAATTTCTTTTCGCTTCTTGTGACAGTCCTACTCCCCTGTTGGTGTATTTTCTCAAGAAAGTTGTTGTTGTCAGACTCTATCTTGGCAGACCTTCTCGGTTCCAAAGGTGTCTGCAAATCCCGGCCCTAGCCCTTTCTGCTTGAGTTGTGATAATTCAGCGTAGAAGTCCTCTGGTATGTTGTCCGCTCCAGCTGTTGGTCTGTTCGGTTCATGCAGTGGATCACTGGCGCCTGCACGGCGCGAATATGTGTAGCCCAGACGGACATCTTTTTCGGCGTATTCGTTCACATACACCCGGAACAGCACATTACCATGTAAAGCCTAGATTATCGTCTTGCCTGCCATATGCGGCTGGAGTTCATGCTGATAATCTTCCAGTGTAACGCTACGTCTACCATTGAACACGACGTAAGGAAGAACGTTGAGCTTGGAATTCGGGATGATTGACTTGCGAAGCAGCGAGTAAATTCCATCAGCACCGATAAGGGTGTCGCTCTTTATCATGGGCCCATTCTCTACATGCAATGAGATTCTTTGCGGGCCAATTTCCACACTCTGGAGGCTTTGCTTCCATATGATGTCCAAGCCCTTGCGGAGAATACTCTCCAATCTTCCGCGATGGCAGTGGAAGGTCATTGTGGTGGTTTCTGAAATCATCTGGGCCCTGGGTATACCGATCGAACACTTTTCCAAAAAGCTGGCTTCATACATTTGAAGTACAGGAAGTAGAGGCTGGTAAACAGATCGATGAAGGATAATACCATAGTTTGAAAAGGGGGAAAAGAAGAAGCCTTCTCTAGAATGGTGACGGGAATACTCTTTGCTCCCGGATACCGACCTAAGATCAGGCCTCCGAGACCAGCGCCCACGACAAGTAAAGACATGGCAGGAGGCGCAAAGAATGAGGAAGATGAAACGACGCCAGTGACGTGGGCAGGTGTGGTCGAGAAGAAGAGAGTAGACTGTAGACAGGTCCGAAAATGCTTTACCATGAGTTGGCAGGAGTAGCGTAGCATAGCTTTCGCTATACCATCTCTCCTTGCACGATTTTATGGTGGTCAATGATCCAAGACATTGACTGGTACAGAGCCCCTCGGGTGTAGAGCCATAGCTCATACAGTACGAGACAACCCCGCTAGCGATCTCAATTTGACCTAGTACTAGTACACCTCCAGAGGACAAAATCCGAGAGTTTGAAAATCAATAATTCGAGTTGTTGCAATCGCCAAATTAAAACGATGCTTCATCCAACATGACAGAGACAACTGAGGCAAAGCCTCGAAAGCTCGTTCCCATCTCCCAGCCCATTTCCGTCCTTCCTACCAACCTCGCTCGCCTCTACACGCACCTCCATCCCATTGTTATCCTAACTGTTTACTACTTCTGCTTTCCCTATCTGGTCGCTGACCCAGTGTCGACCCTCTCCAAGGCTATTGCTCCTCTTGCCCATCTCCAGATTACGTACTGCGTCGTCTGTCTCCCTCAGTCCTCCGGCAGCTCGACGCCTCCGCCTACATCTTCAAAGGGCCCTACAACTCGGAAGCGTGTTCAATTCGCCCAATCCGCCAAGTCAAAGCCTGCTTCCGTTGCGTCCAGGATCACTGTATGCTGCAATCCAGCTTCCCTCTCCTTCGCCTTGTTTTGGTCTGCAATGGGACTTGCTAACTTTTTACTACCCCCTTAATCAAGCCTGCGATTATCTCCCTCCTGCTCTGCCTCTCGCTTTCGGCTCCGCTGTCGACCGTCATACTCATACTCTTCGGTGCCCCTCTGACTACCCATTTTTGGCACAACCTCCTATGCGCAACGCATATATCGTTACTGGGCGTCCTGCCCTTGTTCTACGTGCACGGCGTCAACGCGCGCATGTGGAGGGAAATATCTGGAGCCTGTCTGCCATTTGACGAAGTATGGGGAGGTTTGGTGGGGGCAGTAGTGGGAGCTTGGCTTGGTGCAGTTCGTTGGGATATTATTCCCGTGGTCAGGGTCAATGAAGACTAACCGACATACAGGTACCTATACCCTTGGATTGGGACCGAGAATGGCAGAAATGGCCGGTGACGATCGTCACAGGGGCGTATCTTGGGTGGTTTGTATTCAGGTTTGTGGGTGAGTATTTGCTGCGAGGGAAGAGGATTGAGTTCGACTGATAGAAGGTTCAAACACTGTTATAATATTGATATCTAAAATCGGTCAGAAAGACCCCAGGACGGTTGCAGTTTCTGCGCCCTTAAATCCTCTCTCATCCTGGACTCATTCCGCTTTCCTCGCTGTCTATATGTCTATATATCAAAGCTTCAGCTACCAGACCTCTTGCGAGATTGCTTCGCGAAGGGACCCAGCAGCTAGTCCCCCCAATAGTAACGGGAGGCGGTCCCTTACTTATCTTAATTACGAAAAGGCTGCAACTGCCACTGCATGATGGATGTTCAATTGGATCAGACGTCAACTGTTGCTCGTACTCGCCTGTGATTATATCATTCTGGTGTAAGGCAGAAATCCGTACCTACGGTTGCACTCTTCGTCATCTATAAAGGCGCTTATGATTGGATCCTCATGATCAAGATGCGATCTAGTGTGGGCTGCGCTGAGTACCTATTTCTTCTAATTTACCCTCGACATATCCAAGCCACAACTAGGCGAGCAAAGATCCAACAGCATCCATGGGACCAACGTGGTAACAAAGGCGATTGAGGGATCGATTTAAGCTCCTAATCGACCGCCTTGACGGGTTAGCGCGGGAAAAGCTTCTACCTTAGTTGTTCAAGGCCGCTACATACTGCTTGAGGGTCTTGGGGAAATATGGCATTTAAGAGTCTACCGAGGACATGCACAATCTCCCCAGCTGCTTCGGACGATCAATCGACCGTTACACATTCCCAGGCCTCCCAGTCTTCATCCACCATGGCCAACGCTTCCAAGTCAACGTCTTCGGCAATTGCACCCTCGTCTGCGGGCCCAGTAAATCGAAATCATCTGAAACATCCTCTTTCCGCTCTACAGCAGATTCCCAATGACCATCTTTCAGACAAACAAGCGCACCTTTGCTGAATTCACGATCATCCATGCTTTGAAATGATCACTCTTGGGCGAAAAGTGGAAACGAACTCAGGTGCACTGTCGAAAGAGACATCTTGCGTCCGGCCGGAAGAGACGTCGACATCCGGTCCTAGACCGAGTGGCACTACCACTGCAGTGCCGTCCACGCCAAGCTGCCAATGTCTCCCAGGCCACTTCAGCTTCGTACTCGTATCCGACGCACCTCTTGCTAGTTTGGTCCCTGCGATCATATATACATTGGCCCTGAATTTGCTCCTCATGATGAAATCTCGCACCTCGGGAGAAGACGAACATTTTTCGATATAGGCCTTGTCAAGCGTGAAGAATGCGTTTCCACCCAATCGAAGTCACCAACATCATATTTGACACTGAAGTCGATCCCGACTCCTGACACTTACAAGAAACTCGTCCACAGACCTGGTGTTCCCAGCCTAGGACGCCCAATCTCGGCAGTCCAAATTCTTTGATAGGACTCGTAAATCGGTCGTATGGGTAAGGCGGGACGCGGATTCAAAGCCTCTTCAGGTAAAGAAGGTGAAGTAATGATGTTGCCTAAAGCAATGAGCCTTGATGAAGGGCAGTCGCGCGTTGGTGCTAGGAAGTAGTCTTGGCCCTCATGAGCTTATGCCTGAATGAACGGCGCTCCGATGCTGCAGGTGTATACGATGCAATATCTGTGGGCTGTGTAATTTCTTTGATCCTGTATGATAAGTCCGCTTCTTGTCGAAATTGGGCTTTGACCTCGAAGTCTTTGTGCGGATCTTTGATAAAGTCTCTATTGGCAACATAGCGATATCGAACGAGTGGTTATGGTTCATCGAAGTGATTGAAAGCCCTCGCTTAACACCTGCTTAACACGTGGCGGGCTGCATAGACAAGCCAATCACGAGAAGCGTCCTTTTTAAATGTCATGCATCGAGGTGTCGATATTTCTTTCAGATCAATCATGCTAGATCCTCATACTGGTACCTATTTATGTATGGGAGACATGAAATTCCACACATTACTAGCTCCGGGGGCGGGGGCAGCTTGTGGTTTCGACCCAGCTTCGCAAATCAATCGGATTCGTCGACAATCTCCATAGTCTCTCGTCTACTGGGCCCGTATGACCTTGTTTGTGACCTAAGCTGGTTCATGGGTGCGCGATGTTGTGGCCGAGGCTTGCGAGTCTGGATATAATCTCCATCAGGCTTTCTTATGATGTTCTCGGGGAGCTTCCCAATCGGTTTTGGCGGAGGTCGCTTTCGTGGAGGTGTAGAGTCCGAATAGTCACTGTTGCTTGTGGAGTACCCATCTCCGCTATCTCGCGGGATGCAGCAATAATAGATCAATAGCAGCAGCGCAATGAAACCTAGTATAGAGCCTACGACAGCACCAATCGAGGAAGCCGAGAGTCCGGAGTGAGGGTTGGGCTGCGATGTCGGTGTTGCTTTCTCTAGCCTGAGAATAGTCGTGTATGTTGCTGAGCTTCGAGCGTAAGGAAGGGTGACTGTATGTACCTCAGTGCTCGATAATGCTCGAGCAGTCACAGGCATGACCCTGGAGTTGGCATCACGGCATGGATTGCACTTTAGCTCAGCCAGAGATTGAAAATCTAGTACCTCCAGCCCCCCACATAGTGGGCTTGCTAGCTGCATATGCACCCTCGAGCACTTTCAGCCTCGGCCTCAACTCTCGAATGTTGATCTTTTCAGATACTCCTTGCTTGAAACCTGACAAACATGAACGATTCTGAAGTCGAGAGCTCGTCTCCTGAAGGCGACCGAACGTGTCCCAGAGCTTGAAACTGCAGGCTTGCCATGGCATTGTCCGGGTCGTCACCCAATGTTTTCCGTACACTAGGCATGGAAGAGCACAACAAGAAGGACAAAATTGCTCGTACGCATTCCGAACGCGGAGAGTTTGAAAGGGCATCGAGCCTATTCCGAGAGAATCTCGCATGGAGCAAGAAGACACTAGGGTCTAAAGATTTCATAACGCTCGAGGACCAGGACCTCCTTTCTTTCAACCTTCACGAACTCGGCCAGTACGAAGAAGCAGAAGCTTTGGACAGGCAAACATTACAGGTCAGGAGAAAAGACCAAGGAAGTCGGCACGAAGACACACTTGAGATCCAACACAACCTTGCCTTTAACCTTTTCAAGGTCGGTCGCTACACAGAAGCAGCAGATTTAGATCGGAGGACGCTCAAGGCCAGAGAAAACGCTCAGGGTCCAGAAGATCAAAGATCACTTTCAAGTCGACATAACCTCGCAGCTAGCCTTCAGGAGCTCAAATTTTACAGTGAAGCAGCAGACCTAAATCGTGAGACATTGAAGATCAGGGAAAGGAAATGCAAAAAAGATGATGACGATCTCATCGCCAGCAGACATAATCTCGCAACTAATCTACACGAGCTTGCTCAATACGATGACGCAGCAGATTTGCTACAACGGAATCTCAGCGTTCTAAGAAAAACACGGAAAATAGACGATCCGCAGCTGTCCAGAAATGAGCAGTCCCTGACTATCAACCTCAATGCGCTTAGTCGCAAAAAAAAGGGGGAAGAAGACAGGAAAAGAGATGACAGGAAGCGAAAACAAGCATGGGATACTAACGCGCTGCATGAACAAAAGCTCTTAGAGCGAGAGGCTCCTGCGAAACTCAAGATAGATCAGGAAAACACAGGGATAAATGCAGGTTCAGATTACGTGGTGACAGATAGAGACAGGAATCGATACGACGACAGTCCGAGACTCACTCGTACCGGAGCAAGGATCACTGCTGCCACCCATGGTAGTAACAATGAAGAAAGTGCAGGCATGGAGATCCAACGCTCGCGCAGCACTAATCATAAGCGCCGACCTAGAAAGGAAAAATCGCGAGAAGAGCTGCCGATATCAATGAGAACGGAAGACAATATTTCTACTCGTCTCGGCATCTCCAAAGGTGATAGCCAAGCAAATAAACCAGGCCCAATCTCGAATCACAAACGAGCATCATCGGCTTCGGAGGCGATGATGCCACCTTCAACTCGGATGGGGACAGCTTCGGCTCCTACTATTGTCTTTCCTCCCGAAAATCGTGATGCGGCCAAGAGTAGGTTTCGAGAAAGCAATCTTATGTAGTTGTGTAGTGATATGCACTGACCTATTACCTTAGAGCAAGCTTCACTGTCTATACCCGTAGTAAAGGAACGAAGACCAAGAGCCAAGTCTGACCAGAATCTAGCGAAATCTTGTTCTAGCAAAGAATCTGGCGAAGCTCCTGTCACCAAAACGACACGACCTAGCTCGGTTGGACCAAGCTTAAAGGCAGCTTCAAGCCCCGGTCTCAATGAAAGGAAGTTGAAGAACTCCGAGCAAGTTACAAAAGATCTGGATCGCCTACAGATAGACCCAAGGTCTTCCGAGCATGAAATTCATTACCATCCTTCCGTTCAAGATAGCCACTATCTGACCCAACCAACCTGGCAGCAACCTTACCTAAATGCGGCGGACCATCCAACTATTGGACCAACAGAAGCGCGGGTGATCATGTCAACTTCACCTACGGACAGAGTGAGAGTCTGGCGAGTGGAGGAGATTCCTGACGGCACGTCCAAAGAATCACTACAACAGATGTTTCCATTCGAGCAGCGCGATCGGATAAAGATAACTTCACTAAGCCCTAATGTCAATTTGACTCGACAAACGTTAACTGCCACAGTCGCATTCCTAGCAGGACCCGAAGACGAATTACGTCTCATTTCGGATTCTGACATGCGTATAGACAAGGACTTCTATGGGTTCACTCCATTGCACACTCCAGATGGACACGTCGATGCCGACGTTATTGCAATTACTGGACTCGCGGGTCACGCGTTCGGGTCATGGGCCGCTTCTCAGCACCACATGTGGCTCCGTGACTTCCTCCCTCGCGACTTCCCTAACACAAGGATTTTGCTTTATGGATACAATTCACATATAGCACATAGCCAGTCTAGAAGTATCATCGCTGATTTCACCAGTAACTTTATCGCCAAATTTCGTACCATGCGAAGCCAATCTCGGAGTGAGAGCCGGCCTATCGTTCTTATTGGTCACAGTCTGGGTTGCTTGATTATCAAAGGAGCCTTGGTGGAGCTGGGATCCAATTTCTTTCATTCTTCCTGTGAGCATCTTCAGCCCATACGAGAGTCATACCCGTACGCATGCTAACGACGCCGCTGTTAGCAGACCCACCTCCGCCTGTGCAATGTCTCATAATGTTTGGCGCTCCACATCGCGGTTTGGACGTCGTGGCTTTACAAACTATGGTAAGAGGCACACCTTCCGAAGAACTTGTTCGGGAACTCGACATGCGATCTCCGACCTTACAGATGCTCAATGACGGCTTCCGTCGCGTGTACGAAGGTCTCGATATCTTGACAATTTATGAGATGGAACCTACTGCATCGCTTCAGGAAGTAACACCCGGATGCTGGAAACGCACAGGGCCGCTTGTCATGATGACTGAGAAGAGCTCTGCCCTTCTCAATTGGCTGAAGGAAGAACGTGTTGGTCTGAATCAAAACCATTCGAGAATTGCAAAGGTGGACCTCGGCCAGAACGGTTGCTATGATGACATTGTCCACTTCATGCAAGAGTCTTTCTTTTCGCTCCGACCAAGGTAACCCGTCTCAGAACCTCGACAAATGTTGGCCCAACGACTACACCCAGTCTAGTCTTGACTCACAGAAGAGCACCGTCTGCTTGGGATGTGGCGAGACCAGATGCCATTCGCATCGAGACAGCCTCGGCTCCTACGAGTATCTTGCCTTCCCAAGGACGTAATGTAGGTGAAGGTAAATGTCAAGAATGTAATCTCGGTATAGCTATATAGTGATGGATTCACCAGAAGCCCCAGTCGTCCCAGCTGAATTACACCTCCATTCCACTTTTTGTGACGCCCACAGAGGCGTCGAATATTCATACGTGTAAGAGGACACTATATTCTGTCTTGAAGCGAACCGTCTGACACTGGTCCGCTTATTTGTATAAAAGGGGGATGATTGGTTCTTGCGCCTCGAAAAGAACTCACAGGCTTTGCTAGGACCGCACAGGAAAGACCGAATGAGAGGGGTCAAAACTGCGATCGTGGACACTGGGATTGACCGAACGCGTGCTGAGATCGAGGCTCAATTCAATAAGCGCATCAAAGGTTCAAAAAGCTGGATCGATGATCAGGGCGGTGATGGGGATAATTGTGGTCACGGTACGCACAATGCATCGCTTTTGATGAAATTTGCACCAGAGGCACACATATGTGGCACATGGCGTCAAAGACTTCAACAGCTCGCTAAATCCCGACAATATTTCCCGGGTCCGTCCCTTTCCGACCCAAAGGTTACATGTCGTTTGCTGACCACAATCAATCTAGGCCATCACCCACGCAGCGGATGAATGGGGGGTCGACATCATCCCTATATCTTTCGGCTTCCCACGACGATACGTAAATGTAGAGAAGGCCATCGACCGAGCTTCCAAAAAAGATGTCATTATGCTCGCTGCTGCGTCCAACAGCGGTGCCAATCGCATGATCCACTGTCCCGCATCATCTCCCCAAGTCATCTGTATCAATTCTGCCGACGGCGGCGGTGCAATATCAAGATACAACCCACCACCCTGGTCTAAAAGTCATAACTTTCCGTTCTCTGAGAAGCCGTTTCATCGGCCTGGCCAAACAGGCTTGGAGAAGGCGCCGAGAAGCGTCGGTGGGGTACGTCGACCTCGACACCAATCGCTGCTCTGGTTGTGGAACTTGCGGAACAGTCCAAGGCGAATCTGGTTCATGGTGTACGTCTTGAGACTCTGGGGGGAAGAGGGAGGTATTTTGGTATATGAGCGAGCAACGGGATGATTATAGCTTTATCGTGCCACGGAAACTATTGGACGTGGAGGTTGGCCGAGAGAAAGTGGCTTTCGGAATATGCGATCTCTGTACAAAGGCACAGATTCTTTGACGTGGAGGATGATGCGCATTATAAGTAGGTCTACATTCGAAAGCAGCAATACAGTACAGTATGTTGAACTTCCCGGACCAGGGTCTTTTCACATCGGGTCGTCCCCCTCCAGCTCCCGAGTAGTGGCTTGGCAGATGTCCAGCACCCTCATTGATCAATTCTCTTTACTAAGCCGCCAAGACTAAAGTACTTTAGCTTGGCTAGCTCAGGAAAAAGACCCTGTAGGCCCCCTCGAGCGCATCTTCAAGCGCTACGTACGGAGTACTAAAGTCCTAAAGTACTTACTCTTCAGCTCTTTAGAACCATTCCTCTGCCCCAACAACGCGCTGCGCTCAGGTGAATCGATTCTTGATTCCTCTCCAGAGCGTCTCAAGAGATGTCCTTGGCTACTGCATTTGTCGGAAGGCGCTGAAGACTATATCTCCAAATTCGAGGGTAAACAATTGACAGATCTTATCGCCATGGCGCCCATCGCAACGTCTGATGCCAATCCAAACGCTCGGTCAAAGACAGCTGCCGAGCCCACACCTCTGGAGGCTATATCTCACGGGCCAACACTTCCCGGCATTCCCTCATTCATTAACCTTGAGGAGAAAAGGCAATGGATGTACGGAGTACTTCAAACTCTGTAATACAGAGACAATACTAACACGGGATGGATTCAGAAAGCAACATATGGCCGGCGTGTTCCGCGTCTTCGCCAGGCTCGGATATACTGAAGGCACATCGGGTCATATCAGCGTACTCGACCCAATTCAGACAGATGCGATGTGGATGAATCCTTTAGGCGTACAGTTTGCCCGATAAATATTAACTGCAGGACTCTGTTTCGCAGATCTAACCAAGACATAGGTGCATTTTGGCATGCTTAAGGCGTCCGATATGATCCTGGTCAACTACGACAATGGCCAAATCATTGGAGGCAACAGAAGTAGGCCTGTCAGTGCTGCCGGCGTTTTGATACACGCTGCAATTCATAAAGCCCGGCCGGACGTACATGCAATCTGTCATGCACATTCAATCCATGGTGTCTCCTATTCGGCTTTTGCTAAGCCCCTGGAGATGCTAAACCAAGATGTGTGCACGCTTTTCGGTGTGCAAGAAGTGTATTCCCAATACGGCGGTATCGTCTTTGATGAAGCAGAAGGGACAAGAATGGCCCAGACACTCGGACCAGAAGGAAAATGTTTGATACTGATGAACCACGGCCTTTTGACCGTGGGGAAGACATGTGATGAAGCTGGGTTTCTGTTCAGACTGATGGAGAAGAGCTGCAATATTCAGTTGGAAGTCGATGCAGCCGCGGCAAACGGCTTGAAAAAATACATCATTCCAGATGAGGAGGCCGCTTATAACTTCACGATGGCCAGCGAATCGGTAAGTGCATCAAGGGAGAGTGGTGTACCATCCTATTTCGAACGCTGACGATGTGTTAGGAGATGTTGTATTGCGAGTTCCAACCTGAATTGGAATACGAAGAGTTCCTCAGTGGGCCCGGTTTCAAAGCTTGATGCCACACCTGAGGCTGCAGAATCAATCAAAGCAGAGAGTGCTGAGCCCGGAAGAACGGTTTCCGGTAGTAGTAGGGAGGGTTTGTGGGTTGTGGGGTAGAAGCCGATGTAACATACTTGGCCCTTCATTCTTTCTTTGTAGTCATGGCAATTCAGTCGAAGTTGAGACATCCGTGTCCTAAATCTTTTTATTGTATCGCGAATAAAAAAGTGTGATTCAAGGCGGATTATATCTCATAGAAATCCGGTAGAGTGAGTCGTTCTGCACTGAGGGGATGATCTTCCTTCGTCTGAGTCACATTCATGGGCCTGCTGTCGATCCCGTTGGTGCCGCTGTAGCTGCACAATCCATGATTTGACTCATGAAGAGCCACTTTTACTAGAGTAAATTTGAGCACTGGCCAGATATCGACAGCGTACAAAGCGGAAGGCAGAGTCAAGAAATTGTGCGTTCTGTTGACTTTCATCTAACACACCACACCAAATAACCTTGCCCTTCTTCCCCCAAATCTTGCCTGTTCTTCACAATTTCTCCACCCTTCTCACTTCGATCCGAAACTCGTTCAGGCAATCATCCCGCTGTATTCCGTAATGTCGGTTCCATTTACTTGCAATACATGCAAGTTGGAGTTTGAGAGCGGCGAGCTCCAACGCGCTCATATGCACACGGAGTACCAGTAAGCCTCCACACAAAGGTAGGTTATATCTAAGCTGTCTTTGATTCAATGCAGCGGATACAACTTGAAGCGCAAAATTGCATCTCTGGCCCCAATTTCTGCCGAGATTTTCGATAGGGATGTCTCCAAATTTCGGGAGGTAGCCGTTGCAAATGGTGGGATATCCAAACCTGAAGAAGCAACGGAGAAGATTTCCTTGGACACTCAGCCCGGTAAAGTACTGATTGAGATGGATTATACACCCTCGCAATGCTTATTCTGCAGCATTGACTCGCCAACAATGGACGACAACGTTGAACACATGTTGAAAGTACATGGAATGTTCATACCAGACAGCGAGGACTTGGAAGACGCCGAAGGTCTCCTCACCTATTTGTTCAACATCATCACGGAGTTTCGCGAATGTTTGTACTGCGGCAAAACAAAAGAGACAGTTGGGGGCATTCGAAGTCATATGATAGACAAGGGCCACTGCAAGATCGCATTTGATGAGGAGCTGGACCAATTCTATGACTTTGAAGGCGGATCCGAGGACGGCGCCGAAGAGGGAATGATCGGGGAAGACGAGGAACATGGAGAACCTGACAAGACTTCGCCGACTTCGGAGCATGACTTTCATCCGGACAGCGACCACGAACTTCGCTTACCCTCGGGACGAGTCCTCGGTCATCGTTCTTTGTTTCATTATTATCGTCAGAATCTCCACTCGTACCCTACACCCGCCGAACGTGCTGAGCGAAGAGCCATAACAGCAGCGGAAGCTGCCAATGGCGAGAGACCCATCCCACATCACCCAGGACGCCAACTTGCGACAAGCACCAGAGGTGAGATGGGCATGATAGGGGTCAGCGAGTTCGAGAAGCAAGCGTTGAGGGCAACGGAGAAGAAAGCTCTGAGGGAGGAGACGAGAGCAAGGAACGAGCATGAGTGGCGAGTCAACAAGGAGTCTAATCATCAGAAGCATTACAGAGTATGCGACCTAAAGATTCTTCTTCTGGCATGATGTCAGGCTGACTCTTCGTAGCCGGCTGACCCTGGGCGATCGAATGGTTGAGGCAATGAACTTTCGCGACACACCACTTGCCGCGACCAAAGCCTAGGATCAGATACAACGAGTGAAAGCGTGTGAGCCAACAATCGCCACCAAAGTCCAAGTAAGTAGGCCCCGGAGCATGACCTGACCCCCTTCGAGAAGCAACGCGCCTTCAAGCGCACGAGATCATGGAAAACATGACTCCGGAAGGTAAGTAGTCCGCAGATCATGGTGGAATTGCGAATTATTTGTACTGTACACTTTGAAGAACCTCCCCAGGGTGTATACTACTTCTTTCCTTTCCGCTTCTTCACCGTGCCTCCTTTCGATCCTGCCGTAGACCCTCCTGCCGCGGGCCCTCCGGCCTCTATCAGAACCGCTTCTTCGTCGCTGTTGCCAGCTCCTGTCGACGCAGCTTTTGAAGCCCTTGCAGGCATTTCTCCATCTAATTCTTGCATGAATTTTGACGATATACTTTCTCTCTCTTTGTCCCACCACTCACGGTCTGCTCTACCCTTGGCCTGCAATTCCGCCACACGCTCACGTATGGTACCGTTGTTGACCATCTCGTTAGCACTTTGGAAGATGGTCTGTCCCCAATTGGTAGCGAAAGCGTTCGCCTATCAGATTCATTAAATTCTGATCATCAATCCATAGATGCGGTCTTACCTCCTCCACAACGTCTCTCAGCTCCGCTTCCATCTCTTTCTCTGCTCTTAGGAATCTCTGCCACAAATCATCCCCAACGCTACCTCTTTGCAAAAGCTGACTCAGTGGCTGTTTGGATCCTCTTATTGCAAGTATTCTTCGAATGTCTTCCGCAGCCCGTTGGAGCAATGCGGCTTTCAGTACGCTATCGGGGACGGGCGTGGCTTTGTCTTGGCCTGGTTGAGGTTCGAGATGGAGGAGAGAGAGGTAGATGTTTCGTTGAACGTGAGAATCGAACCATGGTTCTAACGATGTTGATCTGGCTGTGCTCTTGTAAGCTGCCGTGTGAATTTACTGACCGTGTGCCACTACAAGGGACACCCACCTGCTTTCCGTTTTCTGTAGAGTGAGGAGAAAGTCGCTAAAGACCCAACCAGTAGAGCTAGATACGCAAAAGGGATTGCAAGCCCAATCAGGTCCACCATAGCTTACTTCGAGTGCCGAAGCACCCTTTCCAATGAGGCAGATGGCAGCTCTCTAGGCGCGTTCGAGCCCCTTGGATATAAAAGCCTGTTAAACGTAGGCCGCTGGTCACCGATGTTGTAGATAAAAGTCACTGGTAACGGCAGCTATTAACTACAAGTACTGGCGAACTTGCAATCTGTCGAGAGCAATAAAGTGTCGCATCTGATTTGTTAATAACAAAGAACACCTCGCCAAAATTCCACTTTCTTGAGGCGCAAAGCCGGCCCGAAGATCAGCCGCCGCCGATATGTAATGAAGCTCTAATCGAGCCATGTCTACCATCTTCGAGGTCCTTCTTTAACATGCCGATTCTGCGAACAATTTTCTCGCAATGCTTTGGAACCACTTACTCACTTGTTCCTCAGCTTTGAGCTCATACTCATGACTCAAATCTTGCACATCTAACCTCTGCCGTCATTATGCCGCCTTCAAGCTCCATTCTGTTGCGGTTCGAGAGCAAGAACGGACAGTTCAGATTGACGGTTGAACCAACTGATCATTTTCCCTCCCTACTTTCCAAAGTATTCAACCTTTACATTACCCTGATCACACAAGAGCAAGGCTAAATTTAGTTCCCTAGATTCTCGATAATCTGCCCAAAGAGGTAGATTCCCGGTCCGTCATACTCTCGAACAAGCCTTTTGGTGGCGAAGACAGATTGTTGAGCTCTCTGAATGGCGTTCCTATTGCAAAAGTTGGCCTCAGGTATACAACCCTTAATCAGAATTATGTTACCCAACCCTGACCTGTTTCTATCTAGACATGGAGATAAACTCTTCTTGAAGTACAGCGAACAACCTCCTATGAACGGACACTCTACAGTATCTGTCGCAACTCCTTTACAACCGCATAATTCGTCGAACCGCTTGAATGGTATACCCATATTATCAACAGAAGACTTGCCCGTCGCTCCCCCTCCTCAAACTTCTCCGACAGCTACCATCAAGAGTCCTTGGGAAGTAGTACAGCAGTCAGAGTTGGACAACCGATTAGACAAGCAGGATGGCAAGATACCACGGCGCCGAGACGAGAAAATGTGCAGACACGGTCAGAAAGGGATGTGCGATTACTGCATGCCACTCGAGCCTTACGCGCCACAGTATTTAGAAGAGAAGAAAGTCAAGCATCTTTCTTTTCATTCTTACCTCCGTAAGATCAATTCCGCCACCAACAAGCCCGAACTCAAGTCGTCATATATGCCGCCCTTGAGCGAACCATTCTACCGAGTAAAGCGGGACTGTCCGTCAGGGCACCCACAATGGCCCGAGGGTATCTGTACAAAATGTCAGCCGAGCGCCATCACTTTGCAGGCCCAACCTTATCGAACGGTGGACCATGTCGAGTTTGCGTCACCCTCGCTCATCAATTCGTTGCTTGACTTTTGGAGAGCCTCAGGTTCACAACGAGTAGGCTTTCTCTACGGTCATTACGAGGAGTACAAGGAAGTACCGCTAGGCGTTAAAGCTGTCGTTGAAGCCATCTACGAGCCACCACAGATTGATGAATTAGATGGATGCTCACTGCATGATTGGGAGAACGAAAAAGATGTGGATGAGGTCGCACGATTATGTGGCTTGGAAAAGGTCGGGGTCATATTCACAGATCTTATTGATGCTGGGGCTGGAGACGGTACCGTGATTTGCAAGCGACACATTGATTCTTACTATCTATCATCACTCGAAATCGCCTTCGCAGCCCGGTTGCAGGCCCAAAATCCGAAGCCTACCAAATGGAGTGACACTGGCCGATTTGGCTCGAATTTTGTTACCTGCGTCTTGAGCGGAGACGAAGACGGAGGTATCGCCATCACAGCTTTTCAGGTCTCGAACTCTGCCGTCGAGATGATAAGAGCCGACATTGTTGAGCCCTCAGCTGATCCATCAGTCATGATCGTCCGTGGGGAAGAGGAGGATGATGGCTCCACCAGCCGCACGCGCTACATTCCTGAAGTCTTCTATCGAAGGATCAACGAGTATGGGGCAAGTGTGCAGGAAAACGCAAAGCCCAGCTTCCCAGTCGAATACCTACTTGTCACGCTTACTCATGGCTTTCCTACCGAGTCGTCACAAATGTTCAACAGTTCGAACTTTGCGATCGAGAATCGCGAAGCCATAGGCCAGAGCCAAGAATGGAAAGCAGTAGCAGCTCAGCTTGGTGTAAGCGGAAGCAATATCGATGGTCAAAAGGGCATAAAGTCTGTCTCTGACTTCCATTTGCTATGTTTTCTCCACGGCATGGGGATTCTCAGTAAGGTAATTGCTTTCGCTTCTTTTCTCTTCACCTCTCCTGCCCCTAGCTAACGCTCGACCTCCCGTATAGGAAGAAGAGGCTTTGCTTTGTCGCGTAGCACGCACGCACGATCTTGCCGATGGATTCCAATTGCTCGAAACACCCGGCTGGGCCACCTTGCTGGAAATACTGCGGGAAAGCGGTGAGCGTCCCCCCAAGCGTCCTTCTTCACCTTCTTCTCGTGAATCTAGTCTGGGCTATGAAATTGGTTCAGATGGCGAACAGCTTGCTAAGAGGTTTAAGGGAGCTAGCTTGAGATAGCATTGCATCGATATTCCAGTAGACTAGCACAGCGAAATGTATGCATGGATTGGTGCGGATTATGGAGAGGCATCTTTGAGGCGCAGGACGAGCGTAAGATTGATTATTGCCGCCACGACGTGATGGTTTAGGCTAGAGCAGGAACGTGTTGAAATTGCGTATGGACCTACTCCAACGAGAGGTAGCCTCGATGCAAACCTCAGTGGTCGTCCAATCATGACAGTGTTCAACTCTCTGCGTCCCTGAAAATGGCATTCTACTTGGCCACCTTCTTACGCAACTAACTCAGCCGGGTTGTCGATTCCTTTCTCAGCATTCCAACGATCAATCTGTTTGGAGGATAACCAAAATCAAAAGATGCATGTTATCACGGGGGCCGACGCACATCGAGTCCCCATTGCCATGAACCAAATCAGCAATTGCCATGCCTTGGGTAGGACATCGACTCGGAGCAAGCTGCGGACATTTCACAACGTCCAATAAAGCCGCATGAGACGTGGTGAAAACGGAGCTTGTGCTTTGATCACATCTAGCTTTTGAATCTATAACTTCGTGCCCCTACTGTATATACAAACCTCAGCCCGCATCCCTCATTCCACCATCATCAACACGACTTACGCCAAAAGATACCTCGCCGCATGCCCGACATGGTCATCCGCAAACGTCGCCATGGTGAAATAGCTATGATCATAGCCGTCCTGCAAACGCACATTCACTTTGCCTTTGCCTTCTGCCGCTTTGACGAAGTTCTCCGGCAGGAGTTGACCTTGTTTGTAGAAATTGTCACTCGTGCCCTGTTTCACCATTCTGATTAGCCGGAATACATTCTCGCGCTCGTGGTGGAAGCGGCGGGGGAGAGAAGGACATACGACATCGATCAGAATATCCAACGGCTCCCCGGACCACTTCTTCACCAGCTCCGTCGCGTCATTCTCCGCCCACTTTGCCTTTTCCTCCTCGCCGAAATAGCCCCCGAAGGCTTTCTGGCCCCATTGGCAGTTGCTTGGGTTGGCGATTGGCGCGAAGGCGGAGACGGACTTGTATTTGCCGGGGTTCTTGAGGAACTGAAGCGGTGGCATGATCAGCACCGCACGGCTCGGCACCGTCATTCATGGAACCGCAACAGTACTCACCAAAGTCAAAGCACCGTGTCCGCCCATACTGTGTCCGAAAATGCTGACTCTCTCCGAATCCACCTGTTTGAAGTTCTCGAAAACGGTCTTGGGTAGCTCCGAGGTGATGTAGCTGTACATCTTGTAGCCATTGTTCCACGGCGATTTGGTGGCATCGACGTAGAACCCCGCGCCGCTTCCGAAGTCGAAGGATTCGTCTTCGCCTTCGATCTTCAGACCACCTGACAAGGCATCAAAATCTGGCTGTCAACAGACAGAAAGGACGGGTGGTATACGTGGGCTCGTGTCCGGGTAGAGCACCGCAATGCCCTTCTCGCTCGCCGCATGCTGGAAAAAACCTTTCTCTGCCCCGTTGTCTCCGGTGCATGTCAAACCGGCCAGGTAGATCAAGAGGGGGACTTTGTGGAGGGCATTGGTGGTAGTTTGAGGGGGCAGATAGAGATTGAAGGCCATTTCGCAACTGGTGGAGGAGGCATTGTGGGAGAGTTTAAGGAGTTTGCCGCCGAAGGATGCGATTGTTGCTTTTGTTTGGATAGACATTGTCGTTGTGGATGAGGGTTCAACATGTTATTAGACTTGAGAAAGCGAAGTTTAGACACATTTGGAGGGAAGCTGTGACGTCGATGGGTGGAGATTGCGGGGATACTTCCGCACCTGCTGTCTCCAAAAGGTGAAAAGAGGATAAAGTATTCCTGATACCTGCCATCTTCATCCGCAGTTTGTCGGTCCATCGTCAAGGCCAATAAGAGAAAGAAGAAGAAAAAGATTCTTTTAATCACTGACTTGTTAGAACTCAATCAAAACAGACTGTGGTATCCGCAAAACGGGCGACTTGAAACGCAATGCTTCAACATGAAAAAGGCGGCTGTCCAATGATCCAACCAAGTCCACCTTGTTCTTCCTGTAAAAATTGAAAATAAAAGACTAGAAGCACAGCAACCGTAAATGCCCACTGCATGCTCCTGAGCTCACTCCAATCATCTTTGATTGCGTAGTGCTGATGATGACTCCCACCCAGTGCTCTTTACCCAATCTCGCTAATCAACAAAGATATACAGGTACACCATACACGACAGGCGCCGCCCCATTCAGATACCTTAATATACAAGAACCTCGACCTCGTGCGACGGCCTGATCCAAAGACATCGACTTGCTCTCGTCCTTCCCCGCCTTCTCAACGATCTTGGCTCTGCTCTTGCCTGTCTGCCTCGCTCCTTTCTTGATTGGACTGCTCAACACGGGCTGATGACCTCCGAAAAGTCCCCACTTCTCCAAAACGGTTTGAGAAAAACGGTCAATGTCTTTATCCGTCACATCCCAGAGCGTTGCTAGCGTCGCAGGGCAGCCAGCATGCATGTAGCTCATCGGCGTTCCGTACGGTTCGAATTCCCCGGCTTCGGTCAGTGCTCCACTGCTGCAGCCCATCAATAGAGCTACAGCACACTTGTCTAGTTTCTTGATGGTCCTAGATCGTATGTACTGCCCACCGCTGCCATGTCCGAAGTACAAGAATATGTCGTTGCTCTCCAAGCAAGCCTTCATTTCGGCTTCGGTAGGCTCTCGCTGAACGATGCACTCCCAGCCTGAAAGCTCCTGCAGTGGTTTTTCGAACACGTCTTGGGTTGTCGCTAAATCACCTCCTGGATTCAGTATACATGCTCCTTTATTTCTGCTGGCGTATATTCGGCCATCGGCTCTTGTTGAACTCCGCCTTTGTTGTAATATCCTATCCCTTAAGCATCCGAGGGAAGGCAGCCGAGATACGGCGTGATCTTTAAGACATGGCAGTGATTCCCATGGGAAGCAATGGACATTCTTGTCCAGAATGAGTACCGTATGATTTTCCGACTCATTGCCTTGCTCATTCTCATCAGCTTGATGGTAGTGCCGAAGGGCATCAACTATATCAATCACAATCTACAAGAAGTCAGCAGAAGCAACTCAGGGCCAGAATTAGAGTGGGGCATCAACTGACGGAGTCGAAATCGACCTCGTCATAAGCGTTACGTTCGCCATTGAATTGTAGAATATCGACCACGAAGTACAGAAGATCCACCAAAGGCTCATCTAGCTCATTAGAGTCGCTCGGATTTCCGAGGCCAACAAAAAGCTCGAGCACGCGTAGATCTAGCGCAACGCGACTCGATTGGCCTCCTCGTCCTGATTTTTGCCGAGATGGTAAATGCTTATCTAAAATGTTCTCAAGTGATTGCTGAAAGCGGGACAAGAGAGCTGGACTCTTTGCCGTTTGGGAAAAGATAGCTTTGAATCCCCCGAGCCAAATGGTTTCCATATTGGTAAGAAGATCCTTCAGCCTGGCATCAAGTGTAGCCCTTCCCTCCCACCATTTGGTCTTGGCTCCTTTGTGGGAAACGTCTTGTGCACTATGGGTCGAGATGTTTGCAAGACTGATGATATCTTGCAGCTCCGCTTTTCCCTGATCATATCCAAAGGTCTCCTCATCCCGGTCCAAGGAATTATGCCGATTTAGGGGAAGCCTTAGGATAAACGGCGTTTGGCTTGAGCGTATCTTGCAAATAAGGATCTCGTCCCGCTCCTGACTTAGAGTTATGGATACAACATTCCAATCCTGGGGTATGATGTCAATGTATTTGGCTTGAAAAGTAGAAAGTTCGAGTTTGTCATGCACCTGGGCACTTTCCTGGCCCTCAACAGCATCCTCCTTTGGCCAGTCGTACATGTCTTTTCCATTAGGCAAACTACGTTCCACTTGAATAGTCAAAGATTCCCTTGTCATCGAAAGCATTCTACCCACCTCTGTGGACCTAAGTCAGTCCGCACTTTTCCACCTTGGTGCTTGTGATGACTCACCTAAAAAGTACAAAAGAACTCCAGGCGATATAGAAGTTCTTGGACTCGCCGACGAAACAGCGGATAGCAGCATGAGTACCTTCCCAAGCACATCAGATATCTCATGTACAATTGCCGTAGGAGAGGCGGTCGTTGCTGATCTGAAGACGTTACTTATCTCATCTTGTGCAAGACGAAGGAATTTAGTGTCATCCTTGGTCAGGGACAGGCTTCTAGGTTTGATCTTTCTTGCCAATGCTTTGCCTGTGGCACTTCTTGAAGATATAGCGCTTCTGCTCTTTGGGGGGCTCCTGGATTTATTCTGTTTGTCCTCTCTGCCACTATTGCAGGCTTTGATTGCTGGACATGAGATGGTAGACTCGGGTATCACGCAGAAGACAGGGTCGCTGACGAAGTGCTCTAGTCCTTGGCGAAAGCGTACTCGTGATGCAAGTAGAGCTTGCAGCACTAGATCCTGCTGGTCACAATAGTGAGCATTTGTCTCTTTCAGCAGCGAAGCGGCTGCCTCGAGACCACCTTCGGATATCTTTGCATAAATGCGCCCTCGAACAATCTCGCCTTTCATGCGATGCAAAGAAATTACCTCGACGGCAGGAGCTTCCTCTGGTGAACATTTTGAATGGTCACGTTGTGCGACTGACTTGATCTGGGGCCTCTTTGAAATAGTCTTCCGTTGTCTACTTTGAGGTGGTCGTGCCGGTTTAGCCTCTTGTAGAGTCAGCACACTCATGTCGATGGCAAGAGTTGCTGTTGTTGAGTGCCTTGGAACTAAGCTGTCCACAAAGCTCTTTGCCACCAGGTCCCGAATCGTCAATTCTGCGACACCAATAGCACATTCTCCAGCTTTCAATTCTGCTTGCTTGATATGATGAGTAGCCAGGAAGAGCTGCAAAGACGCATAGTGTCGATTGCGCGGAAGTCCAGATACCAAGTTTTCTGCTTGCTGTAATAGCGAGACACCTTCATCGGTCACTCCACTTCGCATCAAATAATTCCCAAGGAGCGCGGTGGTTTGACTGTTGAGAGACGCAGCTTCAACGGCTTTTGCAATCTTCTGCCCCTGCTGGAGGTAGTACCGCACTTCGGGATAAATGCCGTTATACGAGAAGAGCAGGGAGAGGTGACTAAGCCCGCGGACTATTCGGGGAACAAGTGTCCAGAAAGCAACACCGGAAAGCATCGAATGGGGCGTTGATGTATTCTCAATAGAAGTAGATATCGACAACTCTGACATGCCATCTACCAGAGAGTTATTTTCGCTTTCGATTGGACCCTTCCGTACTGTTCCGTCGACTCTGTTCTGACTCCGTTCTAGGATAGCCCATGATCGATGACAATTTCTCACACATAGTCGTGCGAAAAAGAGTGCCTTCGATGGTTTACCTTCTGCAGCTGCTAATAATGAATGAACATAAAATGCATCGGCAGTCATTTGAGACAGATCGCTCCAATTTTTGGACCTCATTTTTTCTGGTTTCTCCACACAGACACCATTATCAAATAGTTCTTGAGCTCGTACCAGACTTTCTTTGCTGTTTGACGTTAGCAAGATCCACATATGGAGCCCATAAGTCCTCACCAGGTCTTCAAATTTCCATTGGCAAGTGCGTATTCAGCGTATGATAGATGCCATCTCAGCTTGACCTTCCCGATTAAACCCGAGGCCTCAAGATACCTTTGCGCTCTGTGAAGGACGGAACCAGCAAGACCAGAGTACCCAAGTCTCACGTGTTGTAAGCCAAGTTCAGATAGCTTCGAGACTATTGTTGGGCATTGCACCGATAATGCAGATTCATGAACAGTGACCATGATATTCAAGGCTGATACTCTATACAGTTCTAGTCCCTGCATATCCAGATACTCGCCCAACATCTCGAGCTGTACCAGCCAATCCGCAATATCATATACCTGTGTTTGGAGTGAACCCCAGTCGAAATTTTCTTGTACAAGTTTTGACCACGATGAAATGACCGACTCCAGGCCCTTGATATTCGGAATATTTTGACGTAGAGCGATGAGAAGGCTTCGGCATGTGATCAGGTGTGGTTGAAATCTCAATAGGCCCATATCTAAATGAGTATCCATTGCGGCTTCTGTGGGTTCCTCGAGCAATTGATCTATAAGGTTATTCCCAAATGCTCCAGGAACGGTCAGAAGTGGACGAAGCAAACGAACTACAACTCTAAGGCGCCGCACTGGGAACTTGTTTTGCTCGTAGGTGGATAGCAATGACCTGCCAATCTCATTCAATGCGTCGCAAGTTGCCGGCGTTGCGGCTTGTACATTCATAGTTGATAGTAAGGATACCATTTGCAGCTCCAGCAGGACGCCACGTTCACTTGCAGAGAGCCCATTCACGTCGTAAAACGACTTTTGTCGAGATCCTTCATTAGTAGCTTTCACAGCCGCCCTGAGGTACGCACAAAGCTTTCGAGAAAGAGGCAGTAGCTCGCTATCTAGCTCAAGAATGTCTGGAACAGACTGAATGGCTGCAGCGTCCATGGCTGTTCGAAGGAAACCGGACTCAAGCTCAACATAAAGGGCTTCTTCGTATGAGTCCGCGGCTTTTTTGTAATCTCGCATATCTTCGCAGAGCAGTCCTAGTTTTTCGAGCTTCAAAGGCAGAGATCCTGCAAGCTTTTCGCACAATGGTCGATTTCGGATAGGTTCGATTGACAACAGGAGACATTCCCTACAGGACTTCGCATCTGTTGCTCCCCGCTTCAAATATAGGTAGCGGTACCAGTAAGCATTAGAGATGGCTAGAAGGGAAGACGAAGTCCGGTTGGCTTCGCCTGTAGCCCGATTCGCAGTCGTATCAGAATCTATGATGATCGAAGCAAGTCTCAAGCAATCTTGAAGCCCTGCCGCGAGACATCTCCAGATTTCGGGTTCAGAGTCAGCAGAGAGTCGCGCCATTGCCGCGATTGATTCGATAGTGGGGGTTGTAAATCGTGCTGCTAGTCTCCTTCGCTGGTCGCGGCGTACTGTCGTCTTGTCATGCCCAACCCGGCTGGTATCGCCACCGATATATCGGACCAGAAATCTGGCACACAACAACACGATATTCGAACATTCATGTATAAGCGCGGACTGGACTCTTATTTCTTTGGCTTTCGACGACCTGTGGCTGCCTTGGAACATAGAGAATGCGGATCTTCGAAGGCTGGCAACGGCTAGCAGGAGCTCATCCAGTTCTGCAGAGTCACCGTGCAAGTCGCCTTCAAGGCTTCTGGCAGCACCTCTCAACAAACTAATGAGCTCATCGCCAGGGTCAGAGTCCAGTATTCGAATTTCCAGGCCGACTACTCGACATTTTATGCAGCATGCCTGTATTCTTGATAATGCACTTTCAGGGGCACATTCACTTGCTTTTCTGATCCAGCAGATAGCTTGGGAATAATGTAAACTCTCTTGGGCTGCGTCCGCCAGTAATTGAAAGGTCGCAAACAGCATTTCTTCTCGAAATCCCCTCAAGGCTTGAAGGCATTCTTTGATGATCTCGAGGGCCTTTTTTGCAATTCCATACTTCTCCGCTTTGGTCAATTTTGAGCGACGGTTGTAAGTTGCTAGGCATCGACAAAAAGGGTCCACAATCTCTTTGGCAATATCGCTTTGGTGACCCGAGACCTTCCACCACATTGAGCGTACCTGGAAAGCCAGGATCTGGATCTGAAAAGCGGTATCCGGAGATAGACTATTGCCAGATACAAGCGATTTATCATCTTCTGCAGAACAAACAGTAGGGCACAAGGCTATAAGTGCTTGAGTAAGAGACTCTAGTTGTCGAGAAACTTTTTCTTCAGACCCAGGTTCATCCGATTCAAGTTGTCGCCGGATTAGGTTCGCTGGAGAATGTGGTAAGCTGAGTTGTAAGTGCGGGAGGGCGGTTTCTGTGGTGGAAGCGTCTCTTCTTAATGCAAGAATCTTCAGTACTTGTAATTGCGTCGTGACGAATAAAGCTAAGAGCTGTCCTCTGGCATTAGTATTCCGAAACCTCAGCATCTCAGCCAGCGTCTCGGCCTTAGAATCTGATCTCTCTTCCTCTTTCCAGAACCCCGCTGAAGTAGTAGTACCCAGACCAGATGACCCAGCCTTAGAAGCCTCAAGTCTTCTCTTGAGGATTCGAAGTTCTCGCAAAGCAATGTCGTCAAAACCCAAAGCCAACATCTTCCCAATCAGGGCAGACATACCACTTTCCAACTGCAAGTAAGGCAGCGCATTTGAAGAGTCCTTCTGGCATTGGAAAGAGCGGAGAGTACCAAAAGCAATACGCGCGCATTCTGCCTGAGCTCTCAGCCCGTCCATTGTTTGCTTCATCGAAGCGGTGGACGATGAGCGTCGAGAACGATTTCGTTTGGCGGGTGTATTTGCCATTCGATTGACACATAGTGGCTGCAAAGGTGTCTGGCTTCGCGATTCGAGTCCATTGGAAAATGAGGAACTCGACGAAGATCTTGCAAGCGGTTTTCTTTTAGGCTGAGTAACCTTTCTAGCCTGAGGATCCTTAAGGGCCTCAGTGAGGGACCTCAAAGTCGCATTCACAACATCGGTTGCAAGAATCAACCTATCCTGAGATTGTATCTGATCAGACTGTTCTCCCGGAACCTCGAGAATTGTGACTGGAGGCGGTTTCCCGGCCCGCGCGACTGTAGCTTTCACTGGTCGGGCTGAGGATCCTTTCCCTTTTGGCGGCAGAACATTGGCAGATGGCTTTTCTTGCTGGAGAGCAGGGCTCAAGGTGGGCGCAAGGAAGGACCGCAACGATTCTACTGTCGTAGAGGTACATGTTGTGGTTGAAGCTACTGCACGTTGGATATTGGCTGCCCGTGCGGGCAGCTCCTTCCGGGTCATCGTAAATCTGCGTCTATGTATTCTAGCACGTAGCAGTATTTGTTCAGCGCGCAGGCCATAGTCATACTCCAAGAAGCTGCATATCAATGTTGTAGAAGCTCTGTTGACGAAGGCTCGAAAAAGAGTAAACAATGCGGCAATTAAGCTTCCGGAAAGGCGCGCTTCTCGGTCCGAGCTGGGGAGTCTCAGAATCTCAGAGTCTAAGTACCGAACAATGAATAGGCACATTTTATGAAATGTCTACTATTTTGACTTGGACTGCTGTGTCTAGATCGTCATCTCGTTTTTTATCATTTCACTGTTTACGACTAGTCAATGCGTCGCATCTCCAATACTGCCGAACATATGCCACTTCTACAGAGCATTTACCACGTGTTGCCCAACCCTCCGTATGGCACTCAATCATTCCAAAGGCTTTCCGCAGCCCGGAAACCTCGCGAGTGCCAGCCAAGCCTCAGCGTACGAAGGAATGGAACCCGGCAACATTTTTCATTTGCATCTTCCTCCTGATCGGGTCAAACGCTATACAAATGCTCACCTTGAAGAACGAGTACTCAACTTTTAGCCGGAAAGCAGACGCCAAAATCAAGCTGCTGAAGGATGTTCTGGATAGCGTGCAGCGTGGGGAGAACGTGGATGTTGAGAAGGTTTTGGGCACTGGAGACGAGGAGCAAGAGCAGGAATGGAGAGACGGTTAGTGGCTACCCGAGCTGTTTCTGACGACTCTGCGAAGCTCATACCTAAACATTAGTATTGCGCAACATTGAAGAAGAAGGCCGACTGTGGCAAGCCAAGGACCGCGAAGGGGATAAAAAGCGGCTGCAGAAAGAGCAGGAGGCCGAATTAGACGGTGCTCAGAAAGTCGCTGAACGAGGGGCTGCCAGCGACACGGGCCCAGGAAATCTAAAGTCTACATCCAACGACGCTAAGAGATCTCCGGGCTTCTATTGAGCGCCCGAACTAATGGATTTGGTGGTATCTACCCCTGCGGCTCAGCCATTACACGGTATCAGACCGTCTGGAATATGAAAGGCCAAAGAGAGTGTGCCGCGGTCATATGCTCCTAAGGTTCAATGTCAGGATGTGGTAAAGCATCCAGACAGCTTTCTGTTCTGCCAGAAGCTGACCTCTCGAAGAAATACATTGTTCTTGATATGCAATTGAGTAAAGAATTTCGGTTTTGGCTCACCAGATAGCTGCCGATAGTTCCCCCATTATCATAAGAGAAAGTGAAAAGATCATGGACGATGTTGCTTTGAATACCGTGTCACACGCGAAGGGGCAAGAGCAAACGATGGATCGAGATGCGGGGTTTCCTCATAAAGTCGTGGATTGTGGTACGGAAGGAGACATCCTGTGCAAATATCAGAATACACGTAGGAAGAAGCGGCAAATAGGTGAAATGAAGGGACATGTGCCCTTAAAATGGCACTTGATGTGGTGAACGAGTTGTGCAAGTTCAACGTCTCGCGCGCCCAGTCCACACGCCAAAGTATTCTGTTTGAAGTAATGCACAATTGGGTATAAAGCCTTCCACATGCTGAATGTAAATCCGTTAGACCCCATGTCCACCATCCTGCGTCCACACTCACAGAACGCCCACTCCCGTCACCTCTCCCCTCCCTTTCTCTTCCCACTCTTCTCCTTCCCCTCCCTCACCCCCCTTGCCTCCCTCTTCCCCTCCGCCTCCAGCCCAAACCCACTGATCAAATCCATCAAATTGTCCTCCCTCTCCTCCGGCTCCTTCGCCGGCTCCCCCCCCTCCTCCTCCTTCCCTGCTTCCGCATCCTTCTCCTCCATCCGACTAGCGTCCCACCCCCTCCCAAACTTGTCCCGAAACGCCCTCAACTTGCCCGCCTCGTCGGCCTCGACATTGAGCAGTTTCTGACTCGAAGGGTTCCAGAGCAGCGTGTTGCGCGTGTCTTTGGTGGACACGTAGACGGGCGCGGGGGAGGTTGTACGGTGGGTGTAGGTGCTGCCGTCGGAGAGGGTGACGAGCTGGGTGAAGGTGTACGGGCGTTTGGGCCGGCGGAGGAGGGTCGCGTGGCGGCATTGGCTTTGGGGGATTGAGGGCGAGGGGAGGCAGGCGCGGCGGAGCGGAGTGCTGAGAGGCATGTTGTGCTTTTATTCGATCACTTGATGCAAATGTGATGGTGGATAGTGAAGGAGTGTTAAAAGCTTGTAGAGACGTGCTGAAACCCGCTCCCCGCAGATCAGAACGACCTCGAACATCACCATTCCGCCCTCAATCCCATTTGACTTTATAGGATTCCTTACATTGCCATCCCCACCAGGTTGCCATCATCCTTCCACCGTCTCCGACATGGCTCCCTCATCTCCAAAGTATTTCTCTGCCGTCCTGCGCACGGCAACCTCATCGCCGCTTCAAACCCCAACGTCGACCCCCTCATGAGCAGACGGTCCGAGTGCGCTCTCCCATCAATCTCTCAACCATGACTTATCTAAGCACGAACCCTCTCATCATTCATCGTACTGATCACTGTTTACGCCCTCGAAATCTTAGAGAACTAGAAATCCTCTTCTCAATGACAGCTGCTGATTATGAGATATGCAAGAGCGTCATTGAGTGGTGACTACTTTCAGGGAATATAGCAGTGGATACAGGGGGAAAGGAGATGAATTAACTACGTGGCCGTACATATCCATCCTGGCATGGAAGGTGATGATGTGATGAGGTTTTAGTGAGACGAGAGGAGGATCAATTCTCTTTCAAAAATTCCTCTCTACAAGTGATGCGGTAATGGACTGACTTGGTGCATCCATTTTGAAATAAAGGAGTGGAGTCTTGTGACCGAAATTGGGGGAAGACATGGTTGTCAGGTGAAAGGAGAGGGGACGCGTTGAGGAACACTTCCTTAACTGCAGGAGAGACGATATAGATCAGACAAGACTTGATTATTACAGTAGTACAATGTCCTTCTGGCTACGGGCTTTTGCTACAGCAGAGTATAGTGATTCAACGCGGAAGCGAGGCATGTCCACCCACCGCCTCCCCATCCGAATCGTCTTCCATTTCCTCACTCATTTCTCTTCGAGGTAAGCCGCCTCGTCGTTATCCCTTCCCTCTCCATAGTCTTATTCTTCTCAACTGAATACTCATCTTCCCCCGTCTCAGGCCTCTTTCCTTTGAACCTCTCCGTACTCATCGTCTCGTTTGGTTTTGAGAGACGGGGATGCGTTCATATCTGAAGTCCGATACAAAGGACCTAAGGTCCCGTGCCTTGTACCATACCTCCCTTCCAGCAACCATTCAAGCTCGAAGATTGGAAATGGTACGATTGCTGAGCTCACTGTTGCCGCCAATGACGAGGCCAAGAAATCTTCCTATTTTTGACGATCCTATTTCTAATCTTACTCCGATGTCGGTATCACAAGCGAGTTCTTGGACAGCGAAAAAGCCTTTCATTTCAAGTATCGAACTTGGTGAGCACTCGTCTTTTTGGAGCCAAGCTTCTCTCTCGCCCAAAGCTTAATCTTGTTCCTCTTCTTGTCTGGCAGCTTTTTGTCAATATTCACCCGCAATGAGACAAGTTCAACTGGATACTTCGCTCTGAAACCTTCAATGACGCCCAATATGCGTCTTCGAGTGTCATTCACGTCAATGCTATGTCCCCTTAGATCCACATTATGTTGCAGGAAGTGTTTCAAGATCTGCAGCCACTTCCCTTCGCAAAAACCTTGCTTGGATAAAGCCTGGGCACGCTTCAGGACGTACTCCCATACTGATCTCCGCTCGTACCCAGAAGTCTCGTTTGGATCTGCACCGTGTTCTAGGAGTATGTGGGCCATTTCTGAACCCTGACAACTTGGCCGAACGGCAATGTCAAGCAAGGTTACTGAGCGGACAGGGGCTTCAGGATCTGATATGTCCTGCGTAAAGTATTCACGAACAAAGGCGAAATCTTCCTTGACTTTATCCTTGTTGAGATACTGGACGTAATCCGAGGCGATCTTTGCAAGGACAAATTGGTGAAGACCGTAGAAAACCGCTAGGTCTACGAAAGAGCAGAAACAATTGGGTGCGCCTGCAACGTCAAGGAACCGACTCCAGTGTCCAGAATAGTCCCCTGTCCATCTGATCAGGTGGCGGGTCATGACATTGTCCAGCTCTTCGAGTATTTCGAGATGTGCTTCTCCTGTGGTCTCTTCCGCTCGCTCTGCGAAGAGCAAAGCATACAAGGCAGGCTCCAACAGCTAGTTCCTGAAGAGACCAAAGCCAAGTGGATTGTTGACGAGTGGTCCTGCCACCTTGTATAGGAGTACGGTTGGCTAGATATGACGTGTAAGGGTCAAATTGTGTATCGGTACGCTTCAAAAGCATACCCCAACCTGGTTTGCTCTCTATGAAGTCCCTTGCAGTACGGTGGAGGTATGCAACTTCCCAAGTAATCTTGGTTCGCAATGCTGCGTTAGGATCTAGCGGGTCGACTCGGTTCCAGATGAAGTCCGGGACTTTAATCATGCCTGCACACTAGGTTTGCAAGCGACGTCTCATAACGTCGCACAGCGAGGATAGCTTCTGCGCGGTCCAAGTGTCTGAAGCTGTCTCCACTGCCGCACCACATTGCAGGGCAGAGACTTCGTACCCCACTGCCATGTTCGCAGATCTCTGCATAGGATCCTCAGCCTCATTTGCCGCCCTTAACATTGTTGATTGGTCGTCCAATGTCAAGAGCACTGGGGAACAAATATTGAAGCGTGGAATTATAGTTGCTGTGAAACAATGATAATAGAGCCTCCATGGTGTCAAGGTCAATGGTCGCAGATAAAGTCTGAAGGGGATGGAAGAGGACGAAAGTAGTTGCCTCTCTAACAGAATCTTCGACGTCTCCATCTCTGACAGGCCATTTTCTAGTGGTGCGCTAGCTCGAACTTGAGTTTGCGAGCTAGATAGTCAAGTCACGCTGTTTCCTAGTCCTTGCGATGGCGTAAACATGTAGCTAGCCTGAGCATCTCCAGCTGCCGCCGTTGGACCACAAAGACTGTTCACTCGTGACTTGGGGACTCACGGATAGGTAGAACGAGCGTGAGGTTGGTAGGCAATTGGACTAATGCACAGCACTAGTGAGGTATATCAGAGTATACTGGCAATGCATGGTCGTCCAAAGGTTCGCTTACTTTCTAACACAGCATGTAACGTCTCAATCTAAGGTTACAATGATGCAGAGCCATTCTCCATGGAGTTCTCATGTTAATCTGAAGACCACCCTGGTCTTTCGAGGCAGCTCTTCTCTCAGATTAAATTCTGAACTTTTCCTTTGTCTTCAAAACCACCGATCCGTTCAATCCAAAAATTCAGTAGCCAGACTGAATATCTCGCTGTTCGTACTCGTACACATACCATTATCCTTTTCGCACTGACTTCTTCCCATCCGAACGTGAAACAGTCATCCGTGTCTATGGAGACGCCCTGGCCCATGTTCCTCTTTTGGCCCTTCAAACATCTTGCACCACCTCAACTGCGTGAGTATGAGGAACCCCCGTCTCGGTTTCATGATTTCCAAGGACTACGAATCTCCCGCCTCCTGTGTTCCGCCGCACAAATAGACCACCTTCGCTCCGTCTCCCGGGTGGCACGCTGTTTCTTGGATGCGAAATCAAGCATCCGCATGCTATATTGAAAAAGCCGTTGGAGGCTAGGTGGTTGAAATAAGGTTTCAACGCGAGCGTACAGCTACATATGAGTCCGGTGTTTACTTCGAGGACCCTGTCGAAATATCAAACTCTGCATGAAGAGATAGAGAAAGGCTGACTTACATCCAAAGTAAATTTTTACCATCATACCATGTTTTGTCGGTCGCGTGGAACCTATGGAGCAGGAGGCCGTAACGAACGATGGCAACGACAAAGGCTCTGTTGGGCTGTTAAGATTCATGCCACGAGATGACTTCGTTGACCGTGGGCCCTTACATGGCTCCACTCATGAAAACGAGTGTGACGCCTATCTTGTCTTTCCGAGATAGCTGCATCCGCCAGACCATTGGCAGAGGTAATACGAAGATGAAGAGATCAGAAATGCAGTTCATTGAACCGTAGGCATAGACCGCCTTGGTTAGGACAAGGCAGTGGCCGGGAGTCTTCGGCTTCCAGTACTTGTCGATCGGACTGCAGCCGAAGATCTGAGTCAAAAGGTTGCTGAATAGGTAGCCAAAGACGAAGAACATGACTGTCCAGGTGGCATATCTGAAAATCTTTTCCACGCCAAAGAGCCGGAGGTAAAGAAGAAGAAGGGTGAACTTGTAGCCGAGTAAGCTGATGAGATAGACGATTGAGGATATAAAGATCCACTGGTACGGGAGAATTGTTGGCAAGGTCTGAACAAATGCCGAGAATTCTGTACCTCGTTGTACGCAATGTAGCGATAAGGCGACATGTCGGTGACATGCCAACCAAAGCCATAATTCGATCCTAACGTTTGGTGAGCAAGGCTTACAGAGGAGGGACAAGAAGCACACCTAGTCCAACAAGAATACTGTAGGCTATGCAAAAGAGCTTTTCGAATCTCATGAGTGGGGGTGCAACAAGTAAAGGCCACCATAAGGAAGTAATTACCCAAGTAACCAAGGCAGCATCTATGATGTATGAGAGCGAAGCCACAAGGAGACGGATCAGAGGTAGCTTACAGTCATCCCAGCCAGTCCAATGACTAACGAAGGTTCTGGTCCACACACGAATCCCCACAAACAGACTAGTGATAATGGGAATTACAATGCAAGCCACCACAATGGTATGCTGCTCGCTTGAGGGATCAGTATTGACAACCATTGTTGTGAAAGGGTGTATCAGAGAATGGGGGAAGGATATGGGAAACTCTGGTCTGGATCACGGACATTTATAGGTGAGAAGGCTCAGCTACAAAGAAGCATCATGGCGAGCGCTCTCTGGTCCAGCCCAGTTGACCAGCACAGAGCTGGGAGAGAAATGTGGGGGTTAAATCCGTACTGCGCAAGGCATAAGCAATTGACGGATGTTCATGTCCACCATGCATGTAAGCCTTTTTCAGGATACAAACGCGGTGCAGCAATGGCGGTCTTATTGATTATGTGCTTAAAACCATCGGTCTAAAAGTAGCATTCCAGCCAGTAGGAGAATTATGTCGACGAAGCCGATAGACTTATCCCTTTTGCGTAATGGGACAGGTTGTATGCAAAGATTGAAGGAGAAGCGGTGCATGCTTACTGCATAAATGGTTTGTCATTGATGATCGGTATCGCCGCACCCAATCCCACCCCCACCTCACCCTTTCTTTAGGTGGTATACATAATCACAGCCTTGCGGAAACCCTCGTCCACCGCAATGAACTTTTTCTCAGGGGAGAGGGACTGATGGCTTTACGCCAGGAGAAGGTGAACAGCTTTTTCGCATTACTTGAACTTGTGAAATAACCTGACTAGAACGACAATGGCCACTGCAATACAATTAGATACATTTCCGAGTAATAGTCTCAAGACACCAAGAGGCTTGACGAAGTAGCTAACAACCAAACCACCCCGAAGGATATTTTGTACAAGTATGACGTTTGACTTGTTACTTCCATGTCTCGAATCCCCCATGCCTTATTTTGAACCCGGGGAGACTTCTCAAAGGAACCGGCGCAAAGCGACGACTGATATAGTCGGAGATTCCAATGTTTTGAGGCCTGAGACCTGTCGTAGCACAGGCGACATCTTTGCTTGGGATTAGTTAGGGGGAAACGAGGCTTCATGAGCTACTACAGGCCATACTCTAGGGCGTACCGGGAGGAGAGGCATTGTGGAGGGTTCGGTACGGGTTGCAGATTGCTGGGAAATCAAATTTTGAAAGTCGATGTTGATGGCGCACCATATTCGTTGTATATCTCGGGCAATTCCTCTGGAGGCATGTCTTTGTCTTAGATGCCGAGATGGCAAAAATCTGCGTCGACCTCATCCAATTTTTTCTTTGCTCTTTCAGCCCAAGATCTAGGTTTATGATCGAGATCCACTCTATCAACAATCATCTCAAACCCTTGTTTCTGAAAATTCAACCGCGGTGAACGAGAGCCTGTCTTTTCCTGCTAAGGCTTTCCGCCCCAAGCCACCCCACGACTTCCTGGCGTCCCTCCCTTAGGTACCAATACAGGTCTCCATTCCCGCTGATTTTTCCAGATGCAGGCTGCCGCGGAGAACACCCACACTGCGGCGCGGGGCACATTCATCCACAGTTTGTGCGCATGCGACTCTTCGCCGAGCGCGGCGCCCGCATGGTATGAATAGCACGCACCTCATAGTCGAGTGCTTTGCACTGTTCAATCACCAACCTCACAATAAAAGCATTGCATCGAGCCCAGTCCTCTCTTAGCGCATCGTACTAAGGAACGAAACCTGTGTCGAGGCGGTCGTCACGTGCCCATGGTGCGTGGGCAGGGCGGGCAGCATCCACCCAGCCATATCTGAATTTCGGGGCATCACAGGGAAGATCAGCACGCTGGAACTTATTTAGCAAGTCTCCCACGGTCCTGGCCTCATTTGACGGTGAGGGTCTTTGCGATTATGCAATAAGTATTTCGGCTAGCTTGGTGTGCCAAGCGGAATTGGCATATGGGATTTGTGCCGTGATGCCATTGAAAGTCTACTACGTGAGATAGTGGGATTGGTCCACGATATGATCGGATTTGCGCTTCTGGTATGAGTCGATTGGGCTTGCGAGCCGGTCGACCGTGTCTGCGAGAGTGGCTCGGTCCTATAGATAGCATCTGATTGCGTTGAATGGGCGGTGGGCCGACGGCTGGCGTGCAAGGCTTAGGAAGTCTGGACGGATTTATGGCTGATGCAGCTGAGAGTTCATGGTTTGAAGGGAGAGTGCAATATAATGAGACTGGTACTCGAATGTAGAAGGATAGGTAGCATTGTGAGGAAGACGCCAGTGAGGTGAAGAAAAGAGAAGAGGCGATTTTGCCAGAGCGTAGAGTAGACCTAAAAGGCCAAGAGATAATCGATGCAACAATCACAAGCGGTAATGTGAGTCATATCGAGTCTCGGAGTCAAGGGCAAGATTCCCTCTTTGAATTGACGTGAAAAGCACTTCCTGTATGTGGTCCACGAGGAGACCTTCGTCCCTTGAGACTCTTTAGGGGAAGCTTCCCAATCTTACCCCGATCCAGATACGTTTTGTGCTTTGACCAGCCTTTGACATGGAATCTGACCTGCTTCTCTATGGCTACAACGGGAGGCAAAAGTCCCCCAAAATGTTTCATGCAGAGCGAGCAACGAAGCAAGAATCAAGGTCCGATGGTGAATATAACGAATATGACTAGTAATACGCTAACGCTGGGGCAACGGCGCTTGTAATATAATCATACACCTGCCAAGCATAAATATTTTTGAATCATCTTTGGTTACTGATCATTTGATTGTCCTTCCCAAAGGCTCTGTGAAGTAGCTTTCGATACCAGGAGATGACCACTCACAAAAGGTCCGTCTTCCAAGCACTCCCTTCATGACCACGCACCATGGCGTCTCCTCCGCTCTTCGTCTTCTTCGCCGACCACCACCATCTGCCTCTTACCGCAGAAGCTTCAGTGCCTCTGGGCACTTGAAAGAGCATGAGGGAGAGCAAAACAATGCTCTTCCAAAGGGGTCCGACTACGACTATCGGAAACCAAGCTATGCAGCTCGGCGCAACTGTACGTTCCCCGGTTTTGAGCAACGTGTCGATGCTAACGACTTGGCTCACCGCAGTTCCTGCTCACATACGACACCTGATGCGCTCCACTCCGCACCCTCTCACCGTGATCATATCCCATCCGCCTCCCCGACAATTCCGAGACGATGCATCTGCCACGTCGGAGAACCAGCATAACGAACCGACAGCAGACCCCAAGGGGTTTCACCTGGACCAAATACCCAAAGTCGCGGGCCTCCTCGTCTCCTCTTTCAATACTGTAACTCTGACTCCGAAAGCCTACGTATCTTTCAACGTCAGACTCCCCTCGAGTACTTACTCCGCCATCGAGGCATCGAACGAGTTCACCGCCAGCGGTCTAATAGATGCTCGAGTCGCCGACACCTTTGTGAAGCGCAAGTTGACGCTGAGAGAATTTTGGGCGGGCAATGCCTGGCATGATTTGGTGGAGATGGATGGTCGCTTGAAGGAGGGTAAGGGCGGAACGTGGTGGATGCGGTGTCGGCTTTCGAGAGACAAGTGTACCGTGGTTGGAGACCATATGGTCGTCGTGGCGAAAGTTGTTGAGGCCGGTGGCTACGAGGGTGGAGAGGGTATAGGTTTGGTTTATGCCGAAGGAGAATACCGGAGGGTTGGGGAGATCGTGAACATGAACGAAGAGAAGGGCAATCATTGAAGAGAAGATTGGTTTTGAAAGGCTGTCTTTGCCGCTAACCGAACATCATAACTTTCGAATTACGCCCCTAATCCTGCCTACTGGAAGGACAACATATCAGGCTCTTTCATCCAGCTACGCCTAATAGCATCTCCAATCTGCTGCTCAGGTGATCCTTGATGGCTTCTGTCTTTGCCTGTTCAGCCTGCTCTCAACGAATTTTCCAGCCTTTGCTCTCTTCTCCTTGTTTTTCCTTCGCTTCTCAACACCATCGCGCCTATCTAAACGCTTGCCTTCAAGCTCAAGCTTCTTAGCATCTACTTCCACTCTCAAAATAGCCGCACCGTCTGGATCCAGCAATTTGACCCTCATTCCCTCCGCCATCTCAATCTTCTTCGCTGCAGTCCATCTGGCAGCCTGGATTTCAGAAAACTTCGTGAGAGCCGAACTATCCGCCAAGATGACATTGACGTGCTCTAGAGTGAGGATACGTAGCTGTAAGAACGGTTGAGCATCTTGCTGGATGCAACACCTATTATGGTCGTGCACTGGATTTAACGCATTGCAGGGATCAAGCTACTACTCAAGGCACACAGGCAGCGTCTGTATACCCCGCAGCGCCTTCATGCGCGAGGGTTCGCATGTGATAGTCCAAGCCTAATGATCAGTGACTCGATCTGCCCAGCCAGTAGTAGGGTCTTGGCAAGGATCCCCGACTAATCTGCTGAGATGCAGGTACTTCAATTTGTGCAACTGACCTAGATTGAAGCTCGAGAAGAATTTCCCAAAGGACACCGGGTCCTCGGACGACAAGGTGTTGGTAGTCCAAAGAATCGTGATGGGCCTGTTCATATAAGTGACGACAGACTCCCAGGACTGCGAGGTTAAATTTCTGGTTTGGGTGGATTTTAGACCTGATTTCCCGAAGGTGAAGTGGCATGTCTGATGGCGAACTGCGCAGCAGGCAACACGAATTTCGGCAGAATCGGATGATGGGACAGCGCTGTAGCCCTGGGTTACTTGAGCTCAGGCATTCGTCGTAAGCTTTGCCGTAGAGACGGCAGAAGGCCTTCCGAGCGCCATAGATTCCGAGTTCGTCCATGCATGTATAGATGATGAAGGGCGAGAGCAGGGGCAAGAGGCCCGAGTGTGATACGAGAGGGGGTTTGAGTTGCCTAAGAATTGGCAGTAAGCAAAGGATGTCTTGAGTAAGTGCCTTGTACAAACAACGGTGCTGATGATGATTTCTCAACACAAGAGCGACGTGATTTTTCTTATTCACTCCATGAATGGCGCACGTACCCTGTCGGTGATTTACTGGAAATTAGATACCGCTGATTGAGTGGCACCTTTCCGTCTCGCTCATCAGACAAGAGTTGTAGATCTCAAAAAGTGACTGGATATGGGAGCAACGAAGTGAATTGACATAGTTGTGAGAAGCCGGCGTTCAGCGGCAGAACGCATCGGTTGAATCCTTTTTGCATGGGCGAGACACGACTACTTATGGGTGGACCTCGTCATCATACCATCCGCTCCTAAGGTGTTGAGCCTGCGTGAAGACTGGTGTCTGGGAAAGCAGATCATAGCAGATCATATATGATAATCTTCTGAATCTTGAAACGATCAGCCAGCCCTTCCCAAACCCGCTCTCACCCTAGCGTCCAAACCCAAGCCTGTCCCATTCTCCACAGGACTGTCTCCTGAATCACTGCCTTTCATACTCTCCCTCTTGGCCCTGAAGAAAGCCAATTTCGCAAACCGGCCGAGCTGAGCCCAGAAGTGTTGACCGGCTTCATGGCCTATCATCCGCTCCAACAGCTCAACTGTGGCCGCTCTAACCTTGGCATTGGGATGGAAAAGCCCTAGGCTGATGTAGAACAGACCAGCGTTACTCTCCGGCGCCACACACAACAGCTGGCACACTTCGTCATACGTCTTCACCGAAGCCGAAAGCGCAAGGTAGATAGCAGCGCTTTCGTCATGGCTGAGTTTCAAGCTCCGAAGACGGTCGTGCTGATGAGCGAGGTCCAGCGAACGGATCGGTCTACGTTCCCACATTGCAGCAAGATCTTGTATGAAGGCGTAATAACTGCGCGTGTTGCGCCAGCCTTCAATCCGCCAAACATTAGCCCCTAGTTCACGAGCTTTTGCGGCATCATCGGGCCAGACGTATCCATGGCCGCGGACACCGTGAGCGCCGGCGTCAGCTTCCGAGGCTCCAATATCTAGTGCGGAAGCGCCGTACACTGATTCCTCGAAGGCAGCAGCAATCCGTGTGAATTTAACGATGTAGTCTTTCCACTTGGATCGGATAGCTGATTCACCATGTCGGGAGCTGATGCTGCGGACCATGTCCTCGATGAAAGCAGTATCACCATTTGGATCGCCGTTCGAGGCCAGTGAAGAGGCGGCCGAACCTACTCCGTTGGCATTCGGTGCGTAAAGTGGATTCTGCTGCTGGAAGTAGACGAGACCATCTGTTATGCCAGCGTTTTCAATGCGGCTACTGACCTTCATTCGGCCTGTAGGAACATCGCAGAGAAGATCCCACCACTCGGGGTGATTGGCGAAGGTTGGGTTTGTGACACCAGCGATAAATCCAGGGACGTTGAGTAAGTCGTCTATCTTGGTGAGGTCTGTGTAGGGGAATGCATGACGTGTGAAGCCTCGCAAGACTCCTCCAGACGCCAATGCGCATGCACCGAGGACGGCTTCAGCAACTTCACCAGAAGGTCGATTGTGACCTAAAAAGATGACACGCTTCTGGGTAAGTAATGCATTAACAAGAACAATAATTGGATGGGTATAGGCGCCGCTAGTAGTCAAATGAGGATGTAGTGCGAAAGGCTGAGGTGTAGAGGTGTGGGGAGCTGAAAAGGTCTGGATCAGCTTTATGAGAGAGAAGTCGCCAACAGTTTCCGGTGAAACACCAGAGGGTACTTTGATTGGGACGGGGATCTGATTGTACACAACCCTGGACTCGAATTCGTGTGTATCCCTGGGAAGATTGTATCGCGGTCGATGACCAACAATATCCGGGGAGGATTTCGACGGTAAGGATTTTGATGGCGAGGATTTTGATGGTGAGTCTGGTGATGGTGTTGCATCATTTTTTGCCTCCTCCGCAAGACGTTGTTGTATCATGTGATCAAATTTTTCAACGAATAGATCTTTGGTATCGCTCGCTAGCAGAATATGTCGTTCAAGCATAGACAGTCGTGGCATTAGGGATAAGTCCATGGAATTAACTGCGTTGTATAAATGTTCTAATGTCTCCGGAAACGGCGATTTAAAATATTCCTCGAGGGCTAACAATAAAAGTGGCTTCAAACTCCGTCAGCTTCTGCACGAAATCTTTTCGAGCGCCAGGAGGTAACAAAAAGGGTTCTGTACCTTATAGATGTGAAGAAATGGGTGCCGCGTACAAATCGCCATTGCTTTTACTACTGCACCTCTGCCAGAAACATGGGTTAAAAACGCACGTCTTTGCTTCAAACTGGGCAGGCACACACCTTCTCGCTGATGCGTCATGTTTGGTGTTTACTAGATTCAGAACATAGATCAATGGCGGTCCTTCTCCTCCTTCTACATCGTCATCGTCTTCTTCCCCACCAGGCTCTGCTGTATTCGCCCCGCTACCCACATCAGTGATGCTTTGTGCACCATCAACACTTTCTGAACTATCTTCCGTAGCTGCTTTGTTCTCTGCATCGTCGCCTTCTATCCCCTCCTCCTCTTCACTTGTGTCTTTGTGCAAAAAGAAAATCGTCCAATCCTCCTTTCTGTTGTGAACTTGGTCCGGCAACATGAGCTCCGCAAGCATGTTCTCGTCACCGCTGATTGCTCCTGGATATTGATGTTCCATGATTGGCCCCTGGTCGACATGGAACGATGCAACAAGGATGTACTCAACGTGTTTTTCTGTCGTATCTGCCGGATATTGCGATCTTAGCTTCCTTGCTGGCCGTGACATACCCTTGCGCTGGGGTTTCGGCTTGGTCGAAGAAGGGGTCGATGGGGTCCGTGAGCTGCTACTGAGGGACTCCCGGTGCGGCAGAGGGGGAGCGGTGCCTGTGCCATTGCGTATAGAAGGGTTGGACGTTGTTCGAGTAGACGGAAAGGAGGACAGGGAGGTCTGACGTTTAAGAAGCGTGCTTGCACTACCAGTAGTGCCGCTTGTAGAAGGTCGATAGGAGAGGACGGAGGTCATCTTGGGTGAATTGACAGGCAGAAGGGTGTCTCAAAGGATGTGTACAAGAAGAGAAGAGAAGCAGAGAAAAGAGAGATTCACGCAGCCATTACTTGAATCATGATCGATCAGCAAAAGAGGTCTGGCGGTCAGAAGGGAAGGGGCATATGCGTCGACTTGCAAACACTGGGATACAGATACCCAATTACAAGATGTTTCCTCATCACAGACGTATCAACAGATGACAAGAGAGGGAAATGGGGACAGCACCATTATTCTTTTGTGCCACAGTTTCCCGTCCAGAGTTACATGGGACAATCGAGGGGCTTTTGGGACCTTCAACGACCCTTGCAGATCAGGGTTTCCCGGCCTCGCCAGCCCTAATCTGATACACTAAGGTAAGTAGATCGCGCTAAAGCTTAGAGCCAGGTTCGACACGTTACAAAATGTCATGCAAATGGACCCTGGCAGACGTAAAAAACGATTTCAACCCAATTTCTTTTGACGTAGGGAGATATTAGCTAGATACGGGAATCCCTTCATCAACTCAATAACGCAGCGCTCAAGCTTCCAAATTCGAGGTTCTGGACTTGATGAGACAGTATTTCGTCTTTTTTTGCTGCACATACAAGACTAGGTATTTTCAAAATTTCTAGTCAAGACGTATGAAAGAAAGATGGGCCTCCCGTTTCATGGCCGACGATGTAGAATTACATATGCTTTCCAAAGTTGTGATGACCTATAGCAAACCACGCCGGTATCAGATATGTGCATGTAAAATTCCGTTTCATACGAGGTCTCGCAGGATGATCCGATCACATGACCACTGTTTTATATACCAGTCAACTCGGTAGTGTTTTTATTCAGACTTGTTTCGTCTGCGAACAGCAACATTTGCAACTTTCAACATCACACCAAGCCCATCTTACAAATCCTGCCGTCCTTCCAGGAGATCTAAAGATGACATCAACTCGGATTGCTGAGCTGGCAGTTCGAATAAAGGAAAACACCTTCAAAGTCGACGAATACATGCGCTGCAACGGCCTGCCCTCTCCAACGTTTGACGAAGATGGGCCCGTTGATTTCAAGATCCAATCTCGCGAAATCCAAGAAGCTCGCGCGATCGCCATTGATTCAACGCTTGAGCTCCACCAGCTTCTGCTTGGACCAGCGCTGTGTCTTCGCCCTGTGGTAAGCATGGTTCAGGAAGCGGCTCATTACTTTTGCTCATCTCTCTCGCTGATGTACCTCTTGAAAGTTGAACGGGACAAGTCTACAAGCCATCTACAGATATGACATTGCATCCAAAATCCCTATTCATGGCGAGGTGTCTTTCAAAGAACTGGCTCACAAATGCGGTCTCGACGAGATTCATCTTCGGCGATTTCTACGCTTTGCTATGGTCTGGCATCGAGTCTTTCAAGAGCCCCGCAAGGGGTTTGTCGCGCATACCGCTGCCTCGCGAAAGCTTGTGGAAGATCCACTGGCACGAGCTGGGTTAGGCTATATGTTTGACGAGGTTTGGCAGTCTTTTGCACAGGTATATGCGCGCTTCAAAAGGCATTTCCCATTCAAACTTATCACTCTGGACAGACTCTTGAGGCTATGGATACCTTCCAAAGCGATGAGCCCAATAAAACGGTCCGTCTACCACAACTCATCCTGGCAAACTATTAAGACAAGTTCTGTAGGGGTGGAATCTGTCGCAGCACACCGAGAAACCCACATGGGAATACTACGCATCGCATCCAGAAATGGCTAACCGTTTCGCAGCTTCAATGTCTTCATTCTCCGACAGTATTGGCGCATCCCCTTCATTTCTCGTCCAAGGCTACCCGTGGTCTTCAGTCGGAAATGGTCGAGGGACCGTTGTGGATGTGGGGGGATCCAGAGGCTTCCAATGTGTAGCCATTGCACAAAGCTTTCCCGATCTACACTTCGTGGTCCAAGATCTTCCCGACATGATTGATGGTGCAAAGAATGCAGTACCTACTAATGTCGAGGCAAGGATAAGTTTTATGGAACATGATTTCTTCACCGAGCAGCCCGTCAGCGCCGATATCTATCTCTTCCGCATCATCTTCCATAATTGGTCAGATGCGAATGTGATCAAGATACTGAAAGCTACTGTTCCGGCCATGCAGTCTGGTGCTCGCGTCGTTGTGAACGACTACCTCATTCCGGAGCCTGGGATACTGCCACCGATCAGGGAAAGAGAGGTCCGGTATGTATTTCTCGTCTTTTCTATGGCTACGCGCTCCCCCTTTTCCCCTTTTTCGACATGTCCTGTATGTCTGCCAACTGATGTGAAACAGAGCGATGGACATGATCATGCTCAGCTTATTCAATTCTCGAGAACGAGAGAAGGAAGATTGGCAGAGTATTTTCCAGCAAGCAGATGCCCGCTTCACAAACGTCAACGTCTGGGTCCCAGAAGGCGCAACACTTGCTATTATTGAGGCAACTTTAGAGTAATGATGGGTTCTGATGGAGATATTTTCGAGTATTGGCAAATATAGTTGGGACGAAAACGGTCACAGCAGCTCTCCTGGCAACCGCTCTTTGTCTTGTGCGCGTGTTTTCACAACATAAATACAACACTGTTGCCACGAGCGTGGTCGCTCAAACGCCCTCCTCCGTCATCCGACCTCTTCATAAGCCTTTGCCTGAAGTGTAATTCCAGACAAGAGGCCCCCGCCTCCAACACCTTTCCACATCTCAGTAGGCGTCTGAATTATCGTCAAGGTTGACGTCTTCGGGAGCCCCCTTTTTGATCGAGACCCCTGTATCTTGATTAGTCAACCCGATCCTTTCATATGCCGCCTTCCTCTCGTCTTGCTTGCGCCTCATTGACTCACCTTCTCCTGGCTTCGGGATGGCGGCCGTCACAGCCACGGTGATGAGAGCACAGAAGGCGAGAATGTGACGAAAGTACATGTTGTTGCGGATGGTTCTTTTTCGGAGGCGATTGCCGCGGAGCGTCTTGGATAGAATGTTTTGTATGACTCTGTGAAGGGGGGGGCTTTGGGGAGATCTTGAAGGTTGTTGAGGAAAGTAAAGAGGAGAGAGGATTTGCCGATGGTTTCATGGTAGATGTTAGCGTCCATTGGATATGACGCATGGCGAGATATCTTACAGGAAGCAAAAAGGAGTGTAGGCGTCACGGTACAGTTATTGGCAAAAAGCCAAATGATGCATTCCATTTACGCATCTGCCAAGCTGCATGAAAGCTATCTGCTGCGTTGGATCAATTACAGACCCCTCTCGCGCGGGCTGGTAAGCGTTTTCATACCCTGCCTATAGCAGCACTAGAACACAAGCCGGTTTTCGCAGGGTTGGGAACGCTCACCTGCCGAACGATCACCGATCTCCACGTCTGCTCGTATCAAGGCGAAAGGATGACGCGAGGTGCATGAGACAGGCTCCTATTATTTCTCGAGCTGCTCCCGTTCCCGTCACAATGGCTATCGGATTCGCTCGGCTCAAGGCAGGGGCGGGTGATGGCCTTGCCATGCAGGTAATCACGCACCAAACGGACCCTCCGAACAGACGACGCTCGGAATGAGCACACATATGCGCGGAATTTAAGCAGTAGGGCGAGGGCTAGCTCAGGAACGAAGATCGATTTTTGATCCCGTGCAGGAAAGAATTGACGGTCACTTGATGCCGAGGGGGGTGTGTCATTGCAGCGATAGTGGGAGTTTCTTAAGCGACGATCGACATTCGACTGACCAATTTCTGCAGAGCTTGCGGAGCGGCAAGGCGAGAACCAATTGCGGACCGTTTACCCCAAGGAAGCGTCCTCCGAGACTCTATGTGGCGCAAAAGAGCAATCAACGAGTATTCTTTGCAATGGAATCCGCCGTAAGCTAAGCGACGTCAAAGCACTTATGCTACTTTGCATAGATGCTAGAGGGAACTGGACGCAAGGCGAACCCGGAGCACCGACGAGCTTGAAGTAATGGCAGGAACATGTGCGGAATAACTTGTGCTTCTCAAGTCTGGGATATTATTTCTACGTGAAGTTGTAGAACGGCCCGTCGGGCGCACCGAAAGGAATTGTATTGATCAGGTCTCCACAATCCCGTCAGTGCCATCATCACAATAGCCAAAGTGGTCGCCTAAACGTATAGGCTCTACGCTGTCCCGGTGACATGCTGTGTTTTGTGTCGCGTATTCACGGAGCGAATCCCAATCACGACAGCGATGAAGCTGACCGTCTCCTGCGGTGTTGTCTCCGAATGTATATAGCGGAGTATTATCGGCATTGCATATTACAGACTGGTCCGACGTCAGCATAGTACCTCTGCAACTAACGCAGAAAGCCCACTTGACGTAGTGCGTCGAAGCAGTGGTCTGTATGAGCCGACGGAGACCACGTATACGGTCGTTGTTCGACAGCCTCCCAGAACGTCTTCCGAATGATTCGCTTGATGGCATTAGTCAAAATCGAGAGGGAAAATGCCCTCAAACTCACCAGACAGTGCAACTGATGATAAGCTACCAGCAAGTAAACCCCCTTGCTGAGGTCACTGGGGAGATACATCGTTATAGGCCACTGCTGTCGTGCTGCCCACTCACGGTCCATTGCTACAAAACCGTGAGAAGGGTCAATTGCGTCCCATAAATCATCACTGTCTGAGTGGTTTTGCGGGCTGTAGACCGTGTTCCACCGCATCTGACTCCATGTCGTTTCAAGAGTGTCCACTTTGGCTAATATACACCGTCAAACGTCGTCCTAGACTCGGGTAAGATTTCATCACTGACCGTACGTAGGAGGGACTGATTCGCCTTTTGACTTGTGGAGTAGAATAATGGACAGAACCATATTCATAGCGATGAGAAATGAGAAGAGCAAGTTCTTGGGTGAAAACAGTTTTGACCGTTGACCATTCCCTCCCTTGTCGACATTTGTCTCGAAAGACTCATGTTGAGGCAGATTTGAGTAGCCTGAGTCCATGTAAAGCAGCGAAGCCAGTTGATAGAGGGATGTGGTGATGAATGTAGACGAATGACTGACTCTAGGGTGGTATCCAGTCCAATCTTGCAACCGGCAGGAAAAATGAGGTCATTGTTCGCGGAAGGACTGCCCTACATTTGATGCAAGGTATCGAGGGTGTTGGCTTCCTGGTACTTTAGTCTTTGAAAATATTACAACAAGCTGACAGTCCATTGGTCTCGAGGGACTGTATTGGTCGTCAACGCACAGACCCCGAGACCCCCCATAGCACCGGCTGGCTAATGGCTACCCGTAGCAATGACCCTTGTCTTGCAGGGATTAAATACCCGAAATCCGGGCAGCTGGATCTACAGTACTTTACATGCTTTACAGTACAGCTCACTCGTGCGGCTGGGGAGTCTAGCGTCTTGGTAGTCCGGCACGTACCCATCAATCAGAATCTCCAAGGTAACCGGCATCGATTAGTGGCTACTTCCATGCCAAGATTTTGAACTTTTCGGCCGTACGAGTATTAACGATGCTATGTACCGCGAGTGCACTCTGTCTGAAGACAAAATCACTCCATCAACAATCGAAGGAATGGTAAAACATCTCGATGCTCTCTCCCCTAGCTGAAGATGCTTGGGTAATCAAGCCACGCACTCGCACATGGCTACCTTACAAATACCTAGTCCAGGACTCCCATTCGCCCACTACCCAGCTGCTGTGTAAGGTAGTTTGATACAAAACGTTAAAGCCCCTCAGAACTCTTCGACTGGGCCTACAACCACTTCATGATCCTTTGGTCTAATTAACGTCGTCTCATCTTCACACAATCTATAGAAAGAACAAACAAAAACAAAAAGTTGTGTTTAGATTCAAGTCTTCCTGTTGTCGAGGAACGACTTCAAGATAGGCGGGACACAGGAGTTGATTTTCGAGCTAAGTGCTGCTTCGCAATTTCTTCTTGGGTCCCGCGGTCTTCTTAGATAGCCTGCTGCACTGCAGGATGTGCGCCTCAATCCGCTGCAACTACTGGAGATGAAGATCATGCCTACTTTAATCTGTCGCCCTATCCTACCATGCATCAAGCACTGTAAGCAGTTGTCTTGAAGGTGCTCCGACAACGATCCAAGCGCTACTGCCATGTCACCCGACCCTAGTCCTTTACAGAAAGCCTCCCCGAGGCTTGTATCCAAACGTGGGCTCGGGATGCATTGGCTACCTCACCCTGGCATCCTGAGAGTTGATTATGCCTCCACCATCTGCCATCACGGTGCAGCACTTAGGCCGTATAACACGCTCCCAACTGCTACCTTTCAGCATCCACCCATCTCACAGTGATATCATTCAGATTCAGTTGCCAAAGCATACTCCGAATTCATTATTATTTCTTACGAATTGTAGAGTTGGTGTCCTGGAGGACTTCCACCGCCATGACCTACGTGAGCGAAGGCAGTGTGCTCGCCATCGGCATTCTGTTTATCGCCTTGGGCACAATTGCTGTTGCTGCTCGATTTTCTGTAAGAACAAAACGCAACGCGGCTTTGGGTATCGATGACTGGCTGTGTCTACCAGCTTTGGTAAGCAACTGTGTCTAAAGCTTGAATGAAGACTAACCATAGGTAGACGCTTGTGGTCGCCGAAGGCATCATCATGATAACCGGTAGCCATTCCCCCGTTAGCAAACGTGCGGTCACTGACAGAGTGTTGCCGTTACAGGATCTGCGACGCACACTGTGGGAAGTCACTCGTCTTCAGGACTTGGGTTAAGATTACTCTTCGATATGGATCCGCGTCAGCTACTGCTTGAGAGAGTAAGTTCCAATCCACTCATACTTCAACATGCCTCGCACGATTTACTGAAATTGATCATTGCATACAGCTAGAATTCGCTTTCAATATTATACAGGTCCCAGCGCTTGCCCTCATCAAACTCACAATCCTATTCTTCTATCGTCGCATCTTTCGAGGACGAGCTTTCAATATCGCGAGCTGGGTACTTATTGGTGCTGCGGTGGTATGGGGGTTTACATTTTTCACTGTTCAATTCGCAGCTTGTGGCACCTCTCTCGCCGCCGAGTGGTCGAGCTTGGCATCACTCAAAGGGAAGTGTGTTAATACTTTTGATATCCTCATAACGTTGTCGGCCTTTGATGTGGTCGTTGACCTGGCGATTCTTGTTATGCCCATACCTTTGGTACGTAGCTCCAAGAATATCGACCGCCATAAGAAGTATTGACGGCAAATTTAGGTGCTGAAATTGCAAATGCCCCTAAGCCGGAAACTCGCTGTCCTAGGTGTTTTGTTGTTGGGGACGCTGTCAGTATTCACGCCATGCACATTCAACGCTTCGCGACTGACAGTATTCTAGTGCAATTGCTTGCGGTCTTACTCGCATGATATTCTTCATCGAAATCCTCGGCCACCCTTGTAAGCGTCTTGTTTGACTTGATGAACCTCAGGGGTGAGCTAATCTCACTTCAGTGTTGGCGACATCGACAGTTGCTGGAGTCCCTTCCGACGACGATATAGGTAAGTATCATAGGCATTCAGGACTTTCGAGACATTGCTGACTCCTCTAGGCGTTGTTAGCATCATTCTATTCTGGGCCATGATGGAAATGGGCGTCGCTATGATCGCGGTCTGCCTTCCAACGCTTCGACCATTTTTCCGAGGCTGGTCGCTCGAGAGTATCGTTAGAAGTTTTCGCTCAGCTATATCCCTTCGATCCTTGGGAAGTGGCCACAGGTCGTCCCTTAGAACCAAGGAAAATGTAGCGAGGTCTGAGTCCGAGACTGCTATCACTGGGCCTCAACAACAAGGCCTATACTACAAGAATCAGGGTAGCAGGGACGTTGAGGCTTATTCTATGGGTGAAATAGGTGTAGAGAAGGCATCGAAGGGAGTGGTCGGCCCGGGTATATTGATGGAGACACAGGTTCTTCACAGTCCTGAGGTTGTCTGAGAGAACCGCGTTCTCTGTTACCTTTCCTTGCTGCTCTGTCAAAGATCATTTCGGTACTCGAAGGTGCTAGAATTGGGCAAATTATGGACGTATGCGGGAAGGCCGTCCACCACTCTGAAGATACATGTGGACTTGAGCAACTGTTCTACTAGTACATCAAATACCCTCAGTTCAAAAGATCACTGCATGTTATCCTTCAGTTCAAGCACGCGACAGGATTTTAGCTTCACAATCGTGGTTCGAACGCATTTCAGTCGACAAATTGGTATTATAGCCTCACCGGTAGAACACGGGAAGTTCCCCAAACATAAGGGCGGTAAGGAGTTTTTCTTAATCCACCCTAGAGAGTCTCGATAGGGTTTTCGATACGAAATATACTGAGCTAGTTTGACACCCAGCATAGTAATGTTTCGTTCACTTTTAGGAAAGATCGCCTTTGGAAATAATCTCAATAGCATTTTCAAATCTCAACAGATCTTCAATTGAAGAGATCGTGAAGATATCGTTGATGATTAAGTTGTATTTTACAAATACAGGCACGGGTCCGAGCATACATAACCCCCACTTCCCCTTACTACCCACCTCACCACCCTCATTATCAAACCAGTAAATTATCGCCCCCAACGGAACTTTAACTAAATCGCCTAAATACGAAATCCAAAGTACAGATGTGAATATAATTTACCGTATTGAGATTTCGAATCGAAAATTTGACGCTCGTACACATAGAATATCTCTTATGAGATTTGCTTTTTCAAAAGATTGTTAATAACATTTTCATATCATGAGATTTCCATTAGCGTTGAAGTTTTACAAGATTTATTGTATACGAAAATCTTTACATTCTTGATACGAGTCAACATCTTATTTTTAAAACATCGTTATTGCGGGAGATTTACATAAAATATGAATCGTAAGAGCATTGTTAGCCTGCCAAGCCTGTTCGTAGAGTGGGTTACGAAAGATGCTTCTGATAAGTAGGCTACTATTATCATTGCGAAAAACCCCCTGCCGAGCTTGAAGTACTTTGAGTACTCTGATATAGAAACTTCCAGCTCAAACACCTGGCATTCGGTTCTTCTCCTTCAAATCCTGAACCCACCATTCGCCTTCCTCTACGAACCATCTAAATCCGCCATTCCAATCCGAGTCTCCGACACGCCCTTTGCCGAGTTCAACATGAACTTGATCTGGGTACTTGCCAGCGTCATCCTTGCCTCCTGCTCTTGGACTTTCTTCTCTATCATTTCCAACTATAACACGGCGCGTAAGATCACCTTACCCGTCATCATCAGTCCTGTATCACCTTTAAATCCGCTATGGATACTGACTTACAGAACCTTTCCCTTGATACTCTCGCTAAAGCATCTGCCATTCGGCCTTGGCAAGTGGGCTAAATGCACATACATGGGCTGGACTTTTCATGACAAGCATGCTTTACACCATGAGCTCGGCCCTGTTTTCATTGTTGTCACACCTAGCGGAAACGAAGTCAGCGTTGCAGATCCTCAAGCCACGCACACCATTCTCTCGCGTCGGAAAGAGTTTATCAAGCCATCTGTCATGTATGGTAGGTAAACCAGTCAAAGATGTGGTCATCCTTCCACACTAACGGATATACAGAACAGCTCAATGTCTTTGGTCGCAATTTGAACACTGTAATTAGGACTTTAAAAGCCTGGTGTAGCTGCATCTATGACTAATGGTGACTGTAGGTCGAGGGCGAAGACTGGCAGCGTCAAAGGCGGCTTACGGCTCCAAATTTTAATGAGAGAACAAGCTCGTTGGTGTGGAAGGAAGCTCTGAGGCAAGCACATGACATGGCCCAACTTTGGGCAGAGCAAGGAGCACAAGGCACCAGGGAAACCGTGGCAGACACCGCAACGCTAGCACTACACGTACTGACCTGCGTTGGATTCGGTCTCTCTTATTCTTTCCACCATGGGGTCCGCGACTTGTCTGACGGGCACAGCATGACCTATCGCGATGCTCTTTCTCTGTGTCTTCGCAACATTATAACTTTCGCCATATTTCCAAAGAAGGTTCTGTCCCTGTCATTCCTTCCAAAGAAGCTGCGGAGTCTTGGTGTTGCAACCCAGGAATTCCAAAAATACATGGAAGAGATGCTGACGCATGAACGCAACATGGCGGCAAAACGTGAACATGGGACTGGGAATTTAATGGGCTCACTTGTGCGAGCCTCAGAAGAGGCTCAAAAATCTAGTGACACAAACGACCCCACCCGTCTAGGCCTTACTGACGAGGAGATTTTCGGCAATATCTTTGCTTTCAATCTGGCGGGTCACGAAACGACTGCAAACACTCTGGCTACTTCACTCGTGCTCCTGGCTGCGAATCCTGAATGCCAAGATTGGCTCATAGAAGAGGTCCACCGTGTCTTGGGGAATTCCGGTGGCTCAGAAGATTGGAAGTACGATGAAAATTTCCCTCAACTAAAACGATGCCTTGCTGTGATGGTATCCCGATCCCCCCCCCTTCCTGATCCCGAGCCATGCATATCCACTGACGCAAATCAGTACGAGACTCTACGTCTGTATGGCTCCATAGTCTTCATCCCGAAGTCAACCGGTTCTCATTCCCAAAGCCTCACTCTGGGCGACAAAACGCATATACTTTCTCCCAGCACGACAATCAACATCAACGTGCAAGCTCTTCATACTGATCCTCAAACTTGGGGCTCGGACGCCCTCGACTGGCGTCCGAGTCGCTGGCTCAGAGCCTCTTCTTCCACTGTTAGCAGTAACGATGATGATATATCGTCGATAGGAGCGGAAAACTTCATTGAGCCCGACGTTGGGACTTTTATTCCCTGGGCAGATGGTCCGCGAGAATGCGTTGGCCGGAAGTTCTCGCAGGTAGAGTTTGTAGCCGTTCTGGCGAGCTTATTTCGACAATACCGCGTGAGGCCGGTCCTCAAGAATGAAGAAGGTGAAGCGGACGGGAAGATAGCACTGGTGCGTATGGTTGATGATTCGGCCATCTCGGCCATTACGCTGCAGATGCTGGAGCCTCGAAGTCGCTCGCTTAGATGGGAGAGACAGGATTGAGATGTGTAATGGCTGGAAAGATAGTGCAGAGGCAATTCATGATGCCATCGTTTGAATTTTGAGGTGTCTTCGAATATCGGGACGATATGTATACTGCGATAAGTCTTGAAAGAGAATCCTCTCTCTCAGGTTGATCTCTGTATGCCTTCAATTCGGCGATCTGTTCTTTCTCTTTTCGGCGATAATGATGAATAATGAAGAGGCAAAACTTTATACAAACAAATTAAAAAGACCTTGATCTTGACTATCGAGTTCATCAAGATACTACAACATTAATTAAACAACATTATTCGATGATAAAGAAAGATTGATCGAAGCTAACTTGATATTCTATAATTTAGTAACTCGAAATGATTACCGATAAATTTTATAAAAATTAAAAATCAATTTTATAAAGTTTTTATTGTTATTATAAACAAGCGACATTCGATTGAATGGAATAAATCATGGGTGTCCTCGCTTTATCAAGTAAATCACTTCTGGACACCACAAGTAGATCGCGGTTAAAGCCTAAGCGCAGGCTTGGCATTGGAGCTCTGTTTACCTTTTGCCAGTCCGGGCTCCAACAACAAGGAAAACATTTCTACTCAACAGGAGGTGGAAAATTCGTATCAAATCTGACTCCCCATCGGATATCTGTAAACGACCATCGACATGGTATTCCCTTTTCCACGTCCCCAGTCCCCAATCCCCCCAAACGCCAGCCATCCAGAAATACGCTAATACATGCAACCAGTCACACCCACCAACCTACAAACCCTCCCCCCTCTCCTACGGCTCCCCACGCACCTCGCCCTTCAAGCGGCCCGAATCCCCCGCCTCACCATTCCGCCGCCCGGAATCCCCATCCTCGCCCTCGCCCGCCAACCGGCCCACCACGCCCACGACGACATCCCACTCCAAAACCCAGCAGACGCCCCTCACGTCCCCGTTCAGACTCCAAAATGCCACGCCGCCCTCCGCCTCCGGCAGCTGGACGCCTCGCGGGCCGACTCCGTCCCTCGCTGCGCGCGAGCCGCCGCTCTCGCCGACCCGCGGTGCCAGCACTGCTGCTACTACTACCGTGATGGCTGCTGCGAATCAATCGTTGCCCGTGGGGAGACCGACGGCGAACAGGGATGCGCTCTCGAGACTGCCTGCGTCTCAAGTGCGGGAGATGCGCGAGGGGTTTCAGATCCTGGATCGGGATGACGATGGCCTGGTGAACAGGGACGACGTGGTGGATATGCTCACGAATCTTGGTACGTGAGCCCAATCAGCCTGCAGATTACAAAGAAGGTCAAAGGCCCGCTGATATACGGGACAGGCCAGGATGCGTCCACGACGGCAACATCGCAGTTCTTCCCGCCTGGGGCGTCGCAAACGCTGCCTCTTCCCGTATTTCTTTCGACGCTGTCGTCTCTTCTCGCGCCGCTGTCTTCGCAGACGGAATTGATAAATGCGTTTGCCGCATTTGATGATCATGATAGCGGAGAAATAGATGTAAGGGAACTCAAAGATGCGCTGTTGCACACTGCGCCGGACCCAGGAGAGAAGGGAGTCAACGCTAGGGAGATGGAGGAGGTGTTGGATGGGTTTGTGGGGAGAAAGGCTTTTGGGAAGGAAATGAAAGGTGGTGGTGGTGGTGTTGGAAGAGGAGAGGTGTTCCGCTATAGGGAGTGGGTTGGGGGGCTGATGGGTGTGGGAGACAAGAAGGATGGGGAGAAGTGAGGCTGTACGATACGGTCGAGACGAGATTTGGCAAGCCAGAGTTACGGTGTATAATCTGACAGAGCTATAGCGCATGTGCAATCTCTCTTACACAGAAGAAGTCCAGCCAAAGCTATGCCGGTAAATGCTCATGCAAAGAAGCAAAGTCCAGCCATATCTTTGTACAGAGCAACACCCTTGCCATCGACCCGACCCGTCAGTCCAAACGATACCAAGCGTCTCATTTCGATGCCAGAAAAAGCTTGGCCTTTGCTGCAGTGCTTGACCGCTGCAGTTCCCTGTTGCTCGGCACGTTCTCCTTCTTGATCTCGATTTGTTCTCCACTATCCAGCTCCTGGGCCTCATCCTTGCCCCAGCCCTTTTTGCTGCCCTCCCTACTCTTCTCACGCCAAGCGAGGAATTTATTCAGGTTTCTGTGCTTCGCATCAAACTCCGCCATGCACGCTCCACAGATTCTCAACGCGCACCAGATGCATTTCCACCTCGCTTCGCCCTCCGTCTCTCCACAGGTCATGCACGGGACTGGATTGACTTTGTTCCTCGACAACAGAATACGTCTGTGTGATTGATAGCATTTGCGATGGATGACTGTCAGTGGTGGCGCAGGCACTGGATTCGGACCGTCCGGAAATGTTTTTGGCAGGTGGATAAAGGCTGGTACCACCGAATTTTGAGAGTTGAAGGAAGGCGCTTGGGATGAAGCTGATGAGAGCTGAGAGGTGGAGAGCGGGGGAGAAAGCAAAGGTGGTGAGAGGAAGGCTGGCGATAGAGTCTCACGATTTTGTACCTGAATCGTGGGCGTTGTATCGCTGGAAGATGTCACGATGGTGGTGATGGGGCGTGTTGTCTCGGAAAGAATGCTTGGCCGACGACGCGGTTCCGTGCGTGTACTCGCTCTGTGTTTCAGATTTCCATGTTGAGGGTCAGGCGTCTCGAAGTGGGAGCTGTCGAGATGAAGTACAGTCAATGAGGAGCGCCGCCGCGGTACATTGACTATGAGGGAAGATCCCCGTCCGGAGAAGGTGGCCGGCTGTTGTGATTTAGTAGATGCCTGCTGATGTGAGGGCTCTAAAGATTTTTCTGGGTCCGTAGTGATTGGTGCAGAGCTCTGCTTGCCTTCGAGTGGGATAGGATTCCTGAGCACCGTCGACGCTTTGTTGCCCATGCTCTTCCGCTGTACAGGAGAGCTTGATTCAAGTAGTTGGAAGGCGCGGTGCTTTGCCGGCGACGGTGTTGTTGCGTAAGTGGAATCGTTCGAGAGGCCACTCTTATCAATGGGGAGTGACTCGACGCTAGAACCACGAGATTCGTGCAAAGCAAGGTCTGACGGCACATAAGACGTATCTTGAGCTACCGGCTGCGGCGTTAAATCTCCATCTTTTGGCGGGGAGCAGCCACGAGAGTATGGCTGCGGATAGGTATTTGTTGGAAGGGCGCGAAGTGTCTGGCGTGAGGAGGATCTAGCAAGCTCTCTAATGGATGAGAAGCCGAGAGCGCGATGAGGATGCTGAGCTCTTGCTAGATTGGAAAGAGATGGTTTGTTCGCTGGTCGAAACCAGCTCTGAGGAGATCGATTGGGAGTACGCAGGTCTGATGACGTGGGAGGGTCAGGCGGTTGCTTTTTTACAAGCCGAGACATACTCTTTCCTGCTGCTTTTCGTTGACGTGAAAGAGTAAGCGGTCAATCGCTCCTAGGCTTGGAGTTTGGCTTCAAGTGGTCATGATGAGACAAGTGAGAAAACGATTTACATGGTTGAGAAGTCGTTGTGAGAGGTAGAGTACAGTAAATACTCAGACTAATTACTTGCAAACTTTTGGGGCAGGAGCGAAGCGAGAAACGCTTCGATTCCATACGCCTTCTTATCAGTACCATGGCCAATAAAAGTCGACCGGTGAGAAGATCTTGGTCCAAGTCAAGAATTGGTTAATGGAAAGACCACCTACCCTTGGATTTATGTTAAGGATTGCTTCTTGTAGTATAAGAAGTATGTTACTCGATATTGGAGGATAGGGAGTCAGAGGAGGAACCAACGGCAACAGAATAGCATCCGATCCCTGATTTTCAGTCAGTATTTCATAGGATTAAGTCACGCAGATCACAGGAGATATGAAGATAGATTGCTTGCTTGACTTCTGCAACTGCCTACGACGAGAGCGGTAGTATAGAGCAGCTTGTACCATACTCAATGATTCCACACTGGACTTCTCTTGCCCGGACTCATCAGTGCAGCACTACCAACGACCGGACTCGCTGGATCACGCTGACTTCCCGAACTACCACTGCCACTGCCTCCGCTTTGTTTCCTACCCCTCTCTCTAATCACCTCTACGGCTCTGGCCGGCATCGGTGGTGCAGGATCTTGGTCTTCGAAGTCAGCATAAACGCTGTGGCCGGAAAGCATGGAAGTTGAGCGTGGTCGATTGTCGCTGTGTCGCAAAGAGCCGGAATGACTGCGGATGCCGTTGGGTGGATCTGGAGAGCCGAAGGCTGGAAAGCGGAAGGATGGTGTAGCAGTATGATGAGATACAGTACCAGGAAGGTCACCTTCGGGAGTGATTGCACGTTCTTCGTCTGGAGCGCTCATCGTTTGCTGCTGCTCAAGAAATGCGCTTTCGACTATTTGAGCTTGCTGCCAGGTTTGCTGAGTCACATAGCGACTATCTTGCATGCATTTTTGGTAGTGCGCCAATTGATCGAGGGATCTGCTCTCAATGTTGATTCGTTCCACATCTTTTGCAGCTTGCTCGGAATTCTTGCGCTGCCATTCGTCGAGACCCTGGCTTGTAGCTGACTCAAGTCGGTCGTGCTGATCATTGAGTTTGGACTTTCGTGCAAGCAGACGCTCCTTTTTCTGCTGTGTTGAAGTAGCTTCAGCATGCATAGCAGACTTTTCTTGATGCGCAGATCCCTTGCAACGGAAGAGGTCGTCTCTCGTGGCTGTTTGAAGAGTCCTAGCCTCGTCCCAGCCGGCTTTCCTTTCCTTAGATGATTTGATCTCATCTTCCGGAAGGCAGCCCATTGATTCGATTGCTCCAGAAAGGAACGTCACTGCTTCGTCCGCTTGCCGGGTATGCTGGTTCCACTGCAAGTGACGATTCAGATGAGCTTTGTCCTCACCTCCGAGTTTGGAAATTTTGGCACTGAAAACTTCGATATCCTTCTTGAGGGACACAGATGCTGCCTTATTATCCTTTTTACTTCTTTTCTGGCGAGCTTGAGCCTCGCTGAGACTCGACTCGAACGCGGCGATTGAGTTCTTCAAGGTCGTGGTAGGACTTGTAGGCGACGACGGGCGGTGTGGTCGATGGGCAGGGAGGGCTGACGATAGGTAAGAGTCTGGCATTACATTAGCCGTCTGGAATTGCTGAAATCTAAAAGGCCTGGAAATACCGTTCTCAGCAGGGAGCGAGGATGGTGTGGTGACTACCACAGAGTGAACTACCACACCGTCCTCGCTCTGGACGAAGCTGCACTTGTAGCTGGAAGATGGCGAAAGCCCGAAGACTTCGCCAGCCCATTGCCCATCTGCGCTCTCGTCCGTCGCAATTGTTTCCAACGTTGTCGACGTCCAATCAGTGTCATTAATGCGCACATAAAGGGGCTTCGAACGATCAATGCCGGTACTGGGACTGATAATTGAGTGTTCGGGACTAGGGTCACCCGATCTGGGCATTGTGAAAGAGCTTGCGTTGAAGCGAAAGCTGGTGGGTAGCACGTCCGAGATCCAAACACAACCGTCTTCAGAAACAAATGGAGCACTTCCGAGATTTCTTGTATCGATAGCATTGGCCCCGGAGACTTCTGAATGTGTATGTGACTGCTCGTACTCACGCAATATCGTAATCTTAGTATGCGCGAATGCGGCCCACAGAGGTTGCTGACTTCGGACGTAGGTGCCCTGCTTTCGCTTCTTTTTGCCGCTTGAAATCTTGTCTCGTGCTTCCTTTGTGCTCGCAGATTGAATTTTGGGCACTAAATCGGGAGCGACGGAGACACCCTGAGTACTGGGCTCCGCAGATGCTATGACAGCGGGACGGACTGGGGAGCCCGCTACTGCCTCAGGATCCATTTTCTTATTGGCAGAGACTGTTTGAGAGTACTCTCGCTTCTGGATCCATCTCCTCGCAACGTGGACCAATCCCTGAATCAATATGTGAAGCGCGATCAGAACACGAAACCAGCCAGCTGGCGAACGAGTTGGTATGGAATCATTCGTAGAGAACATCGTGGGACTTTTCGATACGTAGGGTATGGACGACAGGATGGCGGACCAGTCGTAGCCGAATAGTCGTTTCGGTATCCATTGATGACGAGCCATGTGACTGGCTGTAACTATGCCCATGCAGAGCAAAGTCCGATCTGAGCCCTTCTTCTTACTGGCATTGCCGCCCCCTAATTGTGTCGCTACCACGGCTTGTGCCAATTCGATGCAAAGCGTTTGCATTGGTGCCCATATGACCAGCCATAGCATCAAGCCGAAAACATCCGTTACGATGATTGTGGCCAATGAAGGAGTGCCCCCCGAACCTTGGAAAATATCCCCGAAGTTGGTTGGTATAGATGACGAACCAGTGGGAGTGATGAATGTCAGCACGGCAAATAGGGCGTTGGTGACAGTCAACATTGTTGGAGGCAGCGAGAGAAGGAAGATGAGGATTGCAAGGGTGTCGCCAAGTGGACAAGATCTAAGAATCGTAAGAGTGAAGTGCCATATGCTATTGTCGGGGACCACGGGATTCTTTGCGGCATTCACGTCGATCTTGCGATGTGCGTGCTCGACAGAGCCGTTGGTACAGTTCATTCCACTTGACGGCATCTCTAAAGCCTCAGGTAAACTCTCCGATGATCTCTTCTCAATATCCTCCGCTGGTTGATAGCCACCTTGTGTATCTGAGGACTCATCGTTCGTCCTTGTGTCAGGCAGCCGCGCTGTCGTGCGAGCAGCAGAAGGGGGTGAAGTCGGCCGGGTCTTTGAATGGGAGGTCCCATCGGCGCTCCCACTGAGATGACCATTCGACTTCTGCTTTGCTATCCTCTTGCCTGGGGCAACGACGCCGTTCTCATGGCGGGTGTTGTGCTGATTTAAACCTCGTGCTTTGTTTCCTGCGCGTGGCATGAATAGGCTCTTCCTCCAGCTCAGTCAGATGCACTGAGGCCCCTCATCGGCTTGTAGAAGTGAGTATCAAGACTGCGCAGTTTGAGACGCAAAATGGAGAGAGCCAGCAGCTGGTCTTGTTCTTGTTGTTGTAAGGTGCAATCGGCAATGCTCTGTGTCGCTTAATAAATGGCACTTCCGATTTGACTTAGGTACAAAGTTCGGGGCGGGACTGCACGGACGACAAAATCACCACGACGGCAGTTCTACTTTACAAGGCCTTCAAGTTCTTTTATTTCCCTCACCGCTTCTTCCAGCTCACAAGCTGCTTGAAAGGTGTCGATTTAAGGAGTTCACTGCATTGAGACCATGGGAATTATTAAGTTCGGCATACGTGTGATCTTCATGTGAGGCGGAGTATGCAGTGTGCAGGCAAAGCTGTCAGAACAAGGCAAAGGGAATTTGGCAACTGATTTGTAGAATAAGTCCTGACGAGTTGTCTTGCGGACGGTGGACTTTGTCTTTGGCGCTGAGATTGTCAAGATTCAAAGGACTCGAATTGTTGGTTACAATAATCATTTTGTCGGACAGCTTACCTACATATCACTCTTCTACTCTTGCGCTCCATTCACTATCATGGTGGTCCCCAGAAGACATCAATACCGGAGCGGATTGAGTGCGCCAAACAATCCACCTGAGATGGAAATCTTGGTGTCACCAGTGTGGAATTCTAATTATACTACATATGGTCAAGCATGAGGCTCTTAGGATCGTCGCGCCTCTTTTCCCACGGGCCACCGCTAATGGTCACAGCCGACTTATCCTCTTCCGACCAATCTTGCGAAACGCACTCTCTATCGGACTCTTCTCCATCTCGAAATTCATCTGACGCGAAAAGCTGCGATTGCGCGCCTCCTTTCGTACACCTCTGCTTTCAAAGTATAAATGCTGCCGCTCCTCATCGAGCATGATACGCCAACTTGCACCAAGTTGCTCTTCTTCTAGGCTTCCTCCACAGCTGCCGTCAAGGACTGCGCTTGGCGGCGAATTTAAGGACAAAGAGAACTGGTTTTGTGGCTCGATGAAGTCGGTGACGTGGCTGCCACTGATAGCAAAGTACACCAGGCAAAAGACGTTCGTGACAAACACAATGACAAGTACAATGTAGAACATACCCTGCCAGGCTGCATTACCGCCGGATTGGTACTCTTGTGATCTAAGCGTGGCGTTGAAAGCTTGATATTGCGGATCCGCGAGGATATTATCTGTGTAGTTCCAGTAATGGATGAAAGGTGAACCTTGGGAAGAGAGAACAAGCGTGCAGCCTGCTAGCACTGCGAGCGCTTCAGAGATTGAAGGAAGCTTGGGGTCGAGGGCGTTTGTCGTTGGTATGAGCTGGGTGAGGAGCCGAGAGATGGCACTTTTCCCGTCGGTGATACCACTGTTCAAGCTCAACGCGAAGCCCCATTCCGAGGCGACATTGGGCCACTCTGTCTCCCAGAAGCCGTTGGGAGCTTTTGGTTCGGACTTACTGTATGTAAGGGGATTATCGCCGCAGTGCGAAGTCAAGGTTCCTCCAGTCCTGCTGGCGTAGTATTCCGTGAAGCAATCTGGCGTTTGTGCCACGCGCATTGAGCACATCGTGTATGTGCCGGTTGCAGAGGTGGCGAGCAAATAAATTGACTCTTGACCATAGACACCTGTTTTATTGAGGACAGTGTTGTATGGTTCTGGAAAATTCGAGAAGATTGGGTGAGTCTGAATGTCGTCGAATCCAAAAAGATCGTCCACAGCTGTATGAACCAACGAGCTGGGAGTTGTGAGGTTATAATCATCTGGCCAATTAGTCACGTTGGGGCTGGTGCCGTTGAGGTATGCTGACGGCCATTCAGTGAACACCATTGGAGCCAGATCATCGCTTGATATATTCGCGCACAGAACATTGACAACAGGCGAGGGAACCGAGGCCTGAACATAATATGTGCCGAGCCCCTTGTGGCAAATCAGATCAAGAGAGGGACTTTCTCTTCGATTATCAACTTACGTTGAGGTCCGATGGCTGTATGATGCCATTGAGTGGATCCGTCGCCGCTGCAACAACGCCAGCATGCGGCATTACCATGGTGACATTGTTGGAGATTCTCCCGTACTGCTCCGAAAGGAGAGTCATGTTCTGCACATTCGTCCAGCTTCCCTTCAGAGTCGTATTGTCGTAAAGCTAAGTACGATTTGGAGTTAGCATGTCTGTGTCAAGGCATGAATTGAAATGATGAGACTGCTCTGGCTTGTGAAAAGGAGCTTTTTGCCCCAATGATACTTCTTGCAATCTAACTACCGGTGCCAGTGACGAGAACACGTACCATGCCAACCGGATCTGGCCGGTGTGTCATATTGTCCGAAGTGTTCCCCGAGCTGATGTCCTCCACCCAAGTCGTCAAGTATTGCATATAATTGTGGTATGCTTGGCCCGCATGCTCTATTTGGATGCAAGTTTGGCCAGAGTTGTCAGGATCCGTTGCCGGTTGAATAGGCGTATTGCATTGGTCCATGATGTAGTAGGTGTTCGCAAATGATGATGAGACTTTGCCATACATCAGTCGGTTCTCAGTCTTGCCGAACCTCAGTACTGGTGCCACTAGAGTGTCTGATGCTGTCGTATAGATCATTGCCATCAAAGCCACCAGCAGAGAAAATACGCCCAACTTTGTAGCGGCAGCGTACCGTACAGACTCCCAATGGCTGATCATCGTTCCAGGCTGCATGACCCATGATCTCATGGACATCTCTGCAATAGAAATTCCTTGTGGTTGAAAACGCGCTCTTTTACTTAGGGCTTGCCCAACGAAAGCGACAAAGACTGTGACGAAAGACAACTCAATTGACTTTGCAAAAGCCGCGTATAGAGGAGATGCAGTTGTGATAGGCAATCCGCGGGTTGTTGAGACAATCCGCCCATATCGTGGCTTTATGATTGCAATGAAGAGCCAAATACCCGAGAAGACAGTTGAGTAAATTGACAGTATAAGTATCGAGACTGCCAACCAACTGCCGCGGCCGCTCTCCGGCCATTTCTTCAGTCTACACTCGAAGTCCCCTTCGGAGGGAAACAAGGCCTTGTGGAGCGGTTCACGATCTGAACCGGCCGTGAAAACTTGGTGCGACGAGGATCTCGAGCCACTTCGAAAAATTTCCTCTGGCTCCTTGTCAAAACCATCTTCTACTGATCTGTAATCTTTTCCGTCAACCTCCGCTGACTTTGGGGAGAGTAGTAGGTTAGCTGATCCGGGAGTCGTCGGACCACTGCCGACAGCTTTTCTAGACACTGAAATTCGGTTCTGATTGTCAAGATTCAAAATTCTCAGCCCGTGGCCTCTGGATTCAAAGTTAAGATCATCTTGCTGTGATGTGCCAGCCTCAGGGTCTTCCTCAGTGACGGAACTCGCGTGCTGGTGACCGTGTTGTTGGAGAAGCGGCGAGGATGGAGAAGTCACTAGTGTAGAGTTGGAATTGAGAGAGTAGTCTGACAAGTGTGAGCTTGGTTGTCGAAGGAGGCCATCAGCTTGGTCGGAATCGTGCTCCATGATGATGGTCTTTCCATCAATAAAGGGCAATGGCATGAGGGGTGGCAAGAGGGATGGCAAAAGAGTTGCCGTTATTGCTTAAAGGAAAGGGGGTTTGGATGATTATGCGACATATAAAGGAACGATGAAGACATTTAGAAGATTGGTGCTCGGTGTAATAAGCTGCTAGGTGCATTGAGCCTTTTCCGCGGGCAAAAAGAGATCTAGATAATTTTGAAGACAAACAAACAAATGGAAGACCCGAGACGGAAATGTAAGCAGAGCGGTACATTATGTAAGTGCATCGAGGCTGCGGAAAGGGGGGTGCCTTTTGCACACTCCAATGTCACGGTGTAATTGGTTTCGGGTGTTGCATGTTGCATTCTACGAAAATGATCACGCTTGGCTCCGATGTGCCATATTTGACTATAACGGAAACATACGTCTGGACTCTGGACCCGGCCTGAAACTGTGACTCTGGCCGGGCTCTTTCTGCAAATTCAATTCAGCCTCAGATGGATTTGTAAGTGATTTTGATGCGGGCAAAGAGTCTGGCGCAGCATTGAGGTTGGTGGCTTTATGCAAGTCGCCGGCGAGAAGTCCGAATTTGGGCGTGAGGCTGCGCTGACGGGGAAGAAGGCGCACGGTACGGAGGTATGGTGGTACGGTCTATGTTTCACATTACACAGTAGTAGTAGTACCTTGTCTTGGATTCTATAGCAGTAGCAGCAACTTTCAGTGGGTGACCTTGGACGTTGTTGGGTATGGTAGATGTAGAATAAGTATCATGCATCTAGGTATGGTACTCTAGAGATTGCAGTGTTCCACCTTGCACCACTGTCTCGAAATGCACCAATTCAAGTTTCTGGATGACTAATTAGCCCCGCAGCCCTCCCGAGACTTGCGCTGCTTTAATTCTAAAAATACATCTCACCTCATGCATACGTTCACCTTTGAAGTGAAGGGACCGTGTTTGTCAATCGCTTATTCCTTCACTTCTTTTATCAACATGTCAGACTCTCACGCTCAAGCGGACCGCGGTGGCCAATCTGGCCCGTGTCCTTCAAGCACAAGTCGGTAGTGAGGCGCCCATGTCGTCTTCTCTTACTCAAGTCGAGCTATTCAACTTCCATTCTCCAATCAGGTCGGGCCTTTTCATCTTATGCCGAACAGTCGCAGATGACTAGCCAGTCTTTGCGAGGGTCATGGGTGTCAAGGTGGACTACGATAGCTATCATTTCCTCACAAATTATGGGCTTCCGGTCCGTGAATAAGTAGCCTATTTCGGAACCGATCCCCCCTTTCCTGAGCACATTGATCTCGGTATGTCGAACCTTCCACGAACAAAAGTAGTGGCTTTCCACCATGATGCTGTACGAGAAAGTACCATCATAAAATTCCTATCCAGTTCAGCTGCCGAGACCACGTCCATGTGCTTGTGTCAAAGCAGAGATCAAGTGTTTCATCGCTTCGTGGAAAGAATCAGGACAAGATATCTGACTGTCCGAGCATCACAAGTAATTATGAGAACTCAACGAGATTGTACGATACATGATTAAGAAGACGACCACGACGGGGATAAGCGATAGCAAAACTATACTGCGGGAAGATAAAATTCCAGCAGGGGCGACTATCTTAGTAGTATTGACAACAGCAAGGGGAGTGGATAACAAAGGGGGTAGCAAGGGATCGAGGAAGTAGTATAGTAGCAGAAATAGTAGCAATTTCTTTTCTGTACCCATGAAAATGACATATTCATTGCAAGATACATACATTCAATGGGCATTTGCCCACGAGATCGGCGATACAGTACCACGAGAAAACATACTCCCCAGGAATATCCGTCTTATCCATAGGCGTGATGCGTTGGCGATGGAGAAGGATACCCGACCAGCGACATGCAACATCGATCGAAGAACGATTGGATGTTTCTGCCATTCTCTCTCTGTGTAGCTTGATAACATGCATTCAAGTGGTTTGATGCAAGACACTTTGACAATCACCTTGAGCCTCAATGACAGTCCAAATCACGCCAGCTTCAAGCGTTTCCCGTATCCTCGACAGCGTCCGGCCTGTCCCAAACCTGCTTTTCGAGCCTTTGTACTCTCTGCAGCAGGGCTCTTACTCTCCTTTCATTCATTTTCTTGGATTTCTCCTGTAGTTCGAATGTCTCCCTGAACTTGTTCAACATGAACTCTCTCAAAGCCGTCTTGACCCCTAATCTATAATCGTAAACGACAATGTCCTCCACACATCTTGCCGCTGGGCGCTGATGTCGCTCGGACAGCATGAGTACATCCAGGATAAAAGAGTCCGTCGAGGCTGTGGGATCTGTTCGAAGTTTGTGGTAGACTGATATCCGGTCTGGCCATGCCATGGGCTGCAATTATCTCAGTACAAGCCAGGAACTCGCCCTTCGTGGCGTCATCGTTTGGAACAATAACGTACAAACTTGTAATCCGTCTTCATACTTCGTAATATTAGCCCGTCACCTTTTGGTGTCCAAAGCTCTGACCACTCCTTCTTATGCTTTGGATCTATGTGATTGGCAAAATTCTGAGCCCAATTGATGCGAGCCGATTCAGCATATCGAACGTATTCGACGTTGTTCACGTGGCCTTGGAGATCGTGTCAGGGAGAAACGGTAATCACTACGAACGTGTCTTCGTACCCTTTGCTGGCGTTAGATTCATGCCTGATTGAAAAACGTTGATCAAAAGGATAATGCCATATGCATGGTCTTAAAGAGTCTCACACTTGGGGGGACAGACACATCAAGACTTGGATCTGATTTACATGCAATACGATACATAGCACAGTATGTTGCAAGTACAACAAGAACACACCGCTACAAACATAAGGGACGGGAAGATCGTGTAGGTTCACGATTAAAGAGAATCACAGCTCACCATAACGTCCTAAACACTCACACCCTTCCAGTCAGCCATGATTTCACTTGTCCCTCTCCTCCTCTCTCATGATCCCAAGGCCTAAAGGATACTCACCATCTCCCCCCACACCACCTCCCTCCTCTCATATCCCGCCCTTCCCCTCCCTGTGAGAAACCCTTCTGAGCCCGCAAGCAACTCCCGCCAATCCATTGCCACAATCCTCATTATGCTCCCCGCTTCGTCAACCTGCTCTTGATTGAGGCCAAAGATTATGCATTTCCCAATGCGTTTCTTGAGATCTGATAGCCAACGGGCTGAGTGGGCAGCTGTTACGGGGAGATCAGGAGGAGCGGCGGAGGTGGATGAGGGGTGGGACCGTGGAAACGTGGGGTGGCGGAAGGGCGTAGCCAGAGGTTCAAAGCAAAGTGGATGTATTCGTGGGCGGGGCATTGCGTGGACGATAATAGATTGTTTGCGGGCAAGGGATATTTCAAGGATGATGAATATTCGATCTTTGACGCCATTGTTTGGACCAGTATCCATGCTTATGCTGCTAGTTTTACAACTTCTACACTATCAAGATCCAACAAGAAAAGCGGAACACCTCGCTATCAAGCACACTATTCAAACTCAACGGTCTTCCCACCCCTTGCTTCTCTCGCTTGCTTTGCCTGTGCTCGCTCTGCCCTTCTTCTCCGTCGGTTATTCGCGTAGTCCGCGCTGGCTTCGGTGGTGTTGCCATCGTAAGTTACTGGGCTACCTATGCTAGCCGTCCGAGGAGGCCGTAGATTCGATGAGCTCTCAGGCATTGGCGGAGGTGCTGGCACGTTCATGGCAATTTTCTGATTCTGTGCTTGGGCCCTGGCTGCCGCTAGTCTCTCGGATTCGATCCTCATGGCCTCAGCTTGCTGTCGCTCCTGAAATTGGTTCCGTCTGAAACGGTCTCCGCTGCCCTCGGTACCACTGAGGGAGCTGGCGCTGTCTCCTCTGCGCCTACCAGATCGCTCTTGGGAACGTCGTCGCGCTTCTCGTGCTTCTCGCTGTGCGGCCGCTTCTGCCTCTGGCAGTCGTCGGAGGGTGACATGACGGCCATCATCGTGCATCTTCACCTTGACGCTGACAGGCGGTGAAGCGACGCTGGGTATGCCTACACCGGCTGACTGACGACGTTCTCGTTGATCTCGGCGACTAGACGACGTTTCTGCAGCTTCTGCAGCAGCCAGACCCATTGCGCCTCCTGCGATACCTGCAGCAGCAGCGTCACGACCCGCATGGTGGCGCCAATGGTTCCTACCATCATCGCCGATGTATACTTCTGAACCAGAAGAATCAGCATGAAAAATACCGTGCGGATCGGGTGGTATTGGTGGCATAGCGACTTGTCCATTACGTGGTATGCCACCTAGAGGCAGCTCTTCATTGCGGTTCCTGTCGCGCTCGTGGGTAGCTACGGCAGCCCCAGCAGCGCCCGCAGGATATGCACCTGCTGGGATCGGTGGGATTCCAGTACCCTGGTGAGGACGGTTTATGCCAGTCAACGATGTTGTATCGCTGCTAATGCTTGATGAACCAGGTCGATGGTGGCGAATAGGACGGCCGTCGCCTGTAAGGTTTCCACCGTGAATTTGAGCTTCTTGTTCTTCCGCAAGCTGTTGGTCTTGGTTGCGTCCTCTCCTCCTGTTAAAAATGCTACGTGCCAAACCTAATACGCCAAGGGTTGCAATGCCATCTCGTAAACCATGCCCTTTTCGAGGTTCACCGCTGGCACTTTCATAACTCGAGTAGGTCAAATCACTCGGACGGCGGTTGGGAGGTCGCTGGCCGATAGGAAGAGGTTGATTGGGAGGCCGTTGTCCATCAGGAAAGGGTTGATTGAGAGGATGCTGGCCGTTAGGAAATGGTTGATTGAGAGGATGCCGGTTCTCCGGTAAGGGCTGGTTGAGAGGGATGGGCCCTCCAGGAGGCAGTCGGCCTCCACCATGTCTACCTTCATTGACTGCGGTAGCTCCTCCAAGAGGAGGACCGTAGTCTCCAACATCACTGTCTCGATCCCTATACCTTCGGTCAAAAAACCTCGTAATCAATCCCGCTGCTCCAATTGGGGCGGCGATCCGTAACAACCTGTCTTCCCATACGCCATCTCCCCCATGATCTCTGCTGTAGTCGGAGTATTTTTCGTCCTCAACGTACGAGCTTGAGTGCCTTCTATGTCCAACCGCTTCAGGACCACCACTAGGACCAACGGCGGGTGCGCCAACAGGATCAACCTGGCTTTTTGATCTTCGACGCCGGAATCGATCGGCGAGTGCGTACAGGCCTGCGCCGGCTATTGCACCCTTGACTACATTCCCCGTCTGTCCTCCTGTGCGCCCTTCATTTCGCCCAGGTCGTCGGTCTTCTACCACGCTTCCTGTACCATAGCTGTATCGACTGTCGTAGTCGTCGCCGCCTCGTCTCTCTCGCACATGCGTCAAGACGAAATAAACGACAAGAAGCACAAAGACGGCCAATGCATATAGTACGAACAAGGCAAGAGGAGATCCGTAAAGCGTAAGGCCCAGGGGTATCTGTGCAAGCCCTAGAAGAGCGATTGAGCGACCAATCCAATGGTGGAACTACGTCTGGTAAGTCGAGCATGTAGGAATTGATGCTGTTGGGGAAACGTACCATAACCTTCAATGGCTCATATAATCTCCTCTTCATCTTCTCCTTGCGGTGAACCCACCAACCCAAAATGAATTGGAAGAGAACCAAAACATATATCGCCAACCCAATACCATGGTGAGGATTCGTCAACCTTCTTGATGGTCCTACTGCAAGCCATCCCAAGACAAAGATTACTGTCGTCATAAGGACAGTCAAAATCTGAAGCCATATGTGGAATCTCAACGCCCATCTAGGGCTTCGACCGTAGAACCGTAGAATCAGAATAGCAGCGGGGACGATAGCGAGGAAAGTGATTGCCGCAATGACCCCGTGGGCTCTGATAAGGTTGTGGTATTGAGGTTGTTGTGCGAAACGGCTTCCCATGCCTGTCAAATGTCAGATTCGCATTCACGTGGACTGGAATGTGCATGTGGCATACCGTTGTACCGCATTGTTGCGAAGTTTAATCCCACGAGGTTCGGTAGCAGGAATGTGTTCTTTGTAGTATCCCATGTTCCATCCCCTACAGTCATTGAATTGGAAGAGTAAGAGCTGCTGCCCGCCGGGGCCAGTGTCGGGGACGGTGACATGATGGATCTATCCTGCAAGATGCTAGGGTGAATTCGGGGCTGTTATGACCTATGGGGATATTCAGATCCCCTTTTTCTGTGGATCTCCCATGCGACAGCTCTAGGTCATATTTCGATTGTGGATGCAAAGACCAGGAAGTGGTACAATTCGAAGGAGCCTCAATGGCCGTCAAGTACCCAACCAAGGCTATTTATTCTGAGACGACGAGAGCTCGCTATTCTCAGATCGCTAGTAAACTGAACGTTATCTGTGAGATGCTTCGTTCATGAGCTGCAAGAACTTAATTTCGTCGATGCCATGCTTCCATAGTGCTGAACCTGCCTAGCAACCGGGTTGTCCAAGAGGCAACCGCGGACCCTTAATCAATCGATAGCTACCCGATACCGTTACCTCTAGGGCCCTTCAAAACGCAAATTATATTTTCTACCAACATTTATATAACCCGACAACACAAGCCTTGGTCGTAAATCTTCCGGTCTATAAGGTAGCTATAGAGTTTTCTAACCAAATGTATGAGAGCACGTTGAATCGTTACTTAAGACTAGCAACCCATTGATTCATGGCCGTATTCCATTCGCGTCTCCTTCATACGGGCAGCGAGATAGTTCGAAAACTTGGGAGTTTATTTAATTTTGAACTAAGGTATTCGTACCACTCCGTAGATCCTAATTCTTATGGCTTATGGCCTCCGAGCCTCGCTACACTAGCACTCTCGGCGCTTCGTTTGTTTTAGACTAGTAGAAGTGAGCCAGCTGGATCCTCTGTAGTCAGTTCCCATGCTGCTTTCTCACATCGTAATGAGAATCTGCCTTTAATAACCCTCACCCTCCTCATCGCTCTCTTGTCATGACGCGAGTTCCTTCAACCATGGCAAATTCTCAACCAATCAGCAACGGTTCATGGCTTTATAATATCACCTCTGGCCAAAGACGCGGCTGCAAATACCTTGGCTTCTACGTATGTCTGGCGTTTGTATTAATGTCCTTGACCTGGTTGAGGCATAATGAAAAGTCGCTCGACAAGGCATTATCTATCTCTCCCAAGGCCCCTACAAATGTGCCCTCTCTGGAAACTTCTGTCCCACCTCCAGACTCAGAACCCAGTCTTGAAGACGCTGGACCGATAACCAATAACTTAACAGTCGCATTCCCTCCTCTGCCACCGGCTGATGATCAAGAATACGTCTCCCTATGTCTCGCCATCAAAGACCAACCTGGGGACCTCGATGAGTTCTTAGCCCACTATTACTACCACCATGGTATCCGCCGCTTCTATGTCATGGATGATGGCAGCGATCCTCCCCTCTCCTACACTCCTAATTTCGGCATTCCTCCCTTTGCCGTCCCTCGCTCCGCCATTACTTTCACCTACATTCCACGTGTCCCTGACCGCCCTCAGCCTTTCCAGCACACAATATACGCTGACTACTGCATCAAGAATTTTGGAGAACGCCACACATGGATGGGCTTCTTCGATGCCGACGAGTTCCTCGAGATGCGACGTGAAACTACTCTAGTGAATTGGTTACACCAATGGGAGAAGAATGATAGAGTCGGCGCGCTTTCTGTCAATTGGATCACTCATAATTCTGGAGGCCAGCAAAACCGACCGCAAAGTGACACTCGCAAGGGTTTCGGACGCTGCGTGGTCGACCATCCAGATGGAAAAAACGCTGATAGGGAAAATGCTCATGTCAAGACTTTTGCAAAGACAGCCCTCTTCGATGGCGTAAATAGCGTGCATAATATGAGAACTGCCGACGGAACTGTGTCGGTCGGGGAGACGGGTGATGAATGCGAGATCAAGAGATTCCCTATCACACATGATATGTGGGCGCTTCATCATTACTCTGTGAAGTCCCGTGAGCAGTTTCTCGAAAAGCAACAGCGGGGCAGTCCGAACAATCACCACGCCGCGGGGAGTTTTTGGGATAGGATCGAGGGCGCGGATGATTACGAATGTCCGGAGTTGGCAGGATATGTGCCCTGAAGTCGACGACTTGTGAAGCACTCGACTACGTTTTTTGGCGCAAAATATAGAGCGTTATCTACGGACTATTCAGATTGTCACGAGAGTGAATCTCCCGGCTTGAGGACGGCTATTGTCTAGGAGATTTGGGTTCAAACCACTCCTATGGCGGTAATTGTTCCGGCAGCTTCCTTTTCGTATGGTCAAACATCGAAGAGATCAAGCCAGTAGACATCTGGGGTGGAGAGAATCTTTTAACCTGGCCCAAAAAAGCCGTGAGTTAAGATATGTTGTCATGGTGAAGCTGGACGAAGATGGAAGTGATCGCTAGATTAGGGGACTTCGTGTGGTATGGACGATTGAGGAGGCTTGACGATTGCTCGTTGGGTATGCGGATTCAAGAAGACTCAAGCGGTAGTGAATGCGTCTGGATCTCAATGGGAGGGGATTTCTGTGGCCTGCATAGTGTTTGGTAGAGTTGGACACGGCGATGATATGAAGATCTGTCCGTGTGATGAGGATGATCGCCCTTGTCATATAAATGCTTCTTCAAGCCACTTTTAAAAGACAGACATGATATGAAGGAGTGGTCGTTGTAGAAGAAGATCAACACATGGGTCACGGCCTCCATCTGTCAGCTTGTACATTTCTCACAAAATCGCTAATTTTTGAGGCCAGCCCACGTTTTGTGTAATTTGATACTGCACCTGATCCATCCTCGACGAAACTATACTATGCTTGGCCTCATTTAAAATTGAAGAGTCTGCTTTACAATATATCTAGATGGACTTAACCAAGGCCTCGTAGGTCAGAGGCACAGGACGCCCTTGTCCACCTTACGGCTGTGCCTGCAATTGCGCTATCGTATCGAAACAGTACTTTTACTGTAAGTGGGTGCAGTTGTAGCTGAACGGTATTTTCTCTCTCTCATCATAGTAGTACATTCAGCACTTTATGTGAACTGACAATTCCGAGTAAACGAAGTCAAGGTATGTATGGAACGGCCTTTGATATCAACGTGTCTGCAGTAGTACAGCGCTGTCGGAAGGTAAAATAGCCATATTTTTTTGAAACCGTGTGCATTCCACCTCGAATCTCGCCGAATAGTTCTTAGAGACTGTTCAAGCGTTCTGATTAAAAAAGCCTACTTTGCTGTTTAGTCGAATACGGAAACCCATACCCTACTTATATCGTAGTTAGTAGAGTGATGGAGGTAAATAAGTGTACTTTGGACTTTACGTCATGGTGGAGGTTATCTGGCTTCTAGATCTTTGAGTGAAAGAACCGTTGTTTGTCTCCTAATCGAATCGTACTACTCTGGTCCCTTGGCGGATGTTCGGTGCCAACCTCCGTACTGTGTACTAGTACTGCACTTTGCAGGCACTCGCAGTCTCATAGTCAGGGCCGTGGGGTTTTTAGGCGCCCCGCTCAACTCTAGGGTACTTTAGGTCTAGATCCCGCGCAAGCTGCGTGTCATTGGCTCCATCACCCCGGTTGAGCTTTCTCACTGGCCATTCAGTGCTCGCACCATGATCTCTCGGCGGCTACGCGGTGGGCTTCAGCCCACGTCCTGCTCGGTGCTCTTCATCTCACGGGCCATCACCTCCCGTCCTCTTCAACTTCTGTTCCCACAGCAGCATTGCAGCATTGCAGCCAAAGTGAGAGACTGGCAACAGCAGTGCATCTAGTATAGAGGCTTTTAAAAATCATCTCCACAATCATGAGACTTCCCTTCTTTCTCTCCTCTATCCCACGGCAATGGCGCACCCCAAAGGTTGTCGTCGGCCTCTTCGTCTTCGAAGTCCCCTTGACTATCGCTGCGCTTGCGCTCTTTGGTATTGCTCAACCAGATCTATACCGCACCAGGTTTTGGCAAGAAGGAGCCGATCATGGATGGAACAGCAATCCTAACCAGCTCATATACGCCATCGCAAACTACAGACCCATCAAGGCGCCTCTGCCATGGAGACAATTGTTTGCATGCTCTGCCCGTGAGATTTGAAGACTACCGGCTGATATGATCCAGCACCACCAATTACAACGTAGTGATCTCAGTCCTCTCGGTCTTCATCCTCCTTTGCAAAGGGATCATGTTCATCACATCCGTCTTCCACCCTCTGGTATCCCTCCTGGCGCACGCTGCGCTTGTCATTCTCTATGCAATTAGCATCCATAACCAAGCAGGACCTGACATGAGTGATCCGGCGCATCCTCAACCAGGCGCGCCTTGGTACATTACCAAGAAGTGTGGGCCACCCGTCAGCTCAGATCTCATCGGATATTGCAAGCAGGCTAAGGCTGCCTTTGCCGTGACAATTCTCATGGTGTGAGTAGGTCCCTGCCAATCAAGACTCCGCTTGTTCTAATCGGCGTAGTACGCTTTTCACGACACAAATGATTCTGGCCATGATCAGCCTTCGGCCTGACAAGCAATCCCGATCAGCCCGCAGCTCTAGAGTCTCGGACAAAGAGTCGGGTCAAGCGCCGTGGGAGATGATGGACGCGCCAAGGACGCCTGGGACGGCGGGAGGTCTGAAGAGCCCCACTACTCCGAGAACAACGGCCTTCAACACCCTGTCTGGTAACGGGAAGGCACCTGTGAGGAAAGGCAACCAGGGTATACCGCTGAGACACCACATTGGCATGGGCGAAGAGACTTATCAGGGTCCCAGTAGGAGGTGAATTGGGTATCGGCTTCTTATATCGGTTTGATGATAGGTACGGAAGGCCTTGAGATTTTGCAATTGGAAAGCGGGCGTTAGGTTTGCGGGTTGATGTGGGGTTATGAAATTTTTTGGAGTTTGAATGATTGCCTTTAAAAGGTCCTTCTGAGAGTCTGCCTCCAGTAGCCCATCATCACTGCGTATATGAAACGTCAAAGTGAGCGGAGCATCCTGACTCACAGTTCCCTGTCAAATATGAAACTTTGACCAAAACAATGATGGTTGCTGATTTATATGTTGTAAACACAGTTTGTTCACTTCGTCGAAACCTCGGCTATAGACCTTTCACGCCAATCGCGTCGACAGCTCCTTTCACACGCGACTATAATATCCATTCACATTTGAAGTATTCCTCACCACCATTTACCCCTCACTCCACGCAACCACACCTCAATCTCCTTCATCGACCTTGAATCTCATCTACATTCGTTTTTCTACCCAGCGCCCCTCCTCTTCACCACCTTAATGATCCTACCATCTTCTTCCTACCCTCTCCTGATACTTGCCTGACTTCTAAACCTCACTCTCCATATTCCCGTTATCAGAACTTATCTCGATTATGGAGGCCTTCGAGAGAATATATCTTGATCTTTCCAAGCAGCCGGGCAAATGCCGTCTGGCGGAGGCTGGACTGGGGTGGAAGCCCTCAGGTGGGGGTGACACATTCACCCTTGACACAAACAATCTGGGAACGGCGCAGTGGAGCCGAGCTGCGAGGGGATACGAGCTGAAAATAATGTCGCGAACGTCAGGCGTGGTACAACTGGATGGGTTTGAACAAGAAGTGAGGCCGCCCTTTGGTTAGGAACAAGATTTTGGCTTATCATGTTACAGGACTTTGACCGCGTCGCAAAGGCCTTCAAACTCTTCTACGGCATCAATCTGGAAACCAAAGAGCATGCTCTACGGGGCTGGAATTGGGGAAAGGGCGAATTTGGAAAAGCAGAGCTTGCATTTAACGTTCAGAATCGACCTGCATTTGAAATACCGTACTCAGAGATCTCGAATACCAATCTTGCTGGTAAGAATGAGGTAGCAGTTGAATTTTCGCTACCAGCAGGTGGCAACGAGACGGGCACAAACGGGCACCTTGGAGGAGCACGAAGTCGGGGCCGCAAAGCTGGTGCGGCAAAAGACCAACTAGTAGAGATGCGGTTCTACATTCCTGGAACGGTCACGAAGAAGGAGAAGGATGAGGATGGTGAAGAGAAGAGTGTCGATGGGGATGAGGTCGAGGAGCAGAATGCGGCCAGTTTGTTTTACGATACCCTGATGGACAAGGCCGAGATTGGAGAGGTCGCCGGTGACACATTCGCTACTTTCCTGGACGTACTTCATCTTACGCCAAGGCAAGTACCGAAAGGAGTTCTTTTCTACGGTACGTGTAGACTGACGTGATTGCAGAGGACGCTTCGACATCGACATGTACGAAAACTCCTTCCGATTACGTGGCAAAACATACGACTACAAAATCCAGTACGAGCACATCAAGAAGTTCATGCTTCTGCCAAAGCCTGACGATCTACATACTCTCATCACGATCGGACTGGACCCACCTCTGAGGCAGGGTCAGACGAGATATCCTTTCCTTGTCATGCAATTCAAGCGTGAGGAGGAGGTTATCATCGAGTTGAACATGACCGAGTATGAACTCCAATTGTTTGTTTGCTCATTTGATAGCTAACCTGAGATAGGGAAATGCTGGAGGGGAAGTATAAGGACAAATTAATGCCACGTTACGAACAGCCACAGCACATGGTTGTTGCCCAGGTGTTCCGGGGTCTGACCGGAAAGCGGGTTGTCACACCGTCGAAAGACTTCTCAAGCCACCATCAACAATCCGGGGTCAAATGCAGCATCAAGGCAAACGAAGGGCACCTGTTTTGCCTCGACAAAAGCTTTATGTTCGTCCCGAAGCCTGCGACATATATATCTTTCGACACGATTTCGGTGATTGTTATGTCGCGAGTCGGGGGTGCGATATCCGCAAGTCGAACCTTCGATATTACAATTACCACAAAGAACGCTGGCAGTGAGCACCAGTTCAGCAATATCAACCGGTACGAGTTCCATGCGTCAAAGTCTATCCTTTTTCTAATGCAATGTACAGAGAAGAGCAAAAGCCCCTGGAAGACTTCTTCGCCGCCAAGAATCTCAAAATTCGCAACGAGATGCTCGAAGACGTAAGTTTTGTATCCTGCCACAGTCCCAAAATACTCCATGCTAATCTCTCTCAGTCCTCCGCCCTCATTCAAGCCGCCCTCAACGACGCGGATATCAACTCCTCTGAGGAAGAGGTCGTCACTGCACGCGTTGACCGTGGCTCAGCTGATGAAGATGACGAGAGCCTCGATGAAGACTTTCAATCTGACTCTGATTCTGATGTGGCCGAAGAGTATGACTCGGCACACGAGAGCAGTGGGAGTGACGAGGAGATGGCGGATGCGGACGGTGGGAAAGGCAGCGAGGATGAGAGAGCGGCGGAGCCCAAGAAGAAGAAGGCCAAGACGACGAAGTGATGGGCAGGCCAAGAGAGACTTGCAAAGAGGGAACGAATCATGCATTGCGGAGGCGTTCAAGAAGTTGGAGGCCCTGGAAGTCCTTGAGACCTCACCGTCATTTCTTCGTATCATGTGCTATGAATATCTGATTGCTAAATCAAATAGAAGACAGAGGCATTTCAAATGCCAGCTCTGAAGGCGCCTTTGGCGTCCAACTACTGTAACAAACCGTACACTTTATATATGCGATTGCGATAAGAAAGAATCCATTGATGGATGTATGTGGAAGGCACAAGCCATTTTCAACGTGAATGTTCAGACGCTTTAAGAAAGCTTCGGGAAGGATGGTCTTGGACCCCATGAAGGTAGAATGCTTGCAACGGAAAAGGTAGAGAGGAGATTTTCGTTCTTTGGTTATTTCCTATGCTTTCACTTACATCGCCTTCCCGGCCAACAACTTGAGCCCAACATGCCGTTTCCTGGCTCTATCGATCTTCACGGTCAATTCCATCAGCCCATCGTAGCATGCACTAATGTGTCCTTTCACCGCCCTTTCCGTGGAATCGAAGGCTTTGTCACTCCGTGACGTCTGGTCGAAAAGAACGGCGAGTGGTGTGTGTCCTTTTGTCGGCTTTCGCCACACGCCTGAGCAGGTTTTCGGAGTCAGCGTCGCTCTTATCGAGTAAGCGTAACGAGATGAATTTGAAGAGCAGAAACATCGTTTTGCTGCCGAAAAACGGCATTTTACTAGAGTGAAGAAGCGTTCTGCTCCCGAAAGATGGTGCCAGATAGAAAGCATGTGCTCTGAAATTCTACGTACCAACTCCATCCATGAACTTCTTAATTGATGGCGATGCACTCTTGATCTTCTGCTCCGCCTCGTTGGTGCGGGAGATGGTTGCAATTGACGGCGGTTTACCTAGCTCGTAGATCGTCCAGAGGAGCTGGCCTGTACTATGTCAGAGGCTGTGGGCAGATGTATGGACCGACATACACAGAATGCAGAGCAGTTCAGACAGCGGCGATAGTATAGCACGGTACAAAGCTTTGTCGCCTGTCAGCTTGAGGAGAAACTCCATTTCGGGAGGGAGATTGTTGCGCCAAGTGCGTAGATTCGCGGCAGTCTGTCTGCAGTTGCGTTGTAGAGACTCCGATTTTGGTATGCGTGCAGATAGACTTTCAGCCAGTTGGATGGCAAGGGAGAGGAGCTCTTTGACAAAAGGGGTTAAAGACATCTTTCTATTCTCTACTCTGAATATTTTGCCGGGAGGATTGATTCTTCAGAAGCAAACGTGAGAGGACTGCTTCTTCTAAGATGAAAGCGAAAAAGCGGTCAAGAAGTGAGGCTGTGGGCGAAATTTGGAAAAGACTCCGGGACATGAATGCAACTGCTGCACCAAGCTTCTCAGCTTCTGCCTACGCAGGCATCGAGAATCCTTCAGCCTCGTCGGATCCCTCACACCCGCACCATTTGAATCAAGGCTGTAGCGTATGTGATGCCTATTGACACTTTCCGATGGTGTCTTAATGCAAAGTCGCTTCTCCCAAGCTTTCTTTTATGGGGGACATCTCCGTGCTTGAATCGATTAACGAGCTGAGAGGCTCGTTAGCTCCAAATCGAATCATCTCTTATATTCCTTACCAATGTTCTGGCCTGCGTTATTGGAGTGCTTGGCCTCTTCCGGTGTGCGATAAAATTTAAGAGAGTAGTCTTGGTAGTGTGAGCCTCGATGTCAAGATCTTGGGTTCGTTCAAACAGAAGGATCACGGCATTGATTGTCATTGTTGGATTGGAGACGTGAAAGACCAAACCCTTCCTAAAGTCTGCGCATACCTTATTGTCCGAATTTCGGGTTGGCAATACCCACTAGGATATCCAAAATCCTTACTTTTATATTGAAGACCCTGTAAGGACATCGCTGTCACCTGCAGGGACTCCTTAACTGCCAAGGTCTTTGGAACCCTTTGAGTGTGCGATTAGCCTCTTTCCCCACTTCTCGCCATAATTTTCTGGGTAAAGATTCATGTCTGGACAGCCCTCCAATCCAAGCCTGATTATTCGCCCGTTGAAAGGGGGCGCAATTCCGACTATACATTAGAAAAAAGACGTCTGTCATTTCATACAGCGTGGCTTCCAAAGATTCTTGTATGATTCCGAGGGTCCAAGGTCCATTAATAAAGGGTTTCACGGCCTCTATCAGGGCACAAGGCCCCCGTTCAACATCTGAGATCAAGGTGGTTTTGCTTTCCAGCTTCCCCCTTGAAACTTTTGACCACCTAAATATCAAACAATTGCCTAGGAGCCCGCGGAAGATTATTTTACCAAGGATGCGGGAGATGCGCCCAAGATCGAAGTGCTGATTGATTTGCTTTTGTCGAACATTGCGGGGCGATGACCAGGTACCCCACTTTCGGAGCTCGACGGCTTCGGCTGCCCCGAGATCCGTATGGTATAGCTTCGTCTCTTGGGTAGCAAAGTGTTTCTTGGTAGAGGACATGACTAGTGGATAAGGAGAGTTGAAGCTGAGCCCTAGTTTAGCGAATGGGATTCGATACACAAGCCCACGACATATGCTGGACGACGTTGACTTCCTAGCACGGTCAACGCCTTGAGCTGTAGAGTCAAGATGAGGAACCACAAGGGGCCCTAACGCCCGACAAGTGATTATAGAGGAAGAGACTTTCCGAAAACAGAAGAGAAAGGGCGGTGACATTGCAGAACAGTCTTGCTTTCTCGCGTACAAAGCAATACGAGATCGACGAAGTTATATTGCAGAGATTAGGCTGATGCTGAAGCTGAGACTGTGTGGAAGACTCTGCCCATCTAAAGAGACAGGAGGCTCCAGTCCAAGTGGACAAAGATATACATCACCAGTGACTCCGAAAACGGCATTCTTGGGGCCTCTTTTGTTGGTAAAATCTCCTCCCGGACGAAATAGAATTTACAAGAGCTGGATGTTTAGGAGTTCGTGAAGGGGTGAAATCAGCATCATTTCCATGTGTCCTTGGTTGAAAGCTAGGAGCAACGTCCATGGTTGGTAAGACTGCGCTCAAGCCTAGAAAGCAAGTTCACATACGAGACAGAACCATCGGAATGGCGACGAGAGACGCTAAAGAACCACAGGGTTGAAGGAAACGTAGTGGCTCACCGATGAAAGAAATGGGAGAAAAATTTAGAAGCATCATACGAGTAACTCGAGGCTTCCCCACACTTGAACCGGCGCTAGTGTCCCAACTACGCGACTACTTATAGGCGTGTAAACATTACTTAGATTTTGGATTCTGGAGTAATGTCCAGCTTTCACTACCTGAGTCCAATCTTGAGGGTCACAAGTCACTACCAAGCTTTCTACCAGCATCTGACAATACTCCGAATACAATGGCGATAACCACAACCGACAATCGCTCCCCTTCCCCCGCTCCACCCCCTCCCTCCACCCAAACCCCCGGTCCCCGCGCCACGGCTCTCAACAACATGTTCACCGCGGCTCTAACGCACACAGTGCATACTTGTTCTTACGCCAACTTCGCCGCCTGTTTCCCAACATCCGCCAAATACGCGCCAGCGGTTTTAAATAATGTGTGGAGACAGATTGTTGGACAGGTAGAGGATAAGGCGAAGCGAGAATTTGAGGAAATCTTGGTCGAGAAGGATGTAGTCGGGGGATTGAATGAATTAGAGAGGTTGGTGGGAACTGCAAAGGCGAGGAGAGAAGGGGGAGGTGAGGGAATGTTGCCGAATGAGCCGTGAGTACATTTTGGTCTATTCTCCTGGAGGGAAGGTCTGCATATTGCTTAAGAATGAGAGACTTTGAGTAGAGCAACTGTGAGGGCTTAGGCTAACTTGCAGCTATGTTTGAATCGTAGACCACACATGCTGCCTCCACAATCCCTCTACCTGGCCCACCTGGCACCTTACCTTGCCTCTACACAATCGCAACTTGAGACCGAGCTACAGTCAGCACAAGCTGACAACGAACAATTGGCGAAGGGTGTAGAAAGACAGAGAGACGAAGTAGAGCGACTGGTCGGCGGTCTGGAAGCAGTGATTTCAGACCTGGAGGGTGCGAATGGTGCCATGAGTGATGTTGTTGAGGGCAGCGAATTAAGAAAAGAGGCAATGGAAATAGACGGCGAGCTTGGGGGGAGGGCGAGAGGAAGCCGGTTATGAATGGACCGCTTGCTAGGCTTGAAAGATACCGGGCAAGGTGTCTGGAGTCATGCTGTGTTCCATGCTGGAAGGGGCCCCAGTTAGCAGCAAGTCTCTATTTATTTTCGTGTGATTAATGATGATCTTTTTATATCCAGCATATCATGAGAACATGTTTCCAATTTTCTGCAAGCTTCCCGCGCCTAGTAAGCCGTCATCTCTCATCTCCTCCACGATTGACTCTACAAGATCTCTTTGAGTCTTTACCAAGAACAAAAGCCTTTCTGTATCACCCGCCAGTCCTGCCGCAATCGACTGTTTGACTTCTACTTCGTTCTGCTCTTCTTCGGTAACCACGTCCCTCTTTGCTAGATTTGCTGCACCACGGAAGTATACTTCCGCATTCTTGAGCAATGTCTGAGCACTCTTGATGGCGAGATCATATTTCAGCGGCGCTTCACCCAGTTGCAACCGCAGTAGCTCGCAATCTCCTCGTCGAAGGTGTATGCGTAGAAGGTTCTGGGCACCAGGTAGCTTCGAAGCAGCCGTGAGGCTATCAAGCGCTCTGGTTATATGCTTCCAGCATATGCTGCTTGATTGAGCCATCTCAGTGGGCTGTGCTTGTTGAAGGGCGGCTTGAACACTCGCGTTGAACGCCAGTTCTGCGTCTGCCTTGTCGCAAAGACTCCGAGGATCATTGGAAAGGTCGAGATCCTGACTAGTGAATACAGCGTGAAGTTCGTTCTCATAGGTGGGCAGATCAAGTCGTCCGCATCGGAAGGCTGCGTCAGATAGTGCGCATGTAAATCTTGCCTGTGCAAGCGCAGTTTCGTTGTGACGACTCGATCCATCGACATAGAGTAATACCTTGTCTTTCAGCGTGGTGTAATAATAGTCTTCCACCCATGCAAGACCAGTGTGAGAACACCCCAGAGCACAAATCGCTGTGAGGGTATCTACTTGTGCGATGGTAGTATCAAGGAGTGCATCTTTCGTGACGAACTCTTCGATGGAAGCCCAGACTTCTTCTTCCGACGCATTGGATGCAGCACTGTTGATGCTATCTGTGCTGGAACTGTCAGCATCAGGAGGCGCCTGTGCATGTTGTGTGCTTTTTTCTTGATCTTCAGTAAGCTTAAATTCTTGGACGGTGAGACATCGTTGAAAGAGCTCTAACGACTCCTGAAATAGGCGCAGTGCCTCGTCTTGGGGAGATCTTGACGGGTTCTCGCCTTCGCTGATTGCTTCAGCAAGACTTGTCATTACCTGGGCCGTATTGCTACTAACGTTAGCGCTGGTGAACCTTGATATTTAAGGAACGCCTACAAGAGAAGATCAGCATTATCTTGATCGATTGTCAGTGCTAGCCTGTGAGAATCGAGAGTTGTTTGCAAAAGCTCAATTAGGGGAGTCGGCAAATGCTCGATTAATCGAGGTTGCTGAGCAACTTCATACTGTAGCCGAGCCCTGATGACCTTGAGTGACACTCACACCATGAAGAGGCCTGCGGCTCACTTGTTGTATGAGAGGTCAAAAGACAAAGGAAACTTCCTCAGTCCGGCATCGTACGCATCGACCGCACGGACGAAGAACCTCAAAGACTTGGCAGCATCTCCAGCCCGCCATTTCTCTCCAGCTTCTTCGAAATCGACACCAACTGCCCGGGAATTGGCTTGATATCGGCTCAAGGTTACATCCTCGGGTTCACTTACCTGCAAGAAATTCGTTGGCATCCACGGGGACCTGCAACTAGCATCAATAATCAAAAGCCACAGGTTCCTATTCAGCGTTTTGGCAATCTGCGGACCTCACTTTTTTTCTTTCCCGCCTGCTTTTTGGCACTCAGCAGTTGCTTATGCTTCGGCATTGTTGGACCGTTCAATCACCGAGCTGGTCAAAATGTCAATGCTCCGAATTTACAAGATATGTGCGCATGAATCCTTTGTCTCTGGCTATACCATACTATACCATACCTGCATGATATGCGGCCGTCCAAAGCACATGAGCGACTCGACGGGCGATAATGAGATAGCAGTGTATCCTGATTGGATAGAGATCTTCAATCCTCCGCGCCGTACGGCTACCTCCAACTCGATCCCTAAAAATATCCCTGCTGCCACGTGCTTATTCCACCCTAGACTATTAGCGCCTCACTGCCCCTGGCGCGCAGCTGGTGGGTGACTGGTGTCGCGAGAGTCTCCAAGACACTCAGTAAGGCAACAGTTCTGGAATACCTTAGGAGAAGGGGCTCACTTGGTCAATTCTCTTTTATGTAGGTGCATGGCTCATGTACTTAGAGCAACGGATAAGTCTAGAAATAAGGTGCGTAAGACTAGATGACGGAGAGTGACGGATGTGTAAGAACTATGCGTTTTTTGGCCGTACAAATGGGCCATGGCCAAGCAGCACAGCAGACTTTGTGGCGATTGCGAAACCTGGCTGATTTCTGCACACTTATAATACCACCCTGTTCCCCCCCCCCACACCCAACAACCTTTCTCTCCCCGGAAACATAATTTATTACAGTATCCACCAATTTCGCCCATCTCATACTCTACCCTGGGTCCCTGATTGCTCATCAACCTCGGTGACGACCAGAGTTACATCGTTCCTCCGAATAAGCCTCAGCAAATCCTGGATCGACGTCACCACCAGCGTTTACATCTCACCGATCCTAGTCAGACCTCTGTTTCAGTGCGCTGATCCTCGGCTCCAAACCCCAAGCTTTCAATTGCTCTATATTCGACTTAAGATCCATCACCCCCTCCCAACCTTTTTCACAAAAATGGGTCGTCGTTCCGTTGAGTCTGCAAGACCAATAATGGCACCGAGTGTAAGCCAGCTGTCTCTTCCCGTCCGAACACCTGTCCCACTCAATTCGCATCCAAGACAGAAAAAAAATACACAAATATTCCACGTTCTGTCATCATGAACAATGCATATCAGCTAACAGGGATTCTTGACAGGTCGCATCCAAGCGAACGTCCAAACGGTTCTCCACCTTCAGCGGGGTTCCCTCTCTCGCATCCTCCGATAATACCACACACACCAACGCATCATCATCCAACGGCGATCCGCGGATGCAGGAGATCAAGGAGTGGACACAAGGCTTTGACCGCCTGGAGCAAAAACGTCTACAGCAGCAACGATACCAACCTACACCAGAGAAGACTGATAGCCTTAGCAAGCTGGCTTTGGGGGCAAAGGTCGAGCGCGCACTTGGCCGCAGGATGACGGATCAGGATGCGACATTTAGACCGAAGTTGATGGACGAAAAAGCAGGAATGGGGAGGTCAGTCACTACTGCACTATGAGGTCGAAACTCGATCTCACTTCTATAACAAAGGTCACGGCAACGATAATGTTCTGTATCTCATTGTATTTGCTGTTGGTGTGAATAGCTGGCGGTTAAGCTGTCACGAGGTGGCCGCTTCAGCGACGTTTCTTGACAGTTCCTTTTTGTACACGCCAATACCCAGCATTTCCATTGGTGTTAGAAGACTGCAATTCGTGGAGTTATGGACGACATGTTCTTAGCATTTTGTCAATACCGGCGTGCTGCTCACTTTTAATACAAAGACATGATCTTCATATTGAGATCACACATCGAGATTCTGGTCTAGCTGAATACCTTCCGTATGCGCAATCAAACAGGCGGTGAAATGGATGCAGTAGACGCTGTAGTTCCCTCTTGACTGCTATTCGCCAAACGTTCTAGATGACTAGTATCTAGCCGTGTAGAAAGCGACGTAGAGGTTTGCTGAAGCTTTCATGGGCGAGCATACATGATCACGTCTTCCAAAAAGTGTTTCCCACCATGGTCGGAGAGCCGCTAGTATAAAACGGCTGAATTTTCATTGCATCTACCTAACATACTTACTTCAACGCTACAATAATTTCTTAATTGCTTCACGATATTTGATACCATCAGAATTCTTCAACCTTGTAACTCACCCACACTGTTTGACCGAGACATAACTCGGGTAATTTTTCCCGCAAATCGGAGTCTGCACGGTTGACTGGACGTATTTTTCGTTATTTGGGAATCCTCTCCCTGGTGAGTTACCCTCGAATCGGCCAAGCTTGTCAGCTAATCCCCAAAGAAGGAGCTGTACTTAGACTTTTGCTGCCCTGCTATCTTGTGCAACCTCATCACCTGGCCCCATTGTCGTTCGGTACCTCGAGCTACCTTCTAGCATTCACTTCATTCTCAGCGCCTGTCCATCCAAGCTCTTTCCAGCACCGAGCATGGCCGCCGACAGCAAGACCGTCAACGGCAACTATGGGGCTCAATACCCTTACGGCCAAGCTGAATCCTTCGTCCCATCCCAAGGCCTGAACGCGTCGAATGGCAATACCCCAGCCGGAATGTCTGGTGAATATGCAGCTGCTACAACAACGCTGACTTCTTCCGAGCCTACCGGTGATGGTGAAGCCAGCAAGGCTCCTTCCAAAGATGAGGTCGGATGGTATTTTGTGGAATCGTACTACACGACTCTGAGCAAAAACCCGGAAACACTCTACGTAAGACACCGTATGATTTAGGGAATATGAGGTCCTTTATAGCTCACAGCTCTTCAGCTATACTACAATAAACAGTCGCAGTTCGTTTCGGGTATCGAAACGCAGAAAGTCGACGTCTCGGTTGGTCAGCGGGTACGCTCTCCCATCTGCCCAAGGCACGATAATAACTAACTTCACTTGCAGGCTATCAATGACCGTATAAAGCAACTCGACTTTCAAGATTGCAAGGTCAGAGTATCCAATGTAGACTCCCAAGAGTCTTTCAAGAACATTGTGGTCCAAGTTATTGGGGAGATTAGCAATAAAGCCGCCGCACATCGCAAGTTTGTTCAAACATTCGTCCTGGCGGAGCAACCGAAAGGGTACTTTGTACTCAACGACATTTTCCGGTACATTCTGGAAGACGAGGAAGAGGAGATGGAGAACGGGGAGGTTCCCGAGGAGGCTGCACCCATTCAGGCTCTTGAGCCTGAGCCCGAACCAACAGCGTTGACTAGCTCCGCTGATCCTGTTCAACAGGAGCACGACGCTAAACAAATTGACAAGAAGCTTGAGGAGGAAGTCCTTGGAAATCCAGCTTCGGACGGGGATCTTCCCGCTGATGCGACACGTGCAAACGACAACACTCCCACTGAGCCCGTCGATGTTGCTGAGGACGCTCCTGCCGCTGCTTCAGTAGTAAAGGAAGCGGACCGAGAAGTTGCAGATGCTCCCGAGCAGGCTGCAGAGACAGCGGCCGTCGAGGACGAAGCGCAGCCAGAAAAACCTCGGGACCCAGACCCTACACCAATTGCTTCTCCACCGAAGCCTGCCAAAGCAGCTCCGGTCGAGTCCTCAGTATCTACGACACCTGCGGCGCCTCCAAAGCCTGCTGCCCCAAAGACATGGGCACGCGTTGCTGCACCAGCTGTGCCGAACGGCGCCTCCTCCAACAATTTGACTGCCACACCTCCTGCAACTCAGTCCAAGGCGGCTCCATCCTCTACGAACCGATCAGTCACTCCTCCAACAGCAGCAACCGAGGACGCTCCCGCCAAGAGCCAGCAAAACGGCAATGCTGGCTGGCAAATGGCAGGTTCTGACAACAGTAAGAAGCAAGGTCGTCAACACTCTCAGTCACTGTCTGGGAGTCAAGAGAACGTTCTGGGCTACGTGAAAAACGTCACTGACAAAGTCGATGCGTCTATTCTCAAGACCACCCTGGCTCAGTACGGTAAATTAGTGTATTTCGATGTCAGCCGTCCGAAGGTATGTACTGCCGCAGCCCTATCTATGAACCCGGGACTCTAATCCATCAACAGAACTGTGCTTTCGTGGAATTTGCCGATGCAGCTGCATACAATGCTGCTGTCGCCGCCAACCCTCATTCTATTGGAGGCGAGCAGATCTACGTGGAAGAGCGCCGACCCCGTGCAAACGCGTATGGAGGCAACTTCGCAGGCAGAGGGGGGATGCGCGGTGGCCGTGGAGGTAACGAGAGCCGTCCAGGAAGCAGCCAGGGAAGGGGTGGCTTTCCGAAGGATGGAGGACGCGGTGGCTATCCCCGGGGTGGACGAGGAGGCCGTGGCCAGCAGGCTGCATAACCCGCCGGTGCGCATCCCAAGCGACTTGAGCCTTCCAACTACCAGCCACGCGAGAGCTCGAACCCACTTACGTACCTATTCACACCGGATCTCGACCCTTGATACCAACATTCAATGGCACCAAGCTGTTGATTTCAATCCGACCTTTTGAAAATACCCTTTTCGAGCATAGCGAGTGCGGTGGAAATGTCTTTCAGACTGCATCTAGTCACGATTTTTCTTTTGTCTACGGCGGCTTTGGTTACTTGGTACAGTACAGCCACGAAGATGCCTAGATGCGCTCAGGTCTACAGGCTCTGTCGTTACTTGCGTGGTTCACGTCCATATAAGCACGACTCAAGGGTATAAGGCTTTGTCAATTTCTCCGCCGGGCTGTTCGTCAATCTTTCTTGCCATTTGCTCCAGCAACTGATGGTCAACTACGCTTCTTGGATGTACATAGTTACTGAGGGGCTTTACATAAGTAGAGACAAAAGACTAGGTTCGGATTTGAACTCTATTCACTTTCACTAGGAGCAAGACCGTACGTGATAGTAGACCATAAGATCATTGTGGACAAAATCCTGGTGCAAGAAAGATCGTTGCAGTAAAACCAACTCGTTTGCACTAGCGTGTTTGGTCAGCTGTCTGAAGACTAGTGACGAGGCGCTTCCTGCAGAGTACTCTCGTTACCTAATTACAACAATTTCAGACAGCACCAGTTGCTAGAATACTCATCGTTCGCCCCTCCTCTACCATCTCAGCCACTTTGAACACTTAATCGATAGCGGAAGTGGGGTATGAGGGGCACTTACAATCTACGACAACGCCGCAACCTCTAACATATATACACCCGTCCTACTCAACTGAACATCCCACCGGCGGGGAAGCCTGGTTTTGCACGAGCGGTGCGTCCTCGGACGCAAAGATGCGTCCAGGCGCGGACGTGCTTGGGAGACGATCCCGAAAGGACCTTGATCCAGCGGGTCTCACCTCCACTGCAGGTCTCGCTCACAATATGCCTATTTCTTTCCGTATGGCAAGTGAGGACGAACTAGAAAATTCATCTGTGAAAGCGCCTGGACAGGGCAGTGATAGTACATTCGGCGTACGAAGCTTGCAGGAGACAATTTACGAGACCTCTCAGCTTATAAAGGCCGAGGAGGACGACGAGGAAGATAACGAGGAAGTAGGGGATGCTCATGAGGGAAGACGACGGTCTACACTGAGACCCAGGCCAAAGGTCCCGACTCGGGACAGCTCTTGTGGGAGCGTTGAGCAGGCCCTTTGCAATACAGGGGATTCATCGCCGTACAATCCGAGTCAGGCAGATCACTTGGCTCCTAGCATGTCCCAATCGTTTGCATCACTCTCATCTCAGGCTCCTTTGTCATCAATGCCGAGCAGCCCCAAGTCTTTCTCAAACCGTTCTTTCAGGCCTTCAGATGAGGATTCTATGGACGAAGGAGGTAGTCAGGCCATAGTCTCGAGCGAGGATGACGATGTTGAGCCTCAATCTCAAACCTCCATGCAAGACAGTGCCCCTCAACTCATCATGCCAAGTATTAAAATGCCGAGTCGAAGGCCATTCACTGAGCGGGGAAAAAGTCTCGGTAGGCTGAAGGTACTGATCGCTGGAGACTCAGGTATGCGCATTAGGATTTCAGAAGGATCTTTGGACTACATCATGCTTATAGTAAGTTACAGGTGTCGGCAAGACGTCTCTCATCAAGTCAATTGTGCAGACCTGCGAAGACATTGTCCACGTTGATCCCTTATCCCCAAATCCCCCTTCCATCGACCAGTTCTCCTCTCGAAAATCCAGGAGCAAGCCAAGCAGCCCCAACGTCAGGTCTACAAATAAGATCACTGAGGTGTACGCGAGTACCAAGCCTTATCCAACATGGTGGTCAGATATCGAAGAATCCAAAATCCTGCGCCGTCGAAAAAGTATGGGCGACACTGTGCTTGAGAGGAACCTTTGCTTCGTTGATACTCCAGGCTACAGTCACGGAATGTCGAGAATGGAGAGCATTGAGTCGATCTTGCAGTATGTTGAGGCGCAATTGAGCAAGCCTTTTGCAAATACAAGTGGAAGCCAAGGCGATTTCGTAAGCCTACTTAGTGGAAGCGGTGGGTCTCAGGTCGATTTGGTTCTCTACATGATAGCACAAGGCATGTGGTCTAAGCTACTTTTTGGTCCAATGAATACTAAAGGTGACCACAGATCTCAAGGACGAGGACGTCATGTTTCTCCAACGTCTGGTAACACTCACCAATGTTATTCCTCTAATTGCAAAGTCAGACATACTATCCCCGGAAGAGACTGAAGTCCTCAGACGCTCTACCTTTCAAAAGCTACAGCATTCTGATATCAGGCCTTTCAGTTTTGATGGAGAGACTGCAATTCAATCGCGTCCATACACCGTGTGCGCGGCGCCTTCCGATGACAACGATAACATGGATGCTAGCATATTAATGTCACCTGAATACGTTCAACCACTCATTCCATCCGAATTAGCCATCTTGGTACAGCAAGTCTTTGACCAAGACAACATTTCGTATATGAGACACGTAGCGGCAAGAAAGCTTGTCCGCGCACAAGGCTCGAAGGCACTTACTATATCAAGTCCTTTCCCACGCCCTACCTCAAATCTTGTACACGGTCATCCCCTAGCATGCATAACGTCTACAGCATATTCTCCTAGTACATCGCAACCGATGGTCTCATATACTAACAGTATGTCACCGTATGTTCAAGCCAGGATAGCGGACCATACTCAACAAGAAGAGAAAATGGCGCAGATCAGACTGGCCAGGTGGGCGGGGGAACTCCAAAGGAGTCTTCAGAATGAGCGAGCTAGATATGAGGCCATTTCTCGAGGCGAGAGAGCTGTCTGGCTTACGGAGAAGATTGGCGAGTGCGTTAATGACGGGTCTCTTGTAACAATACAAGGAATAGGGAAGGGCATGGAAGCAACGAAGCTAGAACTGCCAAGAGTCTCAGGTCATCGTGGCTTGCTGGATCCCGGAGATCCGCTTGGGCTACTGAGATGGAATGAATTGATGAAACAAAAGGGCTGGATTGCATTTCAAGTGGTAGGATCTGTGGGGATCTTGGGCGCTATGGCGGTTTGGGTTTGGAGGACATGGGGATCAGGCGATGATAGATTCATGACGACAAGGAATTGGGGCTGGCTGGCAGGGCGAGCATAGGTTTGCAGGCCTGGAGTTGCGTCCACGATTGGGAGATATCCTATGCTTGACGAGAACGATGAATAGGGGGACCATTTGCATTTGGCCTAGCGTGCTCGTGAAAATGACAACCAGCCTTGATACCGCATTAAAATACGAGGGTCTGCCATCACATCTACAAAGGACGTAGTGAACTCGCACAGGTGTGGACATGTAGTGGGTGGCTAAGTTGGTTTTCTAGCCGTATGTTCAAGATTGTGTGCGAGGCTAAGTGGACCATAAGAATTTCGATGGAGTAGAATTGCTTGGCATTCCATGAAGTTCCACGCTAAGCCTTTTCGCGTCGAACTTTTATTGTGCCTACCTATTTATTTGCTACTTTACTTCTGTCCGACACCATTTCTCATCTTCCCTCAATTCTGCTCGTGATCATTTCTAACGATATCTGATCACTCCAAGACACCATAATCTGTGAGTATAGGAAAACAACCTCAATGCCCACCTCTAGCTACCCGTTGACTGCCTTTCTGTGGTCTATCTGTGGCCACGCGCCTGTGCTAACTGATGTTGTCTGTCCAGAAACACACCCTTACTTCAGTCTCATCTTACCTCCAGTTCTTCTAAACGCTGCTAGCTTTCTTTCAATCACTCACCCCATTACACGACCACCGCAATCATGCCTGAAGATGTCGAAACCTTCACATTCCAGGCGGAGATCTCCCAGCTCCTGTCTCTAATCATCAACACTGTTTACAGCAACAAGGAGATCTTCCTACGAGAGCTCATTTCGAATGGTTCCGATGCGCTCGATAAGATCCGCTACTCTGCTCTTTCCGATCCCAGCATGCTCGACTCGGGCAAAGATCTCCGTATCGACATCATTCCCGACAAGGAGAATAAGACTCTGACCATCCGTGATACCGGTATTGGCATGACCAAAGTTGTGAGTAAAAGTGGACATTTTCGCAATCACCTCAAGCTGAAATGTATTAGGATCTCGTCAACAACCTTGGCACGATCGCTCGCTCCGGCACCAAGCAATTCATGGAAGCTCTCACAGCTGGTGCTGATATCTCCATGATTGGCCAATTCGGTGTTGGTTTCTACTCTGCCTACTTGGTTGCCGACAAGGTCACCGTCGTCTCAAAGCATAACGATGACGAGCAGTACATCTGGGAGTCCAGTGCTGGTGGTACATTCACCCTGACCCAGGATGAGGAAGGCGAGCAGCTTGGCCGTGGTACCAAAATCATCCTGTACCTGAAAGATGAGCAGACGGACTACTTGAACGAGAGCAAAATCAAGGAAGTCGTCAAGAAGCACTCCGAATTCATCTCTTATCCCATTTATCTACACGTCATGAAGGAAACGGAGAAGGACGTCCCAGATGAGGATGCCGAAGAGTCTAAGGATGGCGAAGAAGATGAAGAGAAGAAAGCTAAGATAGAGGAGGTAGATGACGAGGATGAGGAGAAAGAAAAGAAACCCAAGACCAAGAAGGTCAAGGAGAGCAAGATCGAGGAAGAGGAGTTGAACAAGACGAAGCCCATCTGGACTCGGAATCCCCAAGACATCACTGCTGAGGAGTATGGATCTTTCTACAAGACGCTGTCAAAGTAAGTCTTCTCATTACCCGATCCCGTTGAAAGCTTCTAACATGGCTGCAGTGACTGGGAAGACCACTTAGCCGTCAAGCACTTCTCCGTTGAGGGTCAGCTTGAGTTCCGGGCCATTCTCTTCGTGCCAAAGCGTGCACCATTTGATCTTTTCGAGACTAAGAAGACCAAGAACAACATCAAGCTCTATGTTCGACGTGTCTTCATCACAGATGACGCTACCGATCTTATTCCAGAGTGGCTTAGCTTCGTCAAGGGTGTTGTCGATTCGGAGGATCTCCCATTAAACTTGTCCCGTGAGACCCTCCAACAAAATAAGATCATGAAGGTCATCAAAAAGAACATCGTTAAGAAGACCCTTGAACTGTTTAACGAGATCGCCGAGGACCGTGAGCAATTCGACAAATTCTACACGGCCTTCAGCAAGAACATCAAGCTTGGTATCCACGAGGATTCGCAAAACCGTCAATCTCTTGCCAAGCTTCTTCGATTCAACTCCACCAAGTCTGCTGAGGAGACCACTTCGCTGGCCGACTACATCACCCGTATGCCCGAGCACCAGAAGAACATGTACTACATCACTGGCGAGTCCTTGAAGGCAGTCCAGAAGTCGCCTTTCTTGGACTCTCTCAAGGAAAAGGGATTCGAAGTTTTGTTCCTTGTCGACCCCATTGATGAGTACGCCATGACTCAGCTCAAGGAATTCGAGTCAAAGAAGCTTGTCGACATTACCAAGGACTTCGAGCTTGAGGAGACCGAAGACGAGAAGAAGGAGCGTGAGACCGAAGAGAAGGAGTATGAGCCTCTTGCCAAGGCGCTAAAGAACGTTCTTGGCGACAAGGTTGAGAAGGTCGTTGTTAGCCACAAGCTCACTGGTGCACCCTGCGCCATCCGTACCGGCCAATTTGGCTGGTCTGCCAATATGGAGCGTATTATGAAGGCCCAAGCTCTGCGTGATACCTCGATGAGTTCTTACATGTCATCCAAGAAGACCTTTGAGATTTCACCCAAGTCTTCCATCATCAAGGAGCTCAAGAATAAGGTCGAGACCGACGGCGAGAATGACCGTACCGTCAAGTCTATCACTCAACTACTCTTCGAGACGTCGCTATTGGTTTCCGGCTTCACCATTGACGAGCCAGCGGGCTTCGCTGAGCGTATCCACAAGCTTGTCTCACTGGGTCTGAACGTTGACGAGGAGGCAGAGACGAGCGAGGAGAAAGCTGCAGAGGAGGGTGCGGCACCGGCTGAGGAGGGCGCGGGTGAGAGCGCGATGGAGGAAGTTGACTAGATGGTCCAGGCCCGTGTTCGTCAAGTCAGGCATTCATCCGGTGTTGTCATCTTTCATGCACATCTTCATTTCGCTCTTAATTCTTGCATCGTGGAGCTTTACACCCAGACTTACCGAACCCAAGGGACAGCCGTGGATGTACTCGCTTGCGATGGGTCTTCCATGTAGCCTTTAGTATCTGCAAGCCAGAGCGTTGATAAGTACCTAGATAGAGCATCAAAAAGCAAGCGAAATTCCCACCTAACCTTCGTGTTCATACCTTTACTACAAGCAACAGCTAATGTACCTACACCTGCGTACCTGGCCTAATTTTCTCACCGTCTTCATCTCCTCCCCCCCCTTTGCTCCACTTCCTTCTTCCGACATTTCCGACACAAAAACTGTGCAAACGCTGCCTGAGGGGAAGATGCACGGTCATATAAATCCTCCTCTACGCTCATCATTCGGCTTATTTTTCTCTATCCACCCGTCCATGATCAGAATCTTACCTCGTCAACCACATTGACGAGATACGGAGCCTACTATCTTTCTAACGGCAAGGTCCAACCTCGACCTACCAGCACTTGGTACGTTTCCACCACCACTGAAATTGTTCGGTTCGATTGTGGAGGCTGTGAAGTCGAGACAGATGTTGACTTTCCTTGTGGTGTATTCGTTAGTCCTGGTGCCACTCCATGGATAGTAGCTTTCTTGGCATAAGCTGACAATGCCTAGCTTCCTGAAGGCGGTACCAGGACCACCTCTCCTTTGCATTCGGCCACTAGTGATGTTTGTACTGTCCTGACGACACTGGTGAGCCTGAATCCGATGTCGAGTCTTCCTTGGTAACCAACAAGAACATAGGCTTCCAAGACGAGCAACGACACAGACCATGCCAAAAATGCCACTTTCACTGTACGCTTCTATGGTGTGTCTCTGTTCCTCTCCGACCCTTGGTGCCAATCTGCAAGACATGCGCATACCAATTCCACCAGGGGACAAATTGACGTCCGCGTGGAGCATCGATTGATACACATTCAATGTTTTCAAACGGATATAGCGGGTACCACACCATACATTGACAAATTTTGGGGGAGTTCCAGGGCATGTGATTTGCGGCAAAGCACGTACATGTTGCTGGAAGGTGATTGGCGATGCTTTTCTCGAATATTCGATGTGTGTGTTGTTTGCATTATGATGGTGTCGCGGTCCCCTCATGTGTGCGCCACATGCTGCAATAAGCACGTACATCATCGACCCAAAGGAACTTGACGTGATTGGCCTGCTCGGCCTGCAAGCTTAAGCATAATAATTGCCTTTGGTGGCCTTGGAGGACTGGACTCTGGGGTTGGGATCGTCGGATGCAGGACCAAAGACATGGAGCAGCAAGCATGGAGACTCCACCAATCCACCACTCGCCCAAACTCTCCCCAATCCACCACTCGCCCACTCCACCAAGTCGACGGCATTAACATTATTAGAGCTAGTATTGATAACATTAGGTAGAAAATCCAAGAGGAAGAATACCCCCACCCACAATAATAATAAGAATAAGAATGACTTGCCGTCTCACGTGATAAAGAGACGAAGTATGCCTGGCACAAGCATACTACTACTACTACTACTACTACTACTACTACTAATACTGTTACTACTACTGAACTTGCTATTATGTATTACTGCTGCATTGAACTGGTGGTTCTGGTGAAGTTGATCTGATTTTGATTTTGGTCGATGGCGTTCAAGTCGTGATCAGTCTGGGACTGGCTCATGCACGATGGCCGTATGATTGCCCCTCCTGATGCCTCCACGGGAAAGGGAAAGCGACAGGGAAAGCGACAGGGTGTAGAGTAGATCCGCGGAAAAACTTGATTGGCCGGCAATGCTAGCACCAGCCAGTAGCTCTGCACTCTGCAGGTCCAGGAACCTCTTTCCCGCATCTTTTGAACCACCACCCCCATAGCATATACCTAGACTATATACTACTATCATCTTCTTTATACCATACTCTCCAACTCTCCTTGTAACAGAAACAATCAAAGAATGCCACTCACTTCAACAAAATCTGACATACCGGCCATGACGTGCCCTTTCAACCCCTCCAACCCCAAGCCCAACCCCAACTCACTCTCGTTCCCTTCACTCTAACTTGGCCAAGGGCTTCGGGAGGCAAATTTGGAGGCGCGCACTCTCCCACTCATCGCAGTCTGCGTAGAGGCTTCGGCGAATGGAGCTTCGTATCTGTAATCGATATGAACCAAGTTCCTACTCCGCGTTGGTCTTCTGGCCCTGACGATGAATTCGCCAACTTTCTCGACTTTTCTGACCTCGGATTTGGCGATTTTGATGGTGTCGATTTACAACAGAATGGAGCTGGGGCAATGGACATCTCAATGGAAGGTGCTGCCGGTATGCTGGGGCTCGAGCAAGGGCATATGCAGCAGCCGTCGCCGATGGATGAGCAGAATCATGGGACCCCCATGAACGGTTTTCATGGCTCGACAGAATCCTTTCCCGATCTTGCTATGCAGCAAGATCTTTTCGATCAACAGCAGCAACAACAGCTGCACATGCAGAATCAGCGGTATCACAGTCAGAATGTGGTACCACCTACACCCAACAGTTTAGAGATGCACCGAGGACATGCGCAGTACTATCGCACGCCAGCAGATCAGCAGCAGCTGCATATATACGACCATTACAGGCGCAACCAGAAGGATCAGGTAGGAGTCCACACTGAAGGGCGAAGCGTGACTGAAGTACTAATTTGCTTGACAGATGATCTTTACCCCTCTTGTATCTCCTGCAGTGACTCCACTCGATACCCAGTTCCAATACCCAGACTATGCTGCGCCTGCAGATGCCTTCAGCCCGTTGACCTCGCCTGCTCTGAGAGCACAAAACCAAGCTGCCCAACACTCTGTCTATGGAGCCGTTCGAGGCTCAGATACCTCCGATACGACGTCGCCTATAGACCCAAGTCTTGATTTCTCCGCACCCAACACTAATTCGACAGCAGCAACTTTGCGCAAGTCGAAACGGAAGACGTCTTCATCGTCCACGAAAAATCCAGCCCGCGCAGTAAGGCAATCTCCCGCAATGAAGCCACAAAACAGGAAGAAGCAGCCTTCTAGTACTGTCATACCGCCAAAAGAGATATCTGGGATCATCGAAGAAGCAAGGAGATCGAATCCAGCAAACAATACTCAACAGACAGTCGACGGAATGCTTCATCTTCCATACAGTCAGGACAGCTCTGGACCAGATTCGGTCTCTCCCGAACCATTGTCTGAGATTCTTATGCCACCACCTGCTACACCCAAATCTGGTTCTGCGACCAGATCTCCTTACCTCAATGCCAAGCAAAATGGACATCAAGTCGCCCCCTTACAGGACTCGAATGGCGAGCCTGCAACTCCAGCATCATTGATGAAGATTCGCAAACAGGCTGGAAACGTCAATGGCACACATCGTCCGACGTCTAGCTTGAAAGAGCAGACCGCGCTTGCAGAGGCAGACATGGAGCAAATTATGGAGGACATTGTCCTTCCCGAGCCTGCGAATGCAACGAGAAAACCGGCTTTGAAACCAATCAACACCGCGGATGCAAACATAGATCAGTCGACACCAACCATGGGTGCTCGGAAGACAATCAAATATGGTCCCGCAAGTGCACCAATCACCGCAAACACCTCAGCTTTTCCAAGCCCCCAGCTGGTGGCGTCGCCCACCAGCGCAGGAGCTATCAAGCGCGTAGATTCCAGACTAAAAACTAGGGATCCGAAGAAACGCAACAGCCAGAGCTCTGTGTATATCAGCCCCGCCCTACGTCCCAAGATCTCTCCTAGTATTAAACCTCTGTTGCCAGAAGGAGGTAAGGGTCTCCCCTTTCACCAGTTGATCTCAGCAGCTGACACATGGCCTCCAGCCATCGTCTCCGCAGAAACCTCTGCCCTTCTCCTTGCCTCCAAATCCAATTACCAGAACATCCTCGAGGGCACACATTTGCCCGGTGTCTCCTACCCCGAAACTCTCTCCACCAACCTCACCTCTAAACGTACGTCACACAAGATTGCGGAGCAAGGCCGCCGCAACCGTATCAATACCGCGCTCCAGGAGATTGCAAGCCTCTTACCCCCTTCTACACCACAAGTCAACTGTCAATCTGGAAGCATGGGAGGCACGAGTCCGAGTCTCATGATGAGCGGAACGCTAGCACAGCAGAGCAATAGCAAGGCCAGTACGGTGGAAATGGCCATCGACTACATCAAGAGCTTGCAAAAGGAGCTTCGCGAGACCAAGGAGAAATTACAGGCAGCCGAGAGAGGAAAGGAGGCCGGCGAGTACAAAGATAGCGACAAGGGGGATTTCGTCACAAACGGAGATATGGAGGCTGAGGCTACTTGAAAGGACAGGCGTTTTGGGTGATCGATACCTTTGCTTGCGAGTTATGAATTACAAGGGGAAAGGGGGCGTTCTACGGCGTTGATGCTGGAAATGCGGACATGAGGTTGACAAGTGCTATGCCGCAATGATTCTATGCGATTTCCAAAAGTCCGCTGGCTTCTTGCTCTACGTAGGGTCCTGAAGCCGGGCTGGCGTGTGGGGGGGGAAGCATTTTTAGAGGAGTCTACCATGCCTTTCAATGGCGAAATGGCGAATCGCTCGCTATACATAAAAATAGAGAGCCGTGTGACCGTGAGCTGTATTTGTACGCGGCGATTCGATTATATTGGTCAAGTAAATATATTGAAAATGTACTCTTCAGTTCCGTGTCACGTATATTTCTGGTTTCTTCTGTAGTACAAGTAGCGATTGTATCAATCGAATAAAGTATTTCAGAAAGCTCTACCTAAATGACATCTGTAAAGTTTCCTTGAAGGAGGCCATAAATACATCCGAGGTGTCCAAAGAAGAAAAGTCAAAAAAGTGGTAGAGAAGTAGAAGACGAAGACTGCAGATCCTCCCGCGCCAACGCTAAAGCCCCCCAAAAAAAGAAGAAGTAGATATACACACTTCCGACATCGTCGCAAATGCGCAAAGAACTAAATTATACACGGGTCGGGTGTGAATGCGAACCCCATCACAAAGCCGCGACCAAAGCCGCCGCTCCAACCAGCAGCCCCAACCAAGCCTCCGACGCAGCGTCGGCTCTCGACGCGGCCGAACTCTTCCCCCCGCGGCCTGAAGAGGAGCCGGCGGTCGGGATGCTCCCATTCACAAAGGTGGGTCCGCACATCTCGTTGACCATGGTGGCCGACTCGACATAGTCCAGATTGAGCGGCTGGCTCTTGTTCATCGCCGCATCTGCATAGACGGCCATCGTGTTCGTCAGGCAGGAATCACACGTCGGTAGACTACCCGAGGGTAAGGGTATGCCCATGGGGAGATAATAGACGTAGCTGTCCGTTGGGGATGAGGTGTTGGTGACGGCGTTCGCGAAGCAATAATTGTCGTTGTCCTGATGCGCGTCTGGATCACCCGGGTTTGGAGCGTTTTTCAGACAGGAGGCATCGTACGAGACGTCATAGGCGAGGAGACCGGCGTAGGCTTGGCGGACCTGGGGGTTTTCGCTTTTGTAGTCGTCTTGGCAGGCCGTGGAGGAGCGGAGGATGAGGGCGAACGAGGACATGAGGGTTGAGCAAGCGGGGAAAATGACAGAACAGGAGGCGTTGAGGACGGCGGTGATGGTGGAGAGGGAGCGAGTGGCGTCGAAGAAGGACATGGAGTTCTGGGGAATTACAGGTTAGTTTTCGGGGAAGGCCTTGAGGGGGTGAGTTTTTTGGAGCTGACGTACTTGGAGAAGGAGGCTGAAAGGCACGCAGGAGATGAAGGTGTCGTTGTTCACCATGGATCGGAGAAAGGTGGGACAGCTAGGTTGCGTATAATTGGTACCGAAGCCTCCGTCAAAGGCCCTAGGGAGTGATATGGTGGTGGGAGTTGAAGAATCCGAAGTCGAAGAGGTCACAGCGGCCTCGGCGGTTGTAATCGTTGACGCAGTATTTGTGCTTTCTGGTTTGTTTCGACGGTGCAAAGCAGGCTGAGGTGCGTGTTTATGGTCAAACATAATCCTTCCGTCCACAAAGTGGTCTTTCATGGCTCGACTTTGAGAACCTGGATGTTCTGCTGCCTCTGTTGGCCTGCACAGTACCGACAGAAAAACTGTCACGAAGAGAGAAATCTGAGTCAAGCTGAGCGGTAGGTGGTACCTTGAAAGTCGCCGCCGACCTGGTCGAGGTCTTTTACGTGGTGTTGTTATCGTCGCCGCGCGCTGGACTTCTTCCCTTCCACACTTTTTGTGATGTGATATAGAAGGGACCTCCAGAGACGAGACATTGAATTCCTCTTGCAGTCCGGCATCTTTGTGATCTTCAGATCGATTCATAATGGGTGCTGCATGTGCCGCAGTCCCAGCATTGCCAAAACCATGTGGCTGCCAAACAACAGTCTTGAGGCGACCTGGACGTATGTAGCTGGAGTTCGAGCGTGTCGCAGGCTCTAAATGCGACGTCTCGTGTGGATTGGGAGTCAGATCGTGGAAGGATCTGGCTGAAGGCCTGTTCCTTCCGGCTGTGATGATTTTATTCTTGAGTATATTGCAGAGAAAAAGAGTGACTTGAGTTGGCCTAAGATATAAGGAAGGGGTACTTTTTGATCGATCCAGGAAGAGCTCAATAACAAGGACAGAAGAATTTGATCAAAAAGGAAGACGGCAGACTTTATTAGCACTGTCATCTCCATGTTGGTGTAGCACCCGAAATTGTGTGCCTGCATGAAGATTAGACCGATCGGGTTTAGATATATGGCTGAGCGCAGTGCGCTTGCACGCTTAGGACGCATATGTTGGTGGTAGTCTATGCAGACAATATAGAAAATTAAACGTGTAACGGTAACTTACCGTAGCTCGCAGAATCGGCCTCTTTTCGTGGGATGGCTGATTTGCCTAGTGTTTTCTAAGACTCTTATTAGTATGTATCCATGGTGTCCATGAAATGTGGCTTACGGCGTTCCCTAAGGCCCTAGATGCGTTCCGCAAGGGTTCAGCCATGGAAGTCAATGCGATGGACATCAGTCGCCAAAGAGACTCGTCTGTGTCGACTTGGGCTTCGTGATAAATGCTTCAGTATGTCTGGTGGCACAGAGACCTCTCATACGATTTGAGGCTGAATATGAGTGAGTCTGCCAAAGTCGTCACTCGTCAGGATTGTGGAATCTCCATACTCTAAGCTTTGCCCTGTTAATCACCCTTTGCTGATGCCCATTCCTCATACACGAGGAACCGTTGAGGCTCGGCAGGATAGTACGAACTCGTAAAATACCTTGGGTTGGTCATGTCGCATCGGTCTTTCCCAATAGTAGCAACTAACGAGTTAGTAGTGATCATACGAGGTGAGTACCTATCCACATTCCACAAGGCTGCCGTGCCGCAGCCCGTTCGTGGTTAAGTCACGGCTGGTCCGTGCTTGAGGTGCTTGTCAGCATGGATGTTGGCCATGGATGCTGCCTGCAACTGTGCAACACCCTGTCTCTGCTGCATGTTGACTTTGGCCGTAATTAAAATAGAGTCTGCCACCATCGCATAAATATAGGTAGGCATCATTGTTGGTTTCGTTTGGACAAATCTCTGGAAGCATTATGAGCGTACGTACGTTTTATTAGTGCTCGCAGAAATGTCTGCAAATTTGGGCTTGGAGATATACAAGTCGCATCGATCAGCTACGTTATCAAGTTTTTGCTCCCTCCATCTTATGCCGAACGGAAAAAGCGGACCAGGCAGGATACGAGGGCGCAAGGCAAAGGTTGGTTTCACAAAAGTGTGCGACAGTAAAGTACGAGCAGGAAACATCGGATAATGTTAGCTTTCCCATCAGCGCTCAGAGAAGCCCCTCTTGGCCGAGCACCAACGGAAAAGCTGCATATCGAGCATGCTTCTTCTGGCTGTACTTGGCAGCAGTGAGAAATATCCGCTCAACTCTTCTCAGCTCTCCTCGGCCGAACGTCAACGGAAAGTGCTACGTTCCTGTGCTGGATGGTGGTGTGCGCAGTCCGGGGTGGTGCTTGTAATAAGATAGCTTGCATGCATAACCGGTAGTACAGTAGATATGCGCTCAACTCAAGTCTCATGTGCCTGTCCGATATAACGAAGCTGCTGCCTTTTCTCCGACACATCGGGGCCGCTGCGGTCCCGCGCTTGGCGGGATGGTATACCGTATACGTCGATGCGTAGAAGCGACGGTCGTATAATCTATGAGCCGATGCAAGGGGGAAAAATTCTAAAAGTAGAAGGCGGCTCTACTACAGCCTGCTGCGCTTTGCGCGCCATCGTGCTAGGTCAACGGTGGTGGAGAACAAGGACAATCCCTCATCCAAGGAAGACCCGTGGTAGGAGCACGGTGCATGCATCTTTCGCCCGATTGGCAGGACGAACGAACGTCGGAACATTCATGCTTGAACCGACCCATCACCATCACCATCATGGTTGCAAAGGCAATGTTCGAAATGAATAGAGCACTCTAAAGGGATGAGCTCGACGACATTGGGCCCAAAACCAAAGTAGGCACGGTAGGAACGGACGATCGTTGAACGTGTCATGTCGTTGAATGCTCCTCTACTCCAACGAAGGATTGGACCAAGCGAATGATCAACAATGACGTTGAATGCATTGATGGCATGGCCTATCTACCCTAGATCATACATTCCATCTATTCCCCCAACTAACACCATCAACGACCGTTGCATGATATGACAAAGCACCCCACCTCTTTCCATGCATGTAATTCCAACGCCACCTTGGTCTTATCCACCAAGGCATCCCAGCCTTGAGAAACGATGCAAATAAGACACATCTACACCCTCTCTTCCGCAAATTCCAAAATTTCGCAATCATCCTCGAAGATCTCGTCTTCTGCGCCCATTTCATCTTTTGTGCTGCGTTTTCGTCGTGTCGTGACGACAATTTGCTGACCCTCCTCTACATTGCCTTTCATACTTATGACATTCTCCATGCGCGACGGTCTAACTTGTTCCAAATCTGCATCATCATCTTCGTGGCCGGTAGAGCCTACGCTGATCTGAGTAGCGGGGATAGGCTCTCCAAACACCCAGGTGCTTGTGCCTGGAGAATTAGTAGGATCGGCAGATGTGACCTCGTCACTGTAGACGTAAAGATTGACTCGACGATCTGTGTGGAACGGTTGGTATGCCAGGCTTGTGTCAAGTTCAGCGTAGGACAGGGGGTGCGTTTCGAGCTTCGAGGTCGATGATGTTGTTAAGGGAGACTGTGGCAGCCAAAAGGAGCCACGAGGGGTTGAAGGCTCAGGCGTTGATCGAGTATTGGGATGCTGGTTACTGGTAATGTGCTGGATTGGGGCTGGCTCTTTTGGAAGACTGAACTCGACTGGCCTATCGCCAAAGACTGAGGGCCGCCGCGGACGGGCCTTGGAGTTGCTGCTTTGGCGAATACTGTAGATCCGTACAATACCTCCACCAGTGATAGCGATGCGGCCGAGGCCCTTTCCACTGAGCCATCGGACGCAACCCGGGACCACAGCACTTTGTGAGCTTGGTAGAGCTAAACGATTCTCGCCTAGATGGCGGATTGTATTGACGGTGCCTGCAGCTGCTGCGCCGACAGATCTATTAAAGCCAGCTGCTACAGCTCTTCCACTTTTAGTACCAATACCTGCGGTCAATGCCATACCGCCAAATCCGGAAAAATTACTTCCTATGCTTGGACGGCGCCCACGAACAGCATCGATAAGGGGTTGAGTCTTGCCGGAAAATATGCCGAAGGCCGAGGAAAACCCGTTGCCAGCACCAGCCGATACAGGCCTTGCAATGTCGTCGTTTTTAACGCCAGTGGCACTTGAGATACTTGCGGCGGTGGTACTGCGTAAGATCCGACGAGATGGTGGCCATGAAAAAGCGGAAGGTGGTAGATCGTTGATGTGGACAGTACCTCTATCAGTGATGATAGCCAGTCGCTCGCCTTTAGGTTCCGTCCAAACAACGTCCACAATCCGGGCCTCGGTCATCCGAGTTATCTTTGCAATTTGGCGAACGCTGGGACCTTTCGGACATGCGTTTGGGTCCCCTACACGCACAGCTTCCCCATGCACCATCCGCATTAAGTCCCAGACATGCTCAACATCTCCTTTTGCACTTGCCGTCAGCAAGTACAGGCCGTTGGGAGAGAATGAAAGCAGACTACACCCAGTCGGCAACGAGAAAGTGGCCAGCGGTTGCAGAGTTAAAACGCCTTTTGAGTGCTGACTCTTTGAGAGTTTCTCCAGGTCGAAGATTGACACCAGTGCGGGCTGATTCTTTGCTCGATTGACTGTATTGTCTTGTGCATGAGTAGGAGGGAAGCTCTGCTGATTTAGTGGCAGTGATAAATCAACATTGGGAGGAGGAGCTGCAGGTCCTTGTTGGTTCTGTTCGGACGGTTTGGACCAGTAATTACTCCATGCCTGCTTGCCTTCAAGCCCAACCCATTGAGCGGTCTTCATAAATCCTTGTGCAATATCCCGAGCAGCTTTGTTGAGTAAGCCTTCGCCTTCTGGGTTGTCAAGGTCACATGATATCTGAGGTTCCGCAGTGGGTGCATGGGAGCTGATTCCGGGGGCCTTGTGACCTGAAGTGTCGGGCTCGGTTTCTCCGTGAAGGGTAGTCTGTCCCGAGGATGACGGCGGTGCGACAGCAAGCCATCGGTTGCTCAGAGAAAGAATAGCAGTATTGGATCGGCGGAAATTTGTAGCAAGTGCGTCATGCAATCGTGCAGGTCCAGATTCGCTGGAAGAGGTGGACACGCTGCGAGTTTTCTGTGACCCTGTCCGGGTCCAGACCTTGCCTAAACATCTGAAGCCTGGCAACTTCTCGGCGATTCCATGGGAAGATCTCTCAAAGATGAAGACTTCCCCACTGATGCCCGAGCTGATGACGAAAAATTTCCCTCTCGCTTGTATACTCAGGTCTCCTACAGGAGGAGGCATGGTAGTATGCGAACGTGCAACTTTAATTTCAACCTTCGGAGTCCTGAACAGCGTCCCTATATGCTGTCCTTTCCTCAGCGAATAGATTTCCACAGTAGTCTGGTAATGAGTTATGGCTGCCGCCTGCAGAGCCTGCATCTCCGATCTTGAAGGTTCGAACTCTTCAACTTCCGCGTGGCTGCTTCGCGGCCTAGTTGGAGCACCGGATAGAATGCATGGACCATGGACGATTACAGCGAGTAGCGGCTGGAGCGGTCGGTCACTAATGGACTGAGAGTGGAGTATTTTGGCACCAATCACAGATCCTCGAAGACCATCTAGGCGACCAACAGAGTCGAAGCGTTTCTTACCAATATGGTAGATATTCACGCCACGGTCGAAACCCACGAGCAAGACGTTCTCTCTGTTTCCGGATGCTTCGTGCCCAGAAGGCGAGAGGCTGTCAAAAACACAGCAAAAACCCTCACCGGGCACGCGGTCTTCTGGTGCAAGCTTAGGGTTACCAAAGTCGATTTCGGGCGCTGTATAGTAATGGGCTTGTTGATGGTGGGGCGGTGGTGGATAGTGGGAGTTCTGAGAGTGCATAGACAGAGGCCTCCTATTAGGAGGAGATGACCCCATGTAGTCGCCAAAGCTCTGGTATTCGTTGGTCCGCTGTATAGGCTGACGATAGGCAGCTCTTGGCGAGTTTGGAGGAGAGGTGTGTGAAAATCCCCCGCGAAGCTCGGGATCAAGAGGTGGACGATATTCTGGAGGGGACCCAGCTCGACTGACTCCGTTACTATACTCTTGTGGAGGACTGCGACCATATGGAACATTCTGAGCCCATTCCGATGTATTTTGGGTAGGTACGTCTGGTGGACGTGTGGGAGCATCCCAAGCTTCTAGACGAGGAGACGAAACACCGTTGGAGAGCGCTGGGGGAGGAGGCATCGAAGCATGCAGTTGAGAGAGGATAGAAGGGGGAGAGGTCCTAAGATACATATAGTAGTTAGTGTGATCCCATCGTGTTTGACAAAGCCATCCCTGATGCGCGCGCTGTCTTCAATTGATCTTGACTTACAACTCTTGGGAAAAACCCTTGGGCGACCTCTCCGCATTCTCACCACCGTTTTCATTTTTCTTCCAACTCTTTCCCTGGCCCTTGCGACCTGGCGAGGGCCTTCTTGAAGCTTCTTCTTGGTAGAAGGAACCGATCTCGACAGCCGGCTGCTGTTGGCTTGACGCTTGGTCTGACGACGGGAGCATTCAATTTGTAGAGAGAGAGGTTCAGCGTACGAGAGAGGTAAAGACGTATTGCTCATCAGCTCCAGAATGAAAAGTGAGATCGCTCGTCGTTCTCGCCGGGAGATGATCAGCAGATGCAAGTCAAGCACCTGACCCCAAAAAAGCTGGAGCCTGGATAAAGCTGGTGACAGCAACAGGCGTGAAGATTGATTCCGATTGTTTTACTCGCAAGCGAAGGGGTGTTTTAATGCGAGGAAAGAGAGCGAGCTGTGAGGACTCTCCCGGAGCTACAACACTGTTTCCGGCGATAGGGCAGGAGCTCACACTGAACAGACTCGGCGCGGATCAAGGAACATACGAAGGAAAATCTGTGCTGGACATGCGACTCTGTTAACTGACAGTCTTTAATACTTTACAGAGAGGTCTAGGAGTCTGGCAGGTGAATGAAGCATGGAGCTCTTTGAGGGGGTTGGCTGCTAGAAAGGAGTCTAGACTTGTGGAACGCTCGGCGTAAGTGGGGTAGCTTGCATGATTTTTAAGGGTTTGCCCTAATACAAAATGCCATGTCACTCGATGGTCGAATTTCGAATGATTGACTTTGGCATAATTATACGAGCGTCTTGATGAGGGTCTGCTTTTTCTGGGGGTATCTATCTGCATTCTTAGGATACATGCAAGTTGGACATTTGAGCGCAACTCAAGACCATCAACTTTCATAGATCCCTAAACCCTGACGGTCATTCATTCTTCGTCCATCTCACTTCAACTGTAGCTTCTGCGACGACGTTCTGATCTAGGAGGTGGTGTGCGGCTGCGAGATGAGTATGACGCGCTTCGCCTCCTTCGTTCATTTCTGAGCGAAGGTGAACGCGAAAAATCGGAAGGTGTGACAGATCTTGCTCGGCCAGCGCTACGTCTAGGCGGTGTTCTTCGCTCTCTACCCCTACCAGAGTCCCTTCGTGGTGGTGTTCGAGAGCGGCTTGGCGAAAATTGACGGCGCCGTGCTGTACGCGAGCGTGATGGTGAGCGTGATCTCGAGCGCGACGACGCAGTATATGAGGAATACGAAGAGTAGCTGGATACTGAGCTCTCTGAGTCTGACTCTGGTTCCGGAGGCGCTGTCACCGCGGCGGCCTTAGGAGCGTTCTTCAGATGCTCTCTCATCTCCTCTGTCAGTCCACCCATCCCAATGCTAGTAAAATAATTAATGGAGAAACGTGTGTTACGAGGATTGTCCTGAGGGAACAAGCCTTCAAAGAAAGAGCGTTGAACAGGATCCTTGAGGCGGGTTTGTAATTTTGCCATCCCAAGAGCTTCAGCCAGGTCTTGGATTAGGATCTTGATGAAAATACGACTGCTGCTCGTGGTCTCTTCTTCATTCAAGTGAATGATGGACAGCACATGCCATCCAGTCGCGTCGCTCGAAAGCATGTGTCCCCAGAATCGAGCAATGTTGCGAAGTCTGTTGGTCTCGAAGCGATGTATTGTGCTGAAATAATGCTCAAAGCTTGCCTCGAACTCAGTGGCCCAAAGGCGATTCAGCTTCGCAAATCGTTCCCCTAAAAGACCGAAGAACTTGGAGTAGGTTTTCTCTTGACTGCAGCATTCCACGATCATACTTGGAAGCTCGGATTCTTGCCCGGCCGGTAGAGTGATCTTCATAAGCTTGTGACATGCTTCTTCGAAATCAATGGAGCTCATAATTGTCAAATATATCGTCCTGCGGAGGTTGACTAGGTCCGTATTTGTCTGATCCTTGATTTCCAATTCTCGTTCTGCGATTTCCTCTGGGGCGCTCTCGGAGCCAGAACCACTTTCATACTCTTCATCATCGTCTTCCCCATCGGCTTCCCCAAGAATCTCGGATTTGAGCTTTCTATAAGCTTCTTCGTGTTCTTCAAATTCAGCGTCGTATTTGAAGATATTGAGGCCATCCTCGACATCCAAATCATCATCTAGACCAATTCGATGAGTGATTTGATCTTCTTCCTCTACTAGGTCCAGGTCTTCGGGAACGCTGACGTGGTCCTTGTATTTGTCCTTACGAACCTGGAAAAGGACCTCTATCATATATTGTGTACGGGTCTCAATATCTGAGTCGTTCAGTATGTGCCGGAACTGGTCAAATATTGCATTGGAAATTGCAGGGTTCATTTCTTCAAGATGCTGACCACATTCCCGAGTCAGATTGACCGCAATCTCCACTGAGTCGTCTGTTGGATGGTGAAGCAACAACAAGAGAATCTGCGCCGCTATCATCTCATGACAGACCTGTACATTCGTGAGCTGTGCCAGAAACGTTGTAGAAGCTAGCAAAACTGGCTTGTCGTTCCTTTTGAAAGCTTTCTTGAATTGTACGATTAGGCGTTTCACTAGCAGCTCGCCAACCTGAGGGAGCTTTGTGTTGACTATAGCTACCATTGCCGCGTATACCGCAGAAAACGGAAGCGCTTGGGCCTGAGAGCGTTGAATACTTCTGCAAAACAACCCTGTAATGAGGTCAATACACTGTTTTTGAAGTATTAGGGAATTATTCATAGAGGCAATTACCTTTCCCACGGATAAGATTTTCTCCGAATAGCTCTGGCACGATATTCTTGATGTTCCCAACATTGATTTTATTAACCAGCCCATTGATACTCTTCTTCAGCGCCTCCCACGCCATACGCTGGTATTCTTTGCTAGCCTTATCCGTAACCTGGCTCTGCAACGCCCGTAGCCGCGCAGGCGGTACGTATGTCCCTCCAGAGCGAGCGCTGAGCAGCTTGTTGTATTCTTTCTTCGCGAGCTCCTGCTTATCCTCCGCGGTGAGGGGTTTAGAGTCCACGGGCTCCGCAGCACGCTGACGCAGGCGCTCTGTGAGATGGCGCTCACGCTCATCGGCGGCTTTCGAATTGGCATCTTTTAGGACGGATGCTCCGCCGAATCCGTTTCGCGGTGGTGACCGACGACGGACTGGGGGGGGTGAGCGGGATGGGGGTGAGCGTTTGCGGGGGTTGTAGGATGATGGGTGGGTGTCTTGCGGAGGAGGGGTCGGCAGGCGGACTGCTGAGAGCATCATGATGGTAACTTGAATGTAGGATGAGGGATGACGGGGATATTGGATTGGAAATTGGCTAGTGGGCCATGCCGAGATTCCTTGTTATTGGTGTTTTAAACATGAGTCTTGGGTGGGTTTGAGCTGGAGATCAAAAAAACTAGCGCCGATTCAGCCTTATGAAACATAGAAATTCATCCACTGGCCCAATTTTGAACAATATCAATACAGCATACAAGATTGCTCTTTCACCATTGCTGGATAGTATACACTCCTTTACCAATTTGGCCATGGTTTGATAATTTCTCATCCGAATTTTACACCTGATCCACTGACATTTCCTTCACAGCTTGACAAACTAGTCGGGCTAGCAATGCTCATTGTAGCGACTACAGTCTTTCTCTATTACACGACATGGACACTTCTCATGGTACGCCCCATTGAAGCTCTGAATAGCCATCTCTGACTCTTGCTTTACACCCCTCTCCCCTTTGTACATAGGCGTATGCTAAAAACTCTGCCTCTAGCCCTTCGTCGACCAAGGCCACCCCCTCCACGACTTTTTTCCGCCCCGCGTCTGGGCTATTCGAATACCAGTCATTCTCATCCTTCTCGCTTCGGCAGTCGTAGGGAGCTTTCTGAGTGTGGTCATGATACGGAGTAATCGGAAGAAAGCGGCAAAGGCGAGGGCGGTGGAGGCTGGGAAGAAGAAAGCTTAGGAAACACGAGGGCAACAAGGAGGACTAATTTGGGGGAAATGGGGAGTTCTGTGTGCGTTGTATAATATCTACAGGGTATGGGAGGTATAATGTAACGCAGTTCTTGGCTCACTGCGCATGTTGGGATATTCTGAAGGCGTTGACTCGACGGTTGTGAGTATGCTGACGAGGTAAGAGATAATCTCGTCAACTGTTTGCAGTCTGTCTTTCACAGTGAGTCGTGCCGATTGTGAAGCCACGTGTCCCACTCCGGCTGCCGCCAGAAGCACATGTGTGATTCAGCGCTCTCTCGGTCCTTTCAATCAAGCTTAGGCTCTCTGAACATTTGGGTCACTCTTCGCAAGCGCACACTGGTGATGCCGTTGGTTGAAACAATCAACGTTCACATAGCAATGACCATGAGACAAAGGTAAGCTGCGGGGTAATTGGAAGACATGAATTAGGTGGACTTTGATCAATTGTACTGTTATCAATACATTTCAGCGAATCAGCGCCATTACCGAAAGTGAAGAGCAGAGTGGTCTCTTGTGGGGTCACCGGTGTCCAGGACCCCAGTGGATGCCCTTTGCGAATAGAAACGGCTAGCCTGGAACAGATCCGTCAACAATTATTGGCCCCTGGACGGTGGACGAAGAGCTCTGTCTTCGAGGGCCACCGTTGCCTCGCGTCACTTGTAACTCATCTCCTTTGAACGAAATACCGTTCAGTCGCTCCCTCGCTTTCTCAGCATCCTCCTCCCTGAAGAATTTGACCGACCATTTGTTGCCTTCGCCTTGTTCAGGCATCTCATGCTGCACGTATCCGTATCGAGGCAGCTTTTCATCGAGTAGCTTGCTTAGCTGCTTGTCAGTCACACCGGGTTTGACATATCGAATGATGACTTTGTAGGCTTCATCAATTCCCAGGTCTTGAAGTGTGTGTGAGCAACCAGACTGACTACGAGAGTTCGCAGGTGTGTATTGCTCTGATGTGCTTGAGACACTCGAGTTGTGATTTGCATATGGGCTACCAGCAATGAAATGGAAGGCGCCATAATTGGAGTTTCTAGCCGGCAAGTACGCGTCTGGAATGGCTGATATACTTGAGTTCCTTGATGAGGACGAAAGCTCGGGTGTGTTGAACGGTATACTCGAAGAGTCTGAGAGTTCGGTTGTGTGGCCTAAAGATGGTGAGAAGTGTCCTAAATGCTGTTGGTATGGGTTCAGATTTGTAGCGTCTGGAGAGAGATGAGGTGCTAGTACAGTGCCGACATCGTTGAAAGAATTATGCGTCGTAATTTCAGCAGCTGGAAAAGGCTGTATAAAAAAGCCATCCTGAGAAACGTTGGAATTTCGTCCGGTCCGATTCACGACCATGCTGTGGGTGGGAGCTCCGGTCTGATTCGCCTGTAGTCTGCACGATCCTCTAGAACCTCGTGGGCGGTAGACGCTGACTTCGACGGATGTTGGGGGCCAAAGCCTTGCTCCCGTAATCTGATCCCTGGGCCAACCTACCATCTTGTGCCCGTCTTGGCTAGGTTGGTATATCCATGCTTGTAGTACAACATCCTCTAACCGACGGCCCTGAATCCGTGCTATCCAGGACCATCAGCAAGCCTTGGAACTCAACGACCTTCGGTATACATACCGAAAACTTCGTGAGCATCGCTCCCTTCATTGAAATCGCAAACTGCGAACAGATGCCCCTTGTAATCCGAAACAAAAACTTTAAAATCTTTTTCGGGGATACAAGCGAGCCCACGGATCTCGTCTTTAATCGTTTTCCAATTTTGTTCCTTGGAAAGAGGGCGGAGGCGCGACGGTATCTTTCTCATGGCGCAGTCATCAGAAACAATATTCGGACGGAAGGAATAAACCCACCCACCGGAATTAACTGTATGAAGTGCTTCGCACTGTTTGCTCGGTCTTTCGGATTTCTCTGCATTCTGGGCATGAGAATTTGACGCTTCTTTGGAATCCACTGGCGATCCACCAGTATTGAGTTCGGTGTTTAGTTGTCAATGCGGATCGACAGGGCGACATTCGATGACCATAAGCCCTTTCCTCTGCGAGAACAGTAGGATTTGGTAGGCACCAGATACGGACAACGATATGGCTCTTCACAACTAAGGTTTCAAGTGACAAAAAGAACCCGTGACGAGGACTGGGATACCGAACCGGTAGTGGAGTGTTTGGAATGGAACGACATTCGCACAAATTGGTTTGGGTTTCCTGGAATGTTCCACGAGCCTCTATAAGAAGACAGTTTGAGGTAAGTCCGCGAAAACTGAAGCCATCCAAGTCAGACAATTGAAACCCCAAGTCTTTGAGTTGAAGGAGAGAAGAAGTCATCTCGATAAGTGTAGGGAGACATGCATGTGGAAAATGTGGGAGGGCTGACTTGCTTATTCAGGAGGATAGAGATGAGCCCTCTATGTGAACGCACTTATCATTCAAAAACATTGGGAGAAGGTGTCAAGTTAAGAATTTAGGAACAGAGTGGCTTTGAAAAGGAATAGTCAAGGATCACAAAATATATGAAGAGAAGTCTTCAAAAGTCCCAGGACCTAGCCCAGCTGCTCGATCCTACCGGACATGTAGAAATATCTCAATCGAGGCGAATGTCTCTGATGCCTTTTGACTTGCGTCAATTTCAGGCGGGCAGGCAGGCCGCGGAGGGTCCCGAGCTCTTGGGAAGCACACTTCATGCACGGCAAAGCCTGGCCTCAGAGAGGAGTATGACCTTGATAGACACCTGGGAAGAGAACCGGAAAAACGGCATGCTAAATTTTTCCATGTCTGTGATAGAAGAAATTTATGCATTCGAGTGACTCGCAATGTGAGTAATTAACGCTGGATAGAGGTTTCCAAAAGGATGATATCGCAGCAAATGAGACTTGGGAGTACATATGGACACTCGAGACGTTCCCCAGATATGAAAACACTTCATATGTTTCCCGTTTCGCAATCCGGGGAAGATGGAACTTGTTGATGTCGATAAAATCAAGCATGCTGGGCGGGCGGTCCGCTGTCCCGTTGGCAGACCATATATACCCCCGAGAACAAGACATAGTCGGCGTCGTTCATTGGCTGAGCAGGAATGGCGGTGAAGGAGTATGAGAAGTTGGGGTCCAGGGGTGGAGAAAAAAGAAGAGAGCTAGATCCTGGATGTAGTCGAGAGACAAGGATGCTCGTGCTGGCACTGCCACGCAGTTCGCCTATTAGGGCTGAGAGTCAGCGATGACTAAGCGTCGGGGCTTCCTCCGACAGCACGAACTTTTGGCGGTTTCAAATCTCAAATTGTGCTTTTCGACGGGATCCGAAAACGCAGGGCTGCAGAAGTCAACTTCTAGGACCGCGAGATGCAGAATCCTAAAGTCAATAGACGCGCAGAATGAACAAATCTCGACGTGAGGAAAGTCAGACACGGGAATTTAGCTGATGGTTGTGAGTATGGCACAAGAAAAAGTCTGAAGTATTCGAGCATGCAAACGGGTGTGGGCAAGAGATGTTTCGCGAGTGAACGGAGGAAAGACGCTTTGACGAGTATCAGTAATCTAGAACCATCTTGCTGTCACACTGGAGGTTGAAGGGATTGGGACACATCCATATTTTGTCAACGCCTGAGACGCCCTGCTCATTTCGCCTTCTAAACATACTGCAGCCGACCTCTAATCCACGCAGCTGGTTCCATACCGCGAGAACCCCGATGAATAGCGGCCGGATGCCTCACAGGCTCCCTCTACTGGGAAAACTGACTCCTTGAATAGCTCCATGATCCGTAAACCATGACACCTTCTCCGTGCCGCCTTCATTGACCAACCCGCATGGCAGACTCCTCCCTTCCTCCGTATCCAGAATCTTGCTCAAGATCTCCCTCTTGCCTTCTCCTGTTGCCACGAAAGCTATCTTGATCCCTCCCGTCACGACCGGTAACGTCAAGGTGATTCTCTTCTTGGGCGGCTTCGGGCTATCTTCGATGGGTGCTACCCAGGCATCCGATTCGCGCAAGAGTTCGTGATTGGGGAAGAGCGAGCATGTGTGTCCGTCCGGTCCGCAGCCGAGGAGGAGAAGGTCGAATATGGGGATCTTGACGCTGTCTTTGGCTGCAAAGGACTTCATCAGAGCGTCTTGGTACTGGTCTGCCATCTCTTGCACATCGTCCATATACTGCACGTCGATGGGATGAACGATGGGCTTGCCCATGCTCTCAGGTATCTTGTCCAACAGCTCGTCTTTCAGAAGCTTGTAATTGCTGTCTTCGTGATCGAGCGGAACAGCCCGCTCGTCTGCGAAGAAGACTTCCCACTTGGAGAACTCGGCTTTCCCTTCCTCGTCGTCTTGAGCAAGCAGGGCTTGGGTGAGGGTTTTGGGCAGGGAGCCACCGGATACGGCGACTTTGAAGGCGTTATGGCGTTCGAAGCCTGCGCTCTGACACTGGAGGACATACTTTCGCAAGGATTTGGCTAGACTATCGATGTCGTTAAACGAGTAGAGGTTTGGATGCTTGGCCATGATTATGGTGGTTGAATAGAAGAGTGAGAGGTGGAGGGAAATGCGGCGGGGTAATATAAAGTAGAGTACTCGTGCTTTACTGTAACCCACACCCAGTAATTCACTCACCATTTAATTCCTTATCTCTTGGTCTTGGCAACGGTTTTCCGCAGCATGTAATCATAAGCTAAGGTAGTCTTTCTACAAGTACTAATACATACGTCACGCAATCGCCGTCTACTTTGGTTACGAGAATTAGGTAAGGTAGCAAATTTGCTTACATTCGTGATTCAAATTATTGTTTGCTTTTTGCTTGCTACTCGTAGAGCATGTCAACCTTTCAAGCAACATGTTTGGCAACAATCGGAACATTACAGGAGACCTACCAAAACACAACAGTAACTTCTTACCTCGAATCCTTTCATCCTCTCCCTCTCCCTCTTTCCCTTCTCACCTCCTACCTCTCGCACTGCTCCTCGCCATCCGGTAAAGCAGGCAGCGGCTTGTTAACATACTTGAGCCTCTCGTACAGCTGATCTCGCAACTCCACCCTCATGGCGCTAATGTCTCCATCCGTCCACTCCTCAGCCCGCGCTACTCGAGTCATCTCCCGCCTCTCCTCGCGAAAGTCAGCTATCATTTCCGTCTTCATCTCTTCCACGCATTTCGGACAGAATGGTGTGTGTGCGTCGAGGCAAGAGCCGTCGATGGAGCTGATCATGGTGGGGCAACGGATTTGTGATGTCGGGGCCTCGTGGCAGAGCTTGTACTCGATCTTGAGTGCATGTTTGCATTTACATGCCAGGATTGAGACCAATTTGCACATTCTTTCGTGTGAATATATATGAACCAGTAGGGTTTTCGTGATACTTGCTGTGACTGTGGCCGGTAATTTTTCAATCGAAGTGTTATCATGCTTACCAGGATGCTACTACAAGACATCTTATGGCGGCAGAGTCTATTGTTGAAAGGAATGGTGGTGGCTTTGTTCTGTAGTATAAGGCATGTGCTTGTCATTGTGATGATGATCAAAGGACTTGCGCTCGGCTTTATACCACCTCTACTCTGTTTTGACTGGACGCTGTCAAAGAGACTCGATCCTTATCTATCTTCCCCTTCTGTTTTCCAAAGCGGTGAATTGTGGGTACTTACCTTGGAAGAGTGATAGCTAGGAGGTCTGTCGAGGACTATTCACAGGACGACTTGCTCATGAAACAAAGACCCCGCAAAGATTCACGGCTCAGCATCCCTCGATACCCAGTGCCTGATCATACACTCGTCACAGTAACGGCCCCAGCGGGATTTTATTCCCCCGTGGACATTCATTGGATACATCTTAGCATTGACGTCCATAGTTGCAGCCTCTTTGCGTTTCTCAGAGCAGTTCGGCTCCATATAGTTGCCGACGAGCAAAAGTACTCTATCTCGCACGTTGCGGAGTCTTTTTGCTCTACTCTCGAGTCTTGAGGAGAGGGGAAATGGACAGCCGAGGGGAAAGGGCAAAGGCAAAAAGTGGTGACGAACTTTTTTTTGAAGGCTCAGGGGGCGTGCTGGTGAGAATCAACGATGAAGGGATACTAGCCCTATTAATTCTGCGAGACAAGTCCACATTACCATTTAAACGTAGTCAAAGGCTTGTGTGCGTACTCTTCCTGATTTACAAAGACGGGTGCGGTAATCACCATGATTGTCAACCTCACCGAGGAGTGGACATCCGGGTAATCATTGCCTCGAAGCCCACCCTTTTTCGCCGTCCCCAGAAGTCAGAGCGGCAAGGCACGGATACGCTTCTGTGAATTTGCTTGCACACTTTGTTGCTACATCTGCAGCAGGACCGTCATAATGCCCAAGTCAAATAAGAACCTTGTCACACCTTTTTTGCCGTCATGTCAGTGAAGATGGAAACATTTTTGCCCTGTTCGCCTATACCGGCCTACATCTGAGCTCCATTCATCGTACTAGTCTGCAAATCCTCTGTATGCGTCCTACCCACGATATGATCCCCTGCAGTGTCTAGGGAAACAGGAGTCCCACCGATGGTGATTGATGGAGCAACGGCTACGAGAGTCTGCCCGTTCGTGAGATAATTTGGCGAAGAATCCAAGACAAATGACAAGCCTCCCTTGACGATACTTGACGCGATATCTGCTTTGCACAATATTCCTGCAGCTGTCGCTCTAGCGGCCCTCAGAACGACTTCCATTTTTACCAAGTACGCGTTTATCGTGGTGATAGCCGTCAAAGCGATAACCGAAGGGATATACCCGCACCAAATTGGCAGGACTTGTCCTTGATGGAGTATGGGACTAAGCCCACGAGCACGGCACGGCAAAGCAGGGGAGGAGCTCCAGGCTCGAGCATGGCTTTCAAGAGTCAGCCTACTACCCTGAATCACCAAATTAGCTCTCGGCGTTAGATATGCATTCAGTATGCTTAACACTTGGCCTCTTCTTTTCTGTTTATGTACATGGCATGCCGGTCTTGGTCACAGTGCCCGTCCAAAGTTCCGCTGCATCGCTCCCTGAGCATTTTCCCGTCGACTGCGACTCTGACGGCTTCGGACAAGGTCTCCTCGCGCCTGACTGCACACAAGCCATCAATAAACTCCCTACCGACCAGCCAGGAGACGTACATATGGACCTTCCAAGGCACGAAATGAGATACCCAGAATTCAGCCTCGGTGCTGCTGAAGGTCGCCATCGGTTGCCTATTTCTGAGGAGGTTGGAACGTGCGGTGTGAGGGTCGATTTCACAACGTTTTCCACGTACGATCATTCTTCGTGGCGAATCATTCGGCTTAGATTTATGGATATTTTCCATAGCTGCGTGGAGCCTGGGGAGCCCGCCGAGGCTGGAGTTGGTGGATCTACCATCACTGGAGATGAAAAGCATGTGAAGCTGATGCTTTATTTGACGAGCGATGACAATGCGGCATCGTCGAATCTGAGCTTCATCCTGTCGAATGAAACGATTGCTGTTGCCCGATAAGAAAAAAACATTTTTGACGAGCACCAAATTGTTTTACGAACGTCGCCGCTGTCACTATGAGGCGTATAAAGCCCAGCAAGTGTGATATTCCAAACCAGCATCGGCGATGGAAACGAAACTTTGAGGGGTTGAATGGAGGTGAACTGCAGTTCTCCGGTGGCTGTTCTATGAGTAATTTCACCACGCGACCTCATTGAACCTGCGTGGATCGCGAGGCTCAGTCAGGTTCGTGGTCATATTCAGGTGGCGGTCTTGGCCAGTCGAGTACGTTTTGGTATCTTCCAAGAGGAGCTTCAGTCGATGAAGGATTTGGCATGATGTCGTTGATGGTGAAAAGCTCTACCATCCGTATCCAAGCTGCCCTCGTTGCTGCCGGAACGACGGCGTCCTATCTGGCGATTGATATGATGGACATGTCAGGATTTCTACTACAGCCTGGAGCTAGATTTCACTATTGACGGCAAAGTCATATCGAGGGGCAGGGTCCGCTCTGACTAGGCCGTAGCGTGACCTTGGCACATAGAAATCTACTCTCTTCACCACCACACTCATATTTGCAGTAAGTAACACTATCAAAGGCGCCTCACTATTCTCATCTCCATACCCGACAGAGTATATTGGTGGAGGATCCTATGGCACGTTTTATCCAAAATGGGGGTATGATCAGTACTGCTTGCTCTGGACTTATTGGCAGTCGACGGATATGAATTACTACGGTTCAAGTACGAGCGAATACCTTGCGCTGAACGAGCTTGAGTACTACATCATGCTAACCTTGCCTAAATTACCCAATTCTCATCTCGGAAGGCAATTCAACTGACCTACAAACCAAGTTCGTTGGGATAGAGTAATGCCGACGCCGCCCAGTATTACATGAACGACGTTTACTTGATGCAACATTGGATCATTCAAGGAGCCAAGTATATGACCGATGATTGGGAAACATCGTCTGAAACCAAGCATATGTCGCATTGAACTTGGATAGACTCACAAGGGCCATTCCGGGAGCTAATTCAGACCACAAGCAGGTCTAGAAGTTTATTCTGGAAAGTCTTGTAGCCGCTCACTCAGGCGGCAGCATTGAGCAGGAGGTGGTGTGATTATTCTGTAGGCCCATTTGCAGCGGGAATAGCTGTTGCGTTGCAAGATTTGGCGCAAGTTTGCGACGTGCTGCGGAAATAACTCCGATCTCGCGCGAAGTGTACATGAATACAATGATGTTTCACTAACGACTGCGGGATCACTTGACCTCGAGGATTCTCCCGTCTTGCTATCGCAGTAGTATTGCAACGATGCGTGGCTTCTTACACTTCCTTTATCTGTGCTCTTTACCTCATGCCGCTGTCTGCGCACTCATTCTGATCAGCAACTACTCCGTCGATCCGCTGGCCTTGGAAGGGTTTAACGAGACTTCCAAGTTCTTCAATGACTCGGATTCATCCAATGTGACCGCTTCGATAGATGCAGTGGTCCTCCCTTATCGATTCGCAGTGCCTAATACCGACTTACTCCTGAGACTCGGATTCGGCCTCCGCCGAAGACTTAATCCTGGTCACATGCAGGTACTCCTCGTTGTCGCCGAGGACTATGTTGACCAGGCGATCGAAGAGGCAGGCCCCGTCGGTGGAGATGATTTGTTTCCTATAGGCGATGACGGCTACCGTACGTACATTTCGGAGTTAATCCTTCCTATTTGGTATCGAGATTGATTCGCAACACGTGTTCCGGGAGCAAACAGACCTGTTAAACTCCACAGACCTGTCTTGCAACTCAGTCGTTTATCTTGAAGAAGATTCCTGACCCCGAGATGTGCGCAGAGAATTTCTTCAAATCGCTTGGCGACGGCATGAGTCTTCACGTGGTGAATGAGGCTGGACAATTGTTCACGTTGCAACAATTGAGACAAGTTTTGATGGGACTGAGATTGTATTTAATTGATGGTGCAAGGTTTTATGAGACGAGGTTCAAGTTCTGGAATGGGCCTGTCCTGCCGGAGATTTTGACGAGAACTTTGGGGAAGGGCGAACTGATTTTTGAGAAGGTGGAGACTGGCAGGGTCACTTCGGACTGAAGAATTCCTGGTCGACGGCGTTGATAAGTGCGTGTGGGCAGGACTGGGAAAGATGATTGATTTGCACGGGGAGGACATTGGCCCTGCCCTGCTCAATGGACCCTCCCTTCCCAAATCTGCTGGAGAGACGGATCACCATGGGTCTACCCGCAGTAGCAGCTTCCAGTCTCGGAGGCATGCTTCGAGAATGACATTGATGATAGGGAACAGTAGACGATGCTCTTCATGAAATGGACATTGATCCTCCATCCCGTTATATGCGCATCGAACGATTGAAAGTGTCCAAGACAGGTAATCGACTGGGGACTTACTTAAAGGCCACCCTTCATTTGCTTCCAGGTGTTGTTGTCGTGCCTCAAGACACGGCGTCGGTTGAGAATAGAGAGAACGAATTGCAATCTCAGCATCAAGATTGCCATTGCCAATCCTGACGTAAAGTATTGCTAGCCACGAAACTCTACATGTTCAGGATCTGCCCGTTGGATACCACCAAACGGAATCCATGATTTATTTCCAATTCTGATGATGTGGCCAGGAATACCTTATGTAGAAGGTCAATGGGGCTTGAGGACCATAAAGCGTTGGGATATGGTGGGAACTCCGGCTCAGTCATCGTCGTAGCAGATTACTACTCAGAATCACTGGGTCACAAACCACGCTAAATGATAAATCACCTCCCTTTAACGCCGCTTCGTTCAAACTCCCAAATTGTGAGAATTGGATTCAAATGCCAAATTGGCCACTCTCTACAGCTTTGCAAGCAAACATTCCAAGGTGTGGATTACCAATGAGGAGATAATATAAAGCTTAATGTAGTCATTATCCGCGCAAAAAAAAATCACACTGTTGTGCATCATCAATCTCTATTACTTTTTTCATCCCAGAGACTTCCTTGGATGTGTTGTTGAGAATTTTAGTTGGTCCAAAAGTCCAAATTTAGCATTCGATGATTCGGTCAGTATTTTGGTAGTAAGATTTGGGCGAACTTCTTGATTATACCTAGCGTCATCCACACAAGGACCATCTGTACTCATAGAATGTAAGCTGTAGTCAATTTCGCATGACGTGAGCTCAACAATGGGCAAAGCAGTTTCTTTGCCTTGATAGAGGGGTATTGTGGGTGCACCGTGGGCTTCTCTTGCTATATCTGCGAGAGCATATCACTGCCCTGGCAGAACCTTTTCTGTTGAGGATTGTGAACTATTATCACCTTGTGTAATCAGATAATTGCTGAGGATTCCAAGAGGGCCTTCAGGCTTTCGCGGTCCCCTGAGGCACGAGGTTTCGTAGCGAGAGGTCGTAGACGACGTCTTCGATCTTCTTCACCTATGATTCTTAGCCCATATCGTTCCCACTTGACAACCATATTCACATTGTATTTGATACTATCGCTTCGCTTCCGCAGAGTGTCGTTCTTCAGATTCAGGATTTGGAAACCAGCGTGTAGGTCCTTCACAAATCGACTGATTTCTAGAGGTCGGTGGTAGTCGCCAAGCGTCACGGAATTGACAGCTAAGCGTGCCAGCTCTTCGATCAGACTTATGAGAGAGTGAAGGTATTCTTCGATTGTCATGTGGAAGACGTCTTAGAACATATCGGAGTCAGCATTGCTTCTTCAAGCCGAAATCCGAAGCACGGTATGACTAGCAAAGAAAATTTGCGAACAAAAAGTAACTTGCCACTCAGATTTTGATCTACATAGGAGAAGATCATTGCGAGATGTACGAACCTTGGGTTTTAAGGCTAACCGGCACTGCGCTTGCGTCAGTGGGATCGGACTTTGCATGATTGCCGCGAAGCTTACCGTAGAGTAACTTGCCCACCTCCTCAATTCCGAACAACTCTCCCTTCTGTCCATTGTAATCCGGCATATGGCTGCGAAGCCAACCCCAAAGGACGATAGCAAAACTCTGCTCCTGTTCAGTACACCCTTTGGAAGCTGTCTCGTTGGCCTGCGTACTGCATTCTGCATTTCTCTTGACCACATGTTATTGTATCGGTAGTATGGATGCTTCGATGCTACCTCATTGAGCTTGCCAATAGTTTCGACTTGTTTGCTTATGGAGTCCCAGGCTTCGGAAAGAGTGCTGCCAACTGCTCATGTGGATCAGCGGTGGATCACGGCGTGACGATGGAGGGCTGAAGCAAACGGTCTGCCTGAGGTATGGAGTGGGCTCGAGATAGGATCGACATTGTAGTCCTGTCTTGGGGAAGTTCAGTAGGCATGAAGAAGGTCGGAAGCTGTAGATTGGCAAATACCCTGCCGCTCCATAGCCTGTACGATATTGCGGATATCTTCACGGACTTGAGCATCCTCATCGAGCTTCACTTGAAGATGTTCGAAGATAGCGGGGCTAAACATGCCCTTCGGCCTAGAGTCTGTGCTTGCCATGACAGTAGTTGAAGAAGCTGAGAAATGCTGGCTTGGTACAAATGTAGGGCATTCTTTTAAGGCGGAGTTGTAGGATTACAATGGCCAGTAAACACTTGCTGCCTATCAAAGGTTCAGAGAATGGAGTAGAAAGCTTGACAGGTTGCACGTTTGGAATTGTTTCCTTCACTCAGCGGAACTCACTTACAGGGGTAGCTACTAGCGCTAATTAAGCGAATTACATTGCACACGAAAGTGGCTCAAGGTTCCTATCTCTCCCTTTTTCAACGAACACCCAGATCGGCAACAACAAGGGCGCAGGATAAACACTTCTTTGCGTTCAAGATGGCTGGAGCTACAGTATGTATTGTACTGCTTTGCTCGTCTCCCCGTGTCTAGCACTGGGGCTTCAATTTAAGAGTATTTGGCTAAGTGTTACCTTCGCAATATAGAAAACTCAGCGCACGAGCGCTCTGCGACAAGCACCTCCCAAAGGCCAAAAGCCTGGCAAGATCACCAAGAAGGTACAGAAAATTCTCATACTCTCCCCTCTTCAGCTTTCTCAAGCAGTCGCTAACGTTGCGGCTCCTTCTACAGTTCATCATAAACGCTTCCCAGCCCGCCTCGGACAAGATCTTCGACGTTTCCGCCTTCGAGAAGTTCCTTCACGACAAGATCAAGGTCGACAACCGCGTGGGTAATTTAGGCGACACGATTCAGATTAGCCAGCAGGGTGAGGGGAAAATTGAGGTCATTGCACACACTCAGTTTTCGGGGAGATACCTGAAGTACTTGTGAGTGCCCTCACCTCTAATATATGGGAAGAAAGGGAACGTTATAGGCTACAGGCCACGGAGAAGATCGTTTCGTTGGCTTACACTTATCCTCCAGGACAAAGAAGTTCCTCAAGAAGCAGCAATTGCGAGACTGGCTCCGTGTGGTCTCCACATCCCAAGGTGTCTACGAGCTGAGGTTCTTCAATGTGGTCAACGATGCTGACGAGGATGACGACGAGTAATGTACTCTCGCACCAGGGGAACGACGAGCGTTAGATAGAGCTACACGCCATCAAAGTACTTGACAACTTAACCTTGAGGCCTGCAGAGCCACTTGTGCTTTCTTAATAGCTCTGCGGTAGCCCCGACTCTCAACTAACAGAAAGTTCTCATGGGTAAGATCAAGCTTACGATTGGTCGATGGCTGGCCACCACAATCCTTTCCTTGACACCCCGGCGTTTGAGGTTTTATTTTTCCGTTGAAAAATGATTGATTCCTTTTTTGTCCTTCCCCTTGCAGATGCTTGGACCGAGTTGGGTGGCTCGGTGGGCAGCGTCTTGCGCAAGGCACACCCGAAAACGCCAAGACCTGACCTCGGCTTCCCAAACCGGTCGCTTGCTCCGACCAATATACTTTTGTCCTTAATGGCATGTGCTGCCAAATGGGCCATTGACTGGTTTCATGCTTCCAATGTCTGCAATCCGGCGGCTCCCACGAGATCGACGACATCGGCGGGTTTGGCTTCTAATTCAGGCAATGCCCACTGCGCTGAGCATGTCATGCACATCTGCTATGACGTCTCTGGGGAATGCGCAAGATGATTGAGAATAGTATATAAAGATGCTGAAGCTCCCAAAGCTTCGGCGATGATCATTACAAGACCAGCGCTCCCAAATCGGATTCACAAGTCAAGCACGAATAGCCAAATTTCCGCAAAATGCATGCGTTCAGGGTATGCATGGCCTCAATCGTTTCTGTTCCTCTGATATTTTCAGCTGCTAACAATCCTCAGGCTCTCGTTGCACTGGCCTTCGCCGTGTCCGTCCTCACCAGCTCTCTCCTTCGTGTTCGTCTCCCTTCTCCATATCATTCACTTTGATCTTACAACAGCCAGCGCCAATGTGCCGAAACTTGCGGCGATACATGCTACTCTCAAGACGATATCAACGCTGCCGTGCAACAAGGTTACGGCTACTATGAGGATGGGAGCACAGTGGGCAGCGATGAATATCCTCACCAGTACAAAGATTACGAGGGCTTCACCTTCCCAGATGCTGGACCATATTACGAGTTTCCCATCTTGAGTGACGAGGAACTTTATACTGGAGGCAGTCCCGGTGCTGATCGTGTCATCTTTACGGGGAGTGGGACGTACGAGGGCGTGATCACACATACGGGGGCTACTGGAAATGATTTCTTGCAGTGCACTGCGGATTAAAAATGAACCCTGCAGTTATACTGGCTGCTGTCTCTCCATGTTGCGAGTAAGATCAGATGGGAGAGCCTGACCCTGGAGCAGTATTTTGCGTGATCTTGAAGTCTCGTAACGTTTTTGGCGAAGGTCATTTTACACAGCCGTTGTTTGTACCCTTCGCTATTCAGGCCGTTTCATCTGTCAGAGTTAGACTTTCTTTAGCTGCCTGATAATTAGTCCGGCTCGGCCCTTGTCATAGCGGTACTTGTGCACGCAATTCTCTATTTCCTCCAAGCGCACTATGCGATATATCGACGCATATAAGCCTCTTTCTTAACCTTGAGAATCATCCTGCTTCCAGATGAAAACTTCTTCAGTATTCACACCAACAATCAACATGTTCATGCTCATGCGTCTCTCCACTCTTGGCTTGCTGGCTTTAGCAAAAGCCTCGCCTGCAAAACGAAGCACGTCCGTCCAGAGCTACAGACTCTTGTCAATGCTAATCTCGAGATGATTTAGCCAATTTCGACATGGCAACGACCGGCCAATACAACATTGTCAACTGCGCAGGAAACACCTCTCTCGTCGTCTACCTTTTCAACAAGCTCTACTCGGCCCTCCTCCCGGTAATCCAAGACGCCGGATCCCCCGACCCGAGTCCTGCCTACACAGCATTCTTCAAAGACCCTTCCTACGCCCCCTTCATATCCGCACTCTTCCAAAACGTCACGACCGGCGTCCCCTTGACTCGCCCCGCCCCCTATTCGTTAAACGGTGGCGCCACCATCGTCTGCGTTACCGCACCCGAGCAGTTCACCTACAGCATCAACGGCCCCACAGACGCCTACACGGATTGCCTGGCCAACCCGGCCACAACTTCCTACTATCCCGGCTTTCTTCCGCCCAAACAATACATCATCCTCTGTCCTTCATTCTTCACCAGCAACATCGTGTCGATTCCACCGCCGAGCAACTGCTTGACCGTCAGTCCATACATCAACAGGTTCCGTGGCAACGGGCTAAGTTTTTGGGGGTACAAAATGTGGATTTTGCTGATCATGATCACGCATTACTACCTCTACGCCTCCACGGGGCTCGTGAACATTACCTCTGCCAACGATGTGAACAAATGCTTCCGACTGGGGGCTGAGGAGTCGAGCCTGAATGTCAACAACTACGCGTACTATGCTGCTAGTAAGTCATCAGGGACTAAGTTCTCTCTCCGTGGACAAAAGTCACAGTGTTGGCCTGGGAAGATTGACTTGACGTTTCGTTCCTAGGCGTTTATGGCAACTGCAACGATTTCCCAATCCCTCTTGCTGACGGTCGCGAAATATTGGAAATCGATATGGAAGACCCGTCGGACAATGGGCCTGATGTTGCGAGTCCGGCTGCAGTCACATTTATTGCGACGGACCTGGAGATTGGAGTGGAAGATACCACAGGTACACCCTGAATACTTGGCCAAGATGATTGGATTAGTGTGAGAGGGTTATGGAAAGTCAAGACCGCCGTGTAGAGGTAGATATAGATTTTCCCGTTTCTCGTTCTGCTGAGATCTAGATGAGATTACATTCAATTTGAACAGTCTTGCCAACCCTTTGTGCCCCAAGTCTCAAAAATATGCGCTGTCCTAGTGCATTTGTTCTGCTTGGGCGTTTCTGTTTGGGGAGCGAGCTACAACTTACCAAGCTGTGGAATGTTTCTGTGCCTATTGCCCAAAGAAAGAGCTTTCTGGGCTACAAAGTTGCGCAGCGAGTACAAAAAAGACATGCATCCACAGAATCAAGCGAGAAAAAAAGTCCAAAAATTCCCTTTCCAGTCCATGCTCGAACCTTTCCCCCTTTTTCCCACCACATCCTGTATTCCAGACCAGCAAAATGACCCTCAATCAGCCCGGAGGGTGGAAGATACAAGCAAGTAGGCTTATCAGGAGTCATTTTACCGCCCATTTTCGCTATTCGGTATGCGCACTCAGAGGACCGGCACAAGGCAAGACGGACGCCCTCTGGTGGCTAGAAAGATTCGTGGTCACTCCTTCACCACTGCACTAAGTGGGCCTTTCATGGAGAAGAGTCGTGCTATTGGAAATATATGGGGTAAAAGGGCTCAGAGGGTTGGAGGACAGGGACAGATAGGGGCCTAGGCGGAGCAAGTTTGAAGGAGTTTTGGGGCGCTTGGCTTGCGGGGAGCGGTATAGCAGAGGGGAGTTACTAGGGTAGAGCGTGAGCATAGTAGTCGAGGAACTTATAAGGAGAAACCCGAGGGGGAAAGGTGGGTGTCATCGAATATAAGCGAGAAAATAGAGACGAAAACCTTCACAAAGATACCCTTCGTCGGCAACACAGATTTGGACCCTCCACCCCTTTCTCTTCCACCGAAAACCATGACTCTAGCAACCCAAAAAAGCAATACGATTCCCAACCAGCCCCGCAGGGGAGGGAGGTATGGGAAATTCAGGCCAAGAAGTGATACTGGCCATTTCTCGCTGCGGTATGCATATCTAAGTAGAAGAGGCGGTAGGATCTTTGAACGCTTTCATTCCCGGTGCTTTCTTAGGTAGCCAAAAAAATTCATGGTCACTCCCAACCACACCACTAACTGGGCTTAGGAAATTGGGCCGCTATTGAAATTATAAAACCAGACCAAGATTCGAGTGTTCGACCGAGGGGACCATACCTTTTTACGTGCGCTCGCGGAACTAGTCGCAGTCTCTTCTTGATTCGAAGTTTCGGCGATGCCGAAATTTGCAATTTTTTCCTGCTCCTTGATTTTGGAAGCTGATGAGCGGCGTGAGAGGTACAAATCATATGCGTAAAACTCCACTTCAAAACAACGTATACAATTTCAACCGGTCACACGGAACGGTCGTTCAATTTCAATCTTTTCGCAACCCCCATTCAATCCCGAGGAAGCCAAGGTCAGTGGTTAGCACAAGGATTCAGGGACAATATTCAGGCAAGGAACAATCAAAGGCATATCAGCGTGACCCGCAGGCAGAAGGAGGCTCTTGACAGCGAGGTAGCAATCGAGGGAGTCTTCGCTATTGCCCGATTTCTTGAGTTCTGGATAGGAAGCCTTTTCACTCCAGTAATGGCTCGTGCGCGTGAGTAGAGAGGCTAGCCTTAGAGAGATGAGAGTGTGATAGTAATGGAGCGGGCGTAGTTGAGAGCCCATGCATCAAAGTGAAAGCCAGCTTGGGTCCAAGATGACATATTCAAGTTAATTGATTGTCGATTATGCTTGGGATGCTAATGAGTATTAAACAAAGACTTCAATCCTTTCTGAATTCTGATCAAGATGTCCGTTTGAATCAATGCTACTTAAGCGCCGAGCCGCCGGCTTGGACTTTCCGAACCTCCCCGTTGACTGCTCTCTCTGAGATTCAGACTACTACCTCATCAACAATGAAGATGGCAGGCATCATGTCAGCCACATATTGACTAATATAAACCCGCCGAGAAGATAAATGGCACAATTTTGCGGTTCGAGCCCACATTCGACAACCGATCCAAGTACAAGATGAGATCATCAACCAAACGTACACCTGGAAAGACCCCCTCTATCCTTCTCGTGCCACCTAACAGTCCATGCCTGTCATGATCATAATCATCGTCCTTCTCACTGCCATGCTGCCTGACTCAACGACAACAAATTTTGTACACAGTCTAGGTCGTCCTCTTCACGAGGTCCGGATTCGCCCATGAATGCCGCAATCTCATCGTCCAATTCGGGGCCACAGTTCTCCTTCCCTTCGCTACTGGATCTCTTCATAATGGAGCGACGAGAAGTGATTCCCTCACGATTCATCAAAGTGTCTATACTAGAGGACTGGCTGGGGACACGGAAGCTCTCTTCCAAGATACGAGCAGCCTGGTGAGATTGTCCAGGTCTGCGCCTTCGAGGGTTACTGGACTGGGTGCCAGGTTCCCAATTCTCCTTGTCCGAGTCCCCTTCATAGTCTTGCCAGATGGTTGACTGCGAGCCTCCTTTCGACTTCTTCTCTCCCACCTTAATAGCCTTCTGTGTCTGTCCACTGCTATTGGCGGTCTGCAGTCTGGCAACCGAGGAGGTGGTGCGGGCAAGTTTCGGTTTGCCGGGCCCTTGAGCGTCTGCTTTGAACCTCTTAGTGGAGTCGGGCTTCTGGGAGTGGGCATTGCGCTTGTTGGGGTTGGGAGTCATGACTTTGCTGTTGTTACTTCGTGATCTAATTAGCCCGATGGCGGCTGTTGCAGATCCACTTTCTTCGCGTTCTGCTTGCTCTGTCAAAGCGTTGCGAGCATCATTGTCGCAGTAGAATTCCCAGGTCCTAGCATCTCGCGACCTCCCAGTCATCGACCTCCTGGTGTATGGAACAGGGAAAACGTCAGGAATAGTTTTGCTGGGAATGGATGTGTTGCCAGGTTCAAAGGCACTGTAGCTACGTTGCAAACCAGTCTTCTGTCGAGGAATTGGATTGATAGCTGTTGATACGGGCTTCGATCGTGGGGGAGATGGTGTATCCCCTGTGCGGGTAGTGACCTCGGCTTTTCCGTCGAGTGACATCAACAGTCTCACATGCGATGATGTTCTATTAAGGGTCTGTGCAGATCCTGAGGCATCGCTGGTGCCTTGTGCTAATCCAGCCGAAGGCAGGCTAGATGCTAGCGACGAGAGGGGAAGGCCATTCCTGCTTTCATCATGGATCACGAAGGAAGCACTGCGACGGTTCGCAAGATAGCCAGGGCGTCTTTTAGTTGAAGCAGTCTGGGACAAAGATCGGATCAGACTTGTTATCGACGGTTGATCATTGTGGGTTCTGCTGTCAAAGGCGGCTGACGTGTCCACAGATTTCACAGAACCTTCAGAAGTGTCTCCTGGACCTTGTGCCACGTTTTTTCCCTGCAAGCTTTCTGATGTTTCTGAGAGGTTTGCTGATTCATTGACAACTGCCTCTGGCAACACCTTGCCTTGCTGCGTGGTATGGAGGCTCTGCACCGTTGACTGGCTGGGAAAGGCAGAACTTTGACTCGAAGGATACTGCTGCTGACTGCTTTCATGTGCAGAAAAACTTGAAGAGCTTGCCTGTCCAGCATCCTCTTGCCTCGACTGAAGGTTAGCAAAGACCTCGTGAGGCAGCAACGGCCTCGACTTGCGACGTGTCATTTGACGACGATTCTGGAACCAGATCTAGGTACCAAGAGTCAGCTCCCCAACTTAGGTGCTGCGCAAATCTGAGTATGCATCTCGAACCGCGCTAAATGACCATACTCCTCGTTTATACTGACCTGTACCTCCTTCTCTCCGAGGGAGACACGGTTCACAATATCAATTCTTGCAGCTTTGTCAGGCTTGGGGTTACGCTCATACTCGGCTTCGAGCATTGCATGATCTTCCGGGCTGCAAAAGTAATCAGTCAACAAACGTTGTTCACTTCGTACTAAACAAAGCGTACCTTGTACGGCGGCGCTTCTGCCTAATAAGATTATCTGGAGGCGAGTTTTGTCTCACGCTGTCCTGAGAATGGACAAGGAATTCATAGTTGCTCTCAGGACTCTGTGAGCTGCCTGTTGTCGTGCCTTGTGAGGCCGATGACACAGAAGCACGCTGATTGCTCTCCATGATATTTGTAGACAGATCTCACTTGACGAGGAGTCACATTAAAAATGTTTTAAAATGCATGCTGGTGTTCATGAAGGAAATGATGAGGACAGAGAGTCGCGTCGCGTAGGTGGGATATCTTGGCAGCGGATTCCTAGCTTGGCCTCGTTGTCGATCCCTCGGAGTATCCCGTTACTATCATCTTGGCATCTCGGTCTAATCTCCGAATCTCCTAGCGAGTAGGAAGTTATTATGCGGGCAGCCTCACCCTCAAACCCCCTATCCTGAAATTATGGCTAGTCGTCTCTGGACCCTCCCATGTCTGAGATTATCTGCAACATCTCCTCAGCAAGTGATCACTCTCCGCAGAGCTATGACTTCGAAGACGAGCCATGAAGAACGAACAGCAGCAGACCGTCGTGAGTCTGTCATGCATACCGTCGTCCTTGACAAGATCGAGCAAATAAATCCAAACATTCGCTTGTTGCAATTGCGACCTCGTGGCGAGAAGCCCAAGGCAAGAGACATGACCCAATGAAGTCGTTCTCAAACTGAGATTCAACATCTACAGTACAGTTCCTTCCAGGCCAATGGCTAGACGTACATGTTCCCAATGTACATCAAGCCGGGGGCTTCACTATCACGTCTACGCCTAACGATCTGAAGAAGGACGAACCTTATCTCGAACTTGCTATCCAAAACTCACCAAACAATCCACCTGCTCAGTGGCTTTGGCAAAAGGAGAGCAAGATAATTGGGGAAATCTTGAGTATCAGAGTAGGAGGAAGCTTTGTCTGGCCGCCTCCAGATATCGATCTTGATAAGATCAAGAAAGTGGTTTTCATAGCGGGTGGGGTGGGTATCAAGTACGTCTTGCAAGCGCGGACAGTGCCTGGCAATCGTCCATGCTGATGGCATACCGCTACCAGTCCTTTGATATCGATCATCACCCACCTTGTCTCCGAAGGGAATTACCAGGGACAAATAGAGCTCCTCTACAGCTCGCGGAAAGGTGCCTCGGACTATATGTCATCAATTCTCTTCATGAACCGGATTCACGAATTATTCAAAAGGGACCTTCCTCAAAGACGGTACCATTACACATTGTTCTGCACAAACCCATTCACCCTAGATCCAGCTCCCCATAGCGGAGAGAAGCGATCCGGCTTTAATCTGGAGCGGAGTAGAGACATACAGTACGTTGGTGAGCACCAAACTATCAAATTCCGCCGCTTTGAGGAGAAAGACTTGGAGACAGCACTGGGCCCAGTAGCGGAGAAAAAGGGAATCGTGGCATATGTTTGTGGACCACCACCAATGACGGACTGGGCTGTTGAGGTGCTGAAAAGGTCGAAAGGCATGGATGAGAAGAGGGTGCTGTGTGAGAAATGGTGGTAGTGAGATCTCAACATTCACCAAAAGAACACGCCTTTGATGTCACGATATGACCTTTGACTAAGATCTCGAAGTCCTTTCCTGCTCTGACAGTTTTTTGGTATCCCTCATCAGGGAGTCAGGCTCCATGTCATGCAACATCGATGGACTTGATCATTTTCGACAGATCACGCATCAATCAGCTCCGCCCTGGTGAATACTACCCTGCCTCCACTGCATCTGGACCGAGCCTCGCAAAAATGCCCCACAGGATACTAACCCCTCACCCTCGCTGCCCAACCCCCAATTCCAGCCCCGACTCCCCTACACCAACCCCCACTTCCTGCCCGCTCTCTCTTGTCCACTCAATCTTCTTTCCCTTCCAATCTCCCTTCACTCCCACTCGTCCGGTTTCCCCTTCTATCCATCTACTTCTCTCATCCACAATTTGCTCAAACTAGGTACTCTTCCATCGCCAACCCGAGCTGGATGACGAAAATCACAAACGCGATGCTGGAGAAGACGACACAGACGACGGGTGGTCGGAGGGTCAATCTTCCATTGCTGCGAACCCTCTGAGGAGAGGGGGTGGTAGGTGATTCGTTCCTTGGGAATGCGTGGTGGATTAGGGGCAGATGGGGGGATCGGTTGTTGTTTTGGGGAGATGGGTTGGGCGTCAGAATGGAGTAGGTATGAGGAAGCTGGAGCATCGAAAATGTTGGGAGAATGGCTTTTTTTTCACGGAGCATGCTCACCCGCTATCAGCGGACCCAGATTAGAAAAAGCCATGTGTGGTGAGTAGTCGCCGTCAGTTAGCTAGCGGCGTGGTATATATATGATACTACATGTATCGATATCTATAATCTTCTAGTAGAAAGTCTCCAATCAAGTGACCGACCTCTTGTCATTTTCCTCCAAAGCCGTATTCCCTCATACATTTCCTTTTTCGTCTTCCGCATCCCTCCTCCTCTCCTTCTCCTCCTCCCAAACACACCTTTCGCACACACAGATCCCACCCAACGGCCCAACGGCCCACTCCCTCCTCTGCCTCACGCCCAGCTCCACATCACAATAATGCGTCAGCACCTCCTCACCCTTCCCAATCCCTCCTTTCCATTTCCCCTCGGCAGCTTCATCCCCACCCCACCTCACCGCATCGTCTGACCCTCTCGCGACCAAACCCATTCCGCCCTTCTCCCATGCCCATCTCACATTGGGCGCGCAGCTATGATTGCTCAGGCACCACAGCCAATGCACACCCGCTACCTCTGGCATCCCGGTACGCTCATTCATTTTCGCGTTTGCTACACCCCTGAATTTAGCAAGGAGCGTGTTGATGACCCAGCCATCGTACCTTCCAAACACCTCGGGCGTGAAGGGGTCCTTGTCTAGTTTGGACAGTAGGTGCAGAGGTTGAGCAATGTTGTTTTCGAAGCTGAAAGGCAGGGTGCGAACCGCGGGTGAACTTGGGGGCGTGAAGTCGCCCCAGAGGTATTTCACTTGTGGAAGATCGAGCGGGTGGACGCCTTGCGTCTCAGCCATTGCGAGTGTCCTGGCTATCAGGAGGATGTAGAGGGCGTTGGATGCGGCGAAGGAGGAGGGATCTTTGGCAACGACATCGAAATCTGGGAGGCCGCAGATTTCGGGGTGGTATAGACTCTGGGCGCGACTGAGGCAAGCTTCAGAGCAGAAGACGATATCGTCACAGTCAAGACAGGTGGGTAGAGGGTGCTCTGGATCAACGGTGGGGAGGGCAGAGGAACAAGCGTCGCAGAAAGGGTCGAACAAGCGGGTGGACGACGTGAGGACGGATGGTTCAAGGAGTACGGTCTCATTTGGAGAAATGGCCGAAGTAGTAAAGACGCCCAGTTGAGTAATCGTCGCCGCCTTTGGGTTTCCCTGGTCCAAGGCTTCCGTGCTGAGCACTGGAAGCTCCACGGCGCGAACCTCGCATTTGGGAGCCGCCTTCCTGATCTCTGCGTTGAGAAAGGAGATGCTCTCGTTGGAGAAGCGGTCGGTTTCGTGCTTGTTCCACGGGTAAATCTCTCGTCTGGCCGAACCGTTTCCTGGAAGATCTGTTCTCGGATCGAAGTCCGAGTTGTCCCATGTTGGGTCTTTCCGGAGCTGGCTTTGGCGGTGCTTGTCGAGGATCTGCTTCTGGAGCTCTTTCAATATACCCAGGCCTGAGAAGACTCTCAATCCTCTCTCCGTGAAGTCGTAGGCGGCCTTCAAGTCACCACAATCTGACAGCGCACGGGTCAGTATCTCATAGCATCGGCGTGCATAGCCCTCTGCGACTGCATTGTACCAAGGCTCTTCGTCCTCGCCGCCATCAAACCCTTTTGACTTGACCTCATCCTGGTCCTTAACAAAATGCCCATTCCCGGTCATTGATCCATTTGTATAGCCTCTGTTAGACCTTCTATGGCCATCCAATCCATTCATAGCACCAGCAAGCAGCACCCCGTCCACTTTCCTTCCGGCACTAGACTCGACAGCCTCAACAGCCAGCTCATGCCACTCTCCCGATTCATCCAGCACCTCATCCGTCAATAACAAGGCCCTATAGGCATCGCCAGCAGCGAGATCAGGGTATGCAAGCTTCTCATAGCAAACAGCCCTTCGTATGTATGGATCGCAGTCGTAAGGGCTTTCCTCAATGTGGACGGTGTATATATTTCTCTTGTGGAGCCAGTGGCCCTTTTCGTCTAACATTTTTGAAGGAGGAATGACCCGCCATGACTATGGGAGGATTGGGGATGTGGAAATTTTTGGAGACGCTAACTTAGTAAGTGAGGCAGTTGGGCTGTTGCCGGTGCATATGAGAAGGTTGTATATAGCGGATAGCCTGACTGTAGAATTCGAGACGGTCAAACAGAAGGACATTTCATGCAAAGTTGGTGGAAGCCTTAGCCAGCTCTACTCATAAGTAAAGGTATATGTATAAAAATAATCATGCCGGCTAATTCAAAAAAACGGGAAATGAGTATTATTCTCTTCACACCATGTCTCCATTTGTGATTATTATGTGTATATGTGTGCGTCTTATAGCAAGATCATATTGGTTCCGTGTCCATACAGTACACGTCTGACGTTAATCTTGGGCTGGGCATAGACTTCTTCGCTTGGCCTGGCCTAGCCTGACTGTAAATGCTCAGTCTGATAGACGCCTGATATCATATCATCAATGCCTGCCAACTTCTCCGCCTGGCCTGGCCTGGCCTTGTCTGACCTGACCATGAATGCTCTTCAATCTGATATCATGAGCTGCACTGGTTTTCCTTGTCACATCATCTGCCCTTCAATCAGCGTCCATTTAGTCGTCGCCAGCAGCAAGACCAAGCTTACTGTGCAATTATCATCCACGAGAACTGTTTCCCCATCCTCTCCCAAAACCACTCCCCCTCCTAAACCTCCAGCACCACCTTGTCTAGCCCGTAACCTCGCAGTCAATTGCGCCAGCATACCTCTCTGAAACACCACTCAATCAGTTAAGAAATCAACTGGCCCGCTTTGCAAGCCCAACCTGTGCTGCTCGCATTCTCATAAATGGGCTATCGGCACGTACCGTGATGTAAGCATCTCTCATCCCGCCCTTCCTTTGCATATCATTCTGGCTGACAATCTGATAGCTTTGATGCATCCTCTTCCGGCTCGATAATCCTTCTCGAGATTCGCTCTCGTTGTTGGAGCCCCGACCAGCCCTCCTTCGGCCAGATATGGAAGAAAAGCCAGAAGAGCCATTGATTGCTGAGCTGATGTTGACGCCCGCCTGAGCGTCTTCTTGGGCGCGGTGGTCGGGCGAGAAGACTTTGATGGTGTGGTCGATACCGGAAACAGCTAGGACCGGCTCGTATGGGTGGCCTAAAATTGTCATGCATTAGAAGCAGATCTCCACGGAGAGCTAGAGACGAGGACTTACCTTGCACGACATTTACGACCTCATTGTCTCCTTCAAGTATGTTGACCAACGCTGAAGTCTTCTTATCCCAAATAAACAAGTGGCCACCATCACTGCCGCTTACAACGTATTCATCTTGTAACCCAAAAAAATTGGCGTCCTTAACAGTCTTGACATTGCAATGCCCGCGATACTGACGACTATGCGAATAGCATGGCACATCATTCTCGACCTTCTCTCGCAATTTACCCCTAGCTGAAGCCGACTGGAACATGAATTGTCGCTCTTCTGCCGTGATGTCTCCATCGTCGTCGTTCTCATCATCCGCATCGCTATCGCCGCCGTCATCATCGAAATGGTCTTCGTCATCTTCGTTGGCGTCCTCATCAGCCATGTGCTCCGCAATCTCATTATGCAGATCATCAATCAGTATCACATCAGCGTCTGAGCCAGCTTCTTCAATGTCAATGTCAGATCCAGTGGCCCGCACGGAAGGGGAACGCGAATCATCCACGGCCATACCGTCACGAGCCACGGGGCTTTCCATCATTTCATCGGGGCTCGCTGCAGCGCTGCGACCCGTGGAAGCTTTTCCAGATCGTTTGATCAGGCTGACTCCTTCAACGGCGGCCTCTTCCTCATCAGGATCTATATCCTCTTGCGCCTTCTCTTCCTCGGTCTGGATAGTACCCAGCCCACCGAAAGCAATGTCGACAAATTGAAAGTTGACGCCCCCTCCAGCATTCATTAGAAGGCCCCTTCCAATCTTGAAAGCCCAGTACTTCGTGGCCGTCTTCTTGTCTTGAATATAAGGTCTTGGTCCGTCATCCGCGCTTCCAGGCACGGGCGATATAGCGCTCGATAGATCTTCCAGAGGCATCTTGACAGCATTGGCAAAAGCAATAACGGCAGCGGTATCAGTCTCAAAAATCTTCCGCGTTTCATCTCTCTCAAATCTCGATGCATCGAGATTCGGCACTGCTTTTCCTGTAGCTAGACCGAGTAGATATGGGATGAGCCATTTATCGATGCCAGAAAGCTCGGCGCCGTCTGGTACTGGGAATCGCGGGTTATGCTTTCGCTGGTTTGGTGGTCGTTTGAAGCCTTGTAGTAGAGCCTGAGGGCCTCCCTTGAGCCAAAGTATGATCGCTTTAAGGAAGTCGTAATTGAAAATCTCTTGCTCGGACGGATTTGGTCCTTCGTGTGGCGCAGCAATAATCTCTTGGAACAAATCGAGAGCAGGACTTGATATAGAACTAGCCGTCTGCATTTTGCCACCAAGTATCCGGGCCAGAGTCCCTGCGGCTTGTACGAAGCGACGAGACGAATCTCGATTCGCCCGGAGCGTTTGCTGCAAGACTATGTCCTCGTGGAGAGGATTGACTGGGTACCTCCAAAACTGTGAGATCTCATCCATCTCCGGTAAGCAAGTGGCAGAAAGCCCCAGGGCGTTTGTGAAAGACAGGATGTGATGGGGAGACTCGGAAGATGCTGAGGCACCACGAGATGCTTCAAGCGAGAACATTAAGTTGCGTATCTTGACAAGGCTTTTCGCAATTTTGAGACTCCTCTTTTGGGACTCGCTCAGAAGGGATTCTCTTGCCTCTTCGACCATCGAGGGAGGAAGGCTTGGGACACTATCTTCCATGACGATGTCTTCGCTTTGTCCATTCTCGTATCGTACGCGCAGTGCCAAATCACCATCTTTATCCGAGCGCTCTTTTGCACGCCTCGACTTCGGGCTGATTATGCCCGCTTCAAGCGAAGTTGTCGATCCTAGTGTCTTCCGCTTGCGCTTTCGATCCCCTGATTCCCTAACCTTGTCTTTTCCCTTCCCACTCATCGGAGCATTGACACTTTTCGTTTCCCCTTCTCTCGCATCCGGAGATCGAATCAGATCAAAGCTGTAGATATGATCTCCTGACCAGCTAGCAATCATTTCATTAGGATTGGCATCACTGATTTTGCAGGCCGTGATATGGCCATTATCGGTTCTTCTCATCTTCTTTCGCCCCTCAGGTGCAAATTTGCGAACGCAACGCGTGGCTTGTCCCATCATCTCATTTTCCTGTGAAGACATGCTGTTGGCCGGAGAAGCTCTGCTAGGCTTGCCATGCTCTTCGTCTAAATTTCTCCCGAGCATTCTGCGGTCATGTAGGAAGCAATGGAGATGTGCGCCGCCTAGTGCAATGTAGTGAGGCTGGCTTGCTGAACAGGAGATGGTATTGAGGTCGAGATTGAATCTCTTGTAAGATATCAGGGGTGGAGGAACGTTCGTATTGTCATGGTCTGCTCTATGAGCTAGGAAGCCTCGGCCACCTCTCGGAGGCGGATACGAAGAGGATGGTAATCGTAGATCGAACTGGCGTACCTGTCATGGCCTTAATTCAGCACATACTATTAAGTAGCAGATCTGAGGGGCTGACCTCTCCATCTTCCGAGCAAGTTAAGAAAAGATTGGGAGACGACTCCGTCACAATCCTCTTCACTCGATCCGCGTGTGATCTATAAATCCTTGCATTCGTATTCCCATCACTCAGATATCTCACGCCCCTGTACATGTTCTGGAACCTTTGCCCACGTCCAGCAGTTGCCATATTCGGTCCCATAGACGGTTCGACAGACCTCCCACTATACTCGATATCAAAGACCCGGACTTCAGCATCTCCAGCTGCAGTAACGAGGGTGCGGTCGTTGGAATGTGGCATGAATTTGACGGAGAATATGTTGGCAGTATGGCCCGTGGCGACAGTCGTAGTAAGGGCAAACGGCGCCACTGATGAGTCTGGTTGGTATGTGTGGATATTGAGATGCTGGTCATCACTACCGGAAGCCAAGAGCCTTCCAGATGTCGACCAGCTACAAGAATTGTGTCAGTAGCGTCTTCCACTTTGCCGAAGCAGGCAACGATAAGCAACTTGCCTCAATGCATTGACACATCCTGTGTGGCCACCGAGCTCGTTGACAATGTCTAAATCATTTATCCAGCTTCTGTCTCCATAGATCCCACTAACTGCTGAATACTTTGACGTATTGCCGAGCTCCCGCCGCAAGAGGCGGTTTCGTAATGTGGGCTGCATCATATTGAGGTCTTGCAACGACGAGGCTTTGGTGTACAAAAAAGGCAAGGGTCGAGTAGTCAGTCAACCTGCACGGATTTTGGGGTCCCAACAAACGGGGAGTATTCATTTACTCGTGACATCAAAGATTTCTTGGTATCATGTCCTAGAACTCTCGTGGTTTAAATACAACTACATTCAATGGCGATTTCTTGCCTCAGTCCTCAGACGCTCCTCCCACCTACCTTATCCTTATTCGGGTAAAAGCCATACCCTTTTGGGTAATGACGGATGGCTTCCGCGTTCAGGTTGTTCCACCATTCATGAGAGACGTCTGAATTTAAAATCCTGTATTTTTTCATGATTAAGTACGAAATGATTGATTTTAAAGAGATAAAACCTCGTAAATCTAACGTATAATTTTATGTTTATTCGCGTATTCGTATACACTTTATTAATTTAATTATAATTTTATAATTTTCGCATTAATAACGATTTTCGAAAAAAAATTAAATAAATATTAATCTAAAAGAAAACCTTTGATATATCTAAATTTTAAATATAATACATATATATATTTCGTATAACGTTTTATTGTTAATCGGGTGACAGCGATAATAACGACGATAACGAGTAATGAATCGAGGTTTAGTTCAGGCAAAAAATTGGTGAGACGATTGCTAATTTCGCGCTCCCGCAAAGGGTTTTGCGAACAGGAGTAAGTTGACGCAGCCATCAAGGGTTTTGCAAAAAGCTGTGACTACATTTCGTATGACCTCTGCCAATTTTTCGACTCAGGATGTGTGGGCAACAGGGGGGGATTTGTTGTTGAAGATAAGAAGGCGCCGTTCTCGGTGCGATTATGTCTTAGCCCGAGCTTGTCGCCATTAGAAAGAGACGAGTGTACTCCCCACTTACTCAGAACTAGCAAACGATACTCTCCTATCCTACGATACTCTCCTGTTCTACAATACTTTCTCATTCTACGATATTCTTCTATTCAATGATAACCTTTGACTCTGTGACAATCCTTTATATCAATCTTCTTGAGCTGAATACCAGAAGTATAATGCCTAGCATTGTGCACATAACTACATTCACAGTAGTGGCCTTTATGGTACTTGCTTTCGCAGTGCAAAGACAGAACTTTAGGGGCAGAAACGTCCTTCGAACCGCCTCGTGGGTCTGACATGTCCCTGTCGTACGAAATGTCATATCTGACTACATCAATTCCTTCTTATCATCTGATTTGCGTATCAATCTCAACACTTCGCCAGCGCTTCTACTGCTTCGCCGGGCGATGGAGAAAGCGTGAAAATGAAGTGGAGAATCTGTCGACGCCTTAGACATAGGCGGAGAAGAGAGGAAAATGATTGGTAGCAGGGCATTGGTACATATTCGAGGACGCACAACGGTGCTCTTTATCTTCAAAATTGTGTGTTAAAGCCTCCAAAACACAGAGTCGCTTGAAAGTAGGGCTTGTAGAAGAGACCAAATTACGGGTCCGAGCGGTTGCTCCTGCTCAGAGTCATGCAGCGTGACCAGCTAGAATTCATCCGCGCATATATGATTGCCGGCGGGCTCTTAGCTTTTCCACAAGGGTGGGATTTTGGTGTTTGAAAGAAGGTGGGATCCCAATCAGCGCATCATAGACCCTCAGATGTAACCCATTCGTTTCCGTATCTGCATTGCTGAGGTCACTGCCACCTTCTTCGATGGCTCTCAGGTGATGTAAGAGTGTCATATAACGTGACCTTTGTACTTGGATTGCCTCTTCCGAGAAATCTCGTGTTGGTCCGTCCTTGAACACTTCGGCGGTTCTTTCGCAGTCTTTGAGAAGGGCTGAAAGTCTGTCATATAGTGGCGTCGCTTGGGCTGGGTGGTTGGTGCCTTGTGCCGTCTCTTTGACCTCATTTGCTTCCAATTCTGTAGGTTCTTCGTCATTGCTGGGTTGATTTGTGGCTGTTACCAGCGGACGTTCACTTGGCTGGTCAAGTGAGATGACCGAGTGCTGCAGTTCCAGCCTCTCAAGGGGGAGAGAGAATTCTATCTGAAACCTTTCGGCTATCTTTAAAGCGTTACATGCAAAAGGGCGAAGCATGTTGTACGCCTCGCTCTCACCTCGAGTGCAGCTTTCGAGACATAGTAAGAGTATTTGTCGAATCCAGCGTTCGGAGCCTTCTTGGCCGGCTCGCTGCTGTATGCACTCGATCCACAAGGGATGTATTAGTAGTGGACCCCTGAACGTAGTCCGAAAGCCGATAGAGACATTTTCGAGCTCCTCCAAACATTTGGCTTGTCCTATTGTTCCAGCTGCAAATATTTCGTAGTCAGGAAGGTCTGTTTTCATTTCTCGGAGCCACGGTCGTTTCATGCCGAGAAAGCTTCTGTAATCAAGTGACTGATCCTTGCAGCTCAAGAAAGCCAGCAGCTCTAGAAGTCTGATCGTGGGTACTTGGTTGCCAGGTAACCGTTGCAATGACATGTTAAAGTTTTCCATAAGCGATGGACCCATCTTTCGCTTGTAGTTGAGGAACTGAGACCTGGCCTGCCAGTCTAGCCCATGCATCATATCTAGGAAGGCAGTTGTAGGTGACTCCTCGGTTGTTCGCGCAATCACATTCACAATGTAAGATATCGCGCGACATGCAGCCAGCGCGTGGCCATCCACGGCCCGAGCGATGGATTCGATTTCGCTCGTGGATACATCAATGTCGGACAAATTGACGTTATTGCGGCGAAGGACCATGCGCAATAAAGAAATGGTTTCTTCGGTATCCATGCTTCGGATCCTGAACTGTGTGGGAACCCTATCCATGCTCTCAATGACAATACTTGGATCTCGCGTAGAGCATAGAATGATCTGGGCTTCGCGAGGAAGGGCTTCTTTGATTGTGGCTGCGTCCTTGAGCCTATCGAGATCATCTACAATGAATAGGACAGGTTGATTGACAGGCTCCCTGAGCCACGCTTTGAAGGCTGCAACCATCTCAGATGGCCCAAAGCCACGCCAGATAGCAGCAATGTCGGCGCTAAGGTATTTTGGGGCTAACAAGTCGTGCCCAATGCCCTCTGCAATCCGGCGAAATGCAAGTTCCAAGGAATTGAGGTCGTCGGCGTGAATGAGGAAGATGTTGGCAATGTCCTTGAATCGCAGCGCAACTTCCAGCAAGATTTCTGTTTTACTGTGGCATGGATTAGCCAAAGTTCTTCACAGCGAATGTCTTGGCTTGTGTAAAACGAGGTCTTTAGGCTCATATCAAAGAGCCGTAATTAAGAGGAGTAGTACGAATAGTATTGGGACAAAGCCGGACGTGAACTCAAAATTGCTTTCTCATATGCATCGAATATGAACATTGAGCAGATGTGCTGTAGTCAGAGAAGAAGCAACGACGAATGATTCATAATACCCTATACCGCCAATGCCAGTCAAAGCTATCAACCTTGGCATAGTCTCATTCTCGAACTGCAAGCTATCCATAATCTCCTCGAGGGTATTGATTCGACCTATCAGCTGACTTGCATTGTGCAGCTCGGATCCTTCGTACCACTTACTTCCGTTCGCCGGTGGATAATGGGGTGCTGCGAGGGATGGCGCCCCCGGGATCTTCGAAGACAAAAAGTTAATATCCATTACCTATACAATTCGCCATCAACAAGACGCCCTCGCTCATACTTTCTGTTTATCGGCGGTGCTGATCTCACCAGAATTCCGGCTGAGCAACGCCATGCGAATGATCTTCAATTGGTGAAGTACATGGATGTAGCCACCAAATTTGTTTTCGAACTTGCAAACACCATGATGGTCCGCATGTAGGATCTTGTCAGCTGTGCGGCCGTAGAAACCAGCTGATGCTTGGGTGACTAGCTTGTGGGCCATCAATGTCAGCGCACTATGCTCTCACTCTTTCTCCCTCGACTTACAGTGCGACTCCTTCCACCCACCATAGTCTCTTCTCCCTCGCAGAAGCAATGGAAAGGCGGTTGAACTCTCATAGTACTAAAAGCTTCCTCGCTGTCCACGGAAGATATATTGAAGGACTGTAGCTGATGAACAAGTTCATGACTGCGCACGCCCAGTACAAGTTCGCTCAGAGTGAGTAATAACTCGTTCCAGTCTGCTTGTGTACTTCCGGAATGCGGCGTGCTCAAGAAGAGCAGCCCACAATCCTCAAGCTTGACCCCTTCAAACTTCGCGGGCTGCGTGTTTAAACGTATCATTGCTTCGCGTCCGATTAGACCTCCCTGTTATCGAGAGTGTCAATTCATTTCTCACAAAGTCGCATAAGAGTACCCACCAAAGAGTGGCAGACGAAGACCACTGGGCGTTGTTGGCCTTGCTGATATTCTCTCGCATGGCCAATCTGCCGAAGCAAATCATCCGCCCAGTCTCGCAAGCGGTCGTTGCTCTTCCTATCAATCAAGGTCGAGTTGTAGCCGAAAGTCATGATTCTTGCTCTTCCGAAGCCTGAACTTTCGGGTAAAAAGTCTCTGAGCCACAGTTTCGTAGTAGCGGTCCAGGTATCCAAAGCGTTCCCACCGAGGCCATGAACCGCACAAATACTAGATCATGCAATCAGTCTCGCTTTCTTTTGGTTACAATTAGAATATAGTCAAGAACAAGGCATTCACAGAAAACAACATACTCCACGTCAATAACGTCTGGCGTATGTAGGATAGTCAAGCCATCGAAATCATCATCTACCTGCCAGTCTGGTACTATATCCTTCGCCGCCTTGATAGCCTTGTTCTTGGTCTCAGCGGAGGCAAATATCACAACACCAGTCAAGCAGTCGTTCTGAGAGGCCAAATAACACTTTGGCACCTGAGGCGTGGAAGACTGTTGAGAGGAGAAGAGACCCCGCTTTGATGGATTTCCCTCACAGCTAAGACGGTTCGCAATCTCCTGAAATTCGTCCTCAGATAGCGTAACATCCAGTCCTCGTACTCGAAGCGCTTTTGAGGCTCTTTTCGCAGGCATGCTATCACGATAAAGAAGTGAAAAGAGCGAACAAGAATGAGATCAGGAATTGAGAGAAGCGGTCGCCAAAGTGGCATGAGAAGGCTGCAATGCTCAGCTCATGCATAACTCGCCCTAATACGCATGTGATTGGATCGACGATTTTTGGGATCAGCATGGGGTGGGCGGCAACTTTCCCCCCTCCACACTGAGCTTCTCAACATGGAGTCGTGTAATGTCTCATAATATAATACTCACTTCGAAGGCTTTCCTAAAATCTGAACAAGCCCAAACTTTGAGACTCTGGTCCCGTGTTGCCTTGAGGATGCCCTTGGCTTTCAATAATGGCGGAGGGCCCACAAACATGGATAACTGGACTGGGGACGATGGAAATCGACAGACAGCACAGCAGTAATACGTTGATGTGAGTCGGAGATACTCTCCCTTGAAAATGTGCCCTAACGATGTGGGGAAGAAGTCTTAGATTCAATGGAAAGCTGTTGCCCCCGGCGGCCAGCATGCTTTGCCTGATCCTTGCAAGCTGCGGATGCGAAAGGGTACCGGCATTCTTGTTCATTCGACCTTACCTACCTCAACGTCGATGGAATCTTGACGGCGAGATCGAGATGTTTCGTGCCCATGGGCTCCCGGAATGGCCAAACCAGATTTTCTGCCAACAGAGACACGAGAGGGTCGCTGGAGATGGGAAAACGACGGCAGGCATGGGGGCCAACATCTTTGCGAGCGCTATTGGGCATCGCTTAGATACTGGTGACGCAAAAATCTACAATCTGTCTCATGATGTCGCAAGTCTTTGTCGGCAACATGTCCTCAGTGCCTATCTCGATGAAGGTGATGTTTTTTGGTTACGACTGAACATCCGCGCAAAAATTCAAATCTGGCAACAAACATCAACTGACGATCGTCTGCTACTCTGGTTCTGCTTGTTGAAGCTTGTAGTCTTTTCTTATCCAGATATTTACAGTGAATGCTTCTGGGAAATAGTGCAATTTCAGTGTCAGGATATCCTAGGCTCAACAGTGTCACCTTTCCTTGCAGTAATTGGATGGGAGCAGCTCAAATCCCACAGAAGTTTGTGAGTAGCTCTGATCATCTCTCGCTTGATATTTGCTCTTATCTTCAGAGATCTTGTCTTTTAGAAGACAACTGCTCACGGATGCTGATATCGCGAGCAGTATTCCCCACCTCATGTCCTTCCTATTAAATTATTCGGTCTCCAAAGGCTCATACCTAAAAATGCAGTCCATCCTCGAGCCGAGCTTGTTGCAGGATCTCATACAGTACGGTGACCAAACGGTGCAAGATACGATATCACTACTGAAATTCCAAGAGCACTTCTACTACACAGTCTTTCTGCGGCCAGGGATGAATGAGAGTCTGCTCGTACAGGACGAACATATTGTTCCAAAATTCTCCGGCTTCTCCGCTATCATCATTGCTCTCATGTTGGATATCGTACCGGAAGCTCTACACTCGCATATGATTTCTGTGATTTCTGATTGGAGGCAGCTAATGCTTGGGGAAAAAACGTCAACGATCGAGCATTTTGCATTCATGATTCTCTACCTATACAATCTGGAAATAGAGAATTTGAATCTTGACTACATCGAAGCCGGAATGGATATGGAATTGAAGATGTCACTAGGGCTGGAAATGGCGCGATATCAAAGAGTTCCTGAGGCTGCTGCAATCCTGGGCTCGTGTGTCAAGGATATGGAGACCGCCGGGTGTATTGGCAGTCGTGAGTGTTGTGTTATCACCACGGAACTCATAAAGTGCTGCAATTTGATGAGCGAAGAAGCGAAAGCAGAGTCTCTTGCTCGACAAGTGCTCGAATCCCAACGTGATCCTCAACTACAATTCCAACATGATTTGTGTCACTTGAACCTAGCTTTGGCTGACACGCTGATAGGGCAGGGCGAGTACAAAAGTGCAGAATCTCTGATGTTAAATGTCCTGGCGGTGGGATCATTGCCAAAGCGTACTCAGACCATAGTTCGTCTCCGCCTGAACAAGGCAAGACGCAGACTCGGACGCAATGATCTCATCGCATCGGCCAAAGGCGATTTTACGCAGCCAATTCTGGAATCAATCGCGGACCTTGATCGAGATCTCAAAATCGAGGTCCTAGCAGAATTATCTGCCACCATCTCATTGGCGCCAAAACCAAATGGTGAAGTCTTTGAGAAGGTGACAGACCTTATTTGCGATACGGTAGCAGCCATGACTGCGGACTCTGACATGGAGGCAGATTGGCGTATCCTCGCACTTAAGCAGGACCTTAACAGACTGAAGTTTCGTTCTGTGGAAAAAGGTACGGAAAAGGAAGTTTTAGTTCTGCCTAGACGTCTGTCTTTTCAGCCCGGTCTGGAACATGTAGAGGGGCCAATTCCAATCCTCCGTTACCACCAATCTTACCATCCTACTTTGCTCGGCCGACTGTTCTCTTGGCACAGAAGTCCCAGGGGAAAAGTTGTTGAGAAGGAGGAAGACTCTGCAAGCGGCCGTTCCTCATTTGGCCTGCTCCGCCGATTATTTTCTCCGGAAACAAATTCCTTTCCGAACGCTGATAAGTACCCTGCACCCTTTTCAGAATCCTCAAGGTTCCCAAATCCGGATCCATCGGTCGAATTAGTGCCACAGCAGACGATCAACGAGCAGCAGCGTCCACCTGTCCGGACTAGTCTCTCTCATGCCGACACTGGCGCAAATGTAAACAAGCAACTGACGCCGAACCACAAAGGAACAGAACAAACAGCTCTCGCTCCATCCAATATTTTACTACGACCAGAAAGGCTTCCCCAGCGGGTTCTGGAAGACCGTGAGGAGCTGTTCAACGCCCTTTTCGGAGATGAAATATCTTAGTCCGTAGGTAAATCGACAATGTCTTCACAATTTTCTCTGCCAATCTGGAGCTCAACAGACGTCAACATCGACTAGTCAAGTAGTATAAATCGATTACTCTCGTATACTGACCTCGCTCGCACTGGTCATCCGCAAGATCGGAAATGAGTATCGTTGTCAACCGGACAACTACTTCCTACGGCCTTCTGACGTCGACTAACCCATGAGCTCTCCATTCTGTGTCTTGGATCTATTTGAGAGTACCACTATCGACGTTTTCCCCGGATACACGGTCTGGTACCTACAGCTGCAAGCGACTAACTTCGGGCTCAACTACCCCTATTGATCTCAGAATTCTGCATATTCACCTACGAATCTGACCACAACGAATGTCCGCTTGCAACGAGGACACTGTATGGAGTCGATTATTTTTGATGGAGAATAACGTCCGTGATAGTTTCAAAAGTCGAGTACGACAATTCGAAATCCCTACTCGTGATTCAATGCTGATAGATTAGGCCGAGCTAGACATCTCATCTTCCACGCGAAGCGATCAATTCATCTTCAACCTCCCTCCTTCGTCCAGTCATGCCCTCTTCTGGTTAACATACAATGTATAATCCTGTGACTCAAATGAGTCATGACCTAGCCTGATCAATTAGCCGGTGAGAACAAAAATGACAATGGCGAAGAAGACAATAACGCGTATACGAATACGTCGACTTATCATGGCGGTTCGGGTGACTCAACGATCTATTTTACGCATCCTACTCCATCCAATGATCCCCAAAATCCAATTGAGTATCGTATGACTCAGCTCAGAGGATGGAAGATAACGGACATGTCGGAGAACTTCTTGATGGGTGTGGGGAAGCAAGGGAATCGGGTTCATGTGACGGATTTGGGTCTCGTCAAGGAACGCCTTAATTAATCACAAGAATGTAGTGGCTTTGAAAGAGATGAAAAGGAATGAAGAGCCATTGTCTGGTGTAGGACAAGCATATATATCATTCGATCATGACACGTGTCTCCTGCTATGACCACTTTTCTGAAACATTCCATGCGATGGGCCATGTGCCATAGCCATCATGCTCTGATCTCCTATGCAACTCACTAACCCACAGTCCCGCTGTAGCGAGAGGATTTTGGCAGCTTCTTATAATTTACGTATTCACTAAGTACTTTAGGTTTTACACTACCAAAAAGACAACAATCAAGTGATCTGACCGAGAGCCCTCAAATCTACCCCTAATCTTCGCCTATATTCGTCTTAATCGAACTTCAACTCTGACCTTGAGACTATGTCTCTGATTCGCCCTGGAATTTCGTCTCTATCTAAAACTTCAACGCTTGAACGACTTACTACGCAGCGTAATTCCGCTATGAACGAAAAAACCTGCATGGGGGGGGCTAAATTTCCAAAGACATACGAAATGTACTGTGGTACTGATATGATACTCCGACCAACATTTCTCCGCACGCCAAGGAATCGCTGTCCTATCTGTTGGTCGGTATAATGACAACTATGGTATTGTGTTCAATTCCTATGGCGCTGATACAATAGTGTAACGGGTTTGTGTTTTATTTCTCATTTCTCGATCGCCGTACGATCTGGCTGATCATCGCACGATTAAGAGCGATCGTAATGATGATGCTATGTAAGTCCAGCATCGTTAGAACTGATGATAATACTTCTCTATGACCTGGCTCGAGCCCAGCTTCAATTTTAGCTCGAAGGATCTGAGTCTACACCTCGACCGCTGATGTCTTCTGAGCAAGGCTCTGTCTCAGGTTCTTCTCTGATACCCTCCGAGATGGACCGGACACTGGGACGGCGAGCACTGCTCCATTGCCACCTTTCCAGTAGGGAGTCTCTGGCATTCTCACCACCCGAAGAAATGCTCGCGCGGCGAGGATCGAGCTCCATTTCCGCGTCGCCTTTGTTATTCTCCGTACTTGATGTAGTGCTGAGTCGTCGAAAGTGCGGGATAGCATCCTCATAGCGGCCAAGCTTCTCTAGGATGCGGGCCATGTTCTCTACACCGCGCACAACATCAGGACATCCCTCTGGCATCTGTTCTTGAAACCCTGTCAGTACTCTTCTGTACCGTTTTTCAGCCTCGCTATAATGTCGTTGATCTTCGGCAATCCTGCCTAACCCTTCGACTGTACGGAGCGTGTCCAGGTGGCCTCTGCCTAAAATCTTCTCCCTACCCTCTATCGCTCGGAGGTAGAGTGTCTTCGATTCGTCCAATCTGCCTTGCATCCTGTAGCTGACTGCGACGTTGTGAACGGTGGTGAGGGTGTCAGCATGCTTGAAACCTATTTTCTCTTCGCGTCCGTTGAGGGCTTGCGCGTATAGTCTTTCGGGTTTGTCGAAGTGGTGCTGGTCTCGGTATACGTTCGCCAGGCCTTCAGCAGTCCGTAGAGTGTCAGGGTGTAGCGGGCCCAAGTATTTCTCCCGTGCGTCGAGAACCTCACCGAACAGGACTTCAGCTCTATCTAGTTGGCCAATGTGACGAGATACATCGGCGACATTCTGCATGGCCGTCAGAGTATCGGGATGATTGGCCTCCAGTTCTGCCTTTCTTTGTGCCAATACCTGTTCGTAGAGAATGATTGCGTCCTCACACTTTCCCTGGTGTTGAAGGACGATGGCGTACCCAAAAACTGTATGAATTGTGTTGGGGTGCATGGGGCCTTGTTGGCCTTCAATGCCTTTCCCGTCGTTACCTTGGCCATACAAAGCCCACCGGTAGAGCTCTACAGAATCCACAAGTCGGCCTTTGTGGCGGTAGAGGACAGCTAGACTCTGGACAGTAGCTAGGGTATCAAGATGGTTTGGATCAATCTTCTTCCTTATGTCTACCACACGCTCGTACAATATTTGACACTCAGTCCATTTACCCTGGAAGCGATTGATGGTGGCAAGGCCGTGTGCAACGGCGAGACTGTCCCGATGGTCTGCCCCAAGATTCTTTTCTCTATGAGCGAGAACACTCAAGTACAACCTTTCTGCATCTGAATATCGTCCTTCATAGAAATACACATTTGCAAGACTCATCGGCTCGGGTGCGTGCTCGAACAATATCTCTTCTTCGGGCAACAGAAATCCAACCCAGCCGAGAATGGCCTCGATATGTGGCGTTATGCGGCGTTCATACTGCCAGACCTCGGGCCTTCGTATTCCAGTAGTCCATATCTCCCAGGTCCTCAGCGAAGCGCAGACGGCCTTGAAGGTCTTTTTGGTCATCTCGATCTTCTGGTCAGGTGACAACCTCTCTCCCCCAGTCCTGTACCAGCGGATGGATCGAGAAGTTCTGACTGACAATCACTCGATGTAACAATGAGAAAGACAGTAGTGGGGATGTAATTTCATCAAGTGGAAGAGCTGAAGTGCAAGATGAGCATTCTCCTTCCGGTCCCTGTTATCCATGTGCATCTCTTACCTTGAGGGTCCACGATGCACAACCCACGTTCGAGCATTTCCGGCTGGATCTCGACATTCGACAGAAATGAGCAGATGGTCAAAAGCTCGGCACTTTTGGGATGTCTTTTTTGAATCTCTTGGAAAGACAGCTCCCAGGTGGAGAAGACAGACTCCTCGTAATGCCAAACAGAAGAGGGTGGCTTTTGGCTAAGTGTGCTCTTAATGAAGGTGTGATGGAGTAACACTAGGTAGCTCGACAGCGGTTTTTGCATTGTGTGGAGGTACGCGCCAGCCTGGTCAATAGCTAACGGCAAGCGCCCCAGCCTCTCGATAATCCGGCTTGCTTCGTTGTATTCTGTACAAAGACGCGGGTGATGAGTTCCGTTCCAACGTGGACCGAGCAGAACGGTGTATTTATCTTACCTTGACCTGTGAACGCCTGCTTACGCTTGCAGCTGCGCTGAAGTAATTCGATGCCTTCATGCTTCTGCATAACATCCAGCTCTAATTCCTCACCAAACCGAGTGCACTCGCGACGTCGAGTAGTGATAAGCATCTTGCCATTCGCTGTCACTGTAGGAAAGAAATCCCCAATATTGAAACTGTCCAAGTCGTCTACGTTGTCAAAGATCAATAGCCAGCCCATGTTTTTGGGTGACGAAAACCAGTCCTTGACTGCTTCGACCACAAGGCTACGAGTCTTGTGGTTAAAGGCGATCTGGTCATCGCCATCAATGAGCCCAGGCATGCAACATCGTCAGATACATCAACATTTCCAATTCCCTTTCTCGCCCACTTGAAAGAGATAGATAGCTTCTCCCTATTGACCTGGAGCAACCAAACTCCACAACCAGCATGTCAGATCCAACAACTCCCGAAACCAATAAGCCGCCCTCCCTAGATTCAGCAGACTTGGAAAAGACACCAGCCGGCGACACGTCTCACGACAATGCAGTCAAACCTATTGAGGACAAGACCGGCGTCCCGGATCAGAAGCCATCGAACCTACAGACTGTCCTCCTGACATGTTCCGTCTTTATGAGCATGTTCCTGGTCGCTGTGGACAGAACCATCATCTCAACGGTACGAGTACACTCCATCCAACACAGCTAGCATGCAAACGAACTTGTTAGTCGCGCTGCAAGATCCTGTGCTGACTTCATCTGGCCAGGCCGTACATACCTCGTATCACTGATGAATTCCACTCCCTCCCTGATGTCGGCTGGTACGGAAGCGTGTACTTGTGGACATGTTGCGCGTTCCAGCTGTTGTTTGGGAAATTCTACACCTTTTACTCTGCGATGTTCGTTCTTCTTGCGAATATCCTAATATTCGAGGCTGCCTCTGCCATCTGTGGATCTGCTCCTAGCTCAACAGCCTTTGTCGTTGGAAGAGCAATCGCCGGAGTTGGCGCCGCTGGCATCTTTGCTGGAACAGTAACTTTACTCCCATTCCCTCCCTCATCAGCCTCAACTGCTGACGGGTGTCCCTAGATTGTGTCCATTATCTATGCTGTTCCTTTGGCAAAGCGTCCAAGAATACAAGGCCTTATGGGCGCCGTCATGCGCATTGCTACGGTCATGGGTCCTTTTATTGGTGGTGCCTTTACCTCAGATATATCGTGGAGATGGTGCTTCTATATCAATCTTGGTGGCGTGGCGATGGTCGCCATTTACTTCTTCCTCAAGGTCCCGGACCGAGATACGTTCAAGCTCCCCTGGACGCAGAAGCTGTCGCAACTTGATGCTCCTGGTACTGCACTCTTGGTACTTAGTGTGGTCTGACTTACATTGGCACTTCAGTGGGGTGGCCAGACAGATGCTGTGGGTTACCCACACTATCATTCGACTTTTCGGTGTGTTGACAGTCTCCAGTGGAGCAATGGGCGTATCATCGCATTGTTGATTCTCACGGGGGTATTGCTTGTTGCCTTCGTTTTTGCCCAAGCCTTGCTACCTAAGACAGCAACGATCCCCCCGCGCATTCTCAAGTATCGGAGTGTCGCTGCTAGCTTCTGGTCAACAATCTTGGCTCTTCACAATACGTATTTGGTAAGAAGACTCCAAAGCCAGGCATTGTCATCTTATGACGACCTCGGTCATAGTGTACTACCTCCCAATCTGATTTCAATTCGTAAAAGGTGTCGCTGCTGTTGAATCCGGCATCCGGCTCGTGCCTCTGATGCTAGGACAGGTCCTCGCGTCAATTTCTGGGGGACTTCTAAATCAGAAGATCGGATACTACACGCCGCTGGGGATCGCAGGAGCTTGCATGATGTCCGTCGGGGCCGGACTCCTCACGACCCTCCAGGTCGGCACAAGCGAAGGGAAGTGGATCGGTTATCAAGTCCTGTACGGATTCGGCATGGGCTTGTGTTTTCAAACCCCAAACCTTGCTACGCAGACTGTTTTGCCGAAGCCTGATGTGCCAATAGGGATGGCGCTGGTGTTCTTTGGTCAGCTCCTAGGTGCAGCTGTGTTCGTCTCTGTTGGGGAGAACGTGCTAGACAATCAGCTTTTGCAAAGGCTTTCCGGGATCCCTGGGTTTAGCAAGAGTCTTATCACGTCGGGTGGCGCCACGTCCCTGCTTGACTCCGTGCCTACGGAGTTGCGGGAAACGGTCCTTGTAGCTTATAACGATTCGCTGCGAAAGGTGTTCCAGATCGGGTTGATATTATCGTGTCTTGCCGTCCTCGGTACTGCTACGATGGAGTGGAAGAGCGTTCTTAAGAAGCCGGAGGTAAAACCTGGTGCTGCTGAAGAGAAGAAGGTCGGACCGACAGCTTAAAATAGCACTTACTAATGAAAGCGAGAGGACACGATAGTGCTATGGGCGGGAGTGTGGGTGTACCAGATGACGTTGGCGGTGGGCTTAGGAGCCTCATCTTAGACGATGAAGCGTGAAACGACGCATCTATCCGTGTGCCAACGGCGTCAAATGAGATTCCATTTTGGACCGTGAGAGATGCCAATTTTCGAAGACCCTTTGGCATCTGTCCTTCTGGGGAGCTGTGAGGACTTGTGGATGCTTCGGAAGACTGGGGGGTATGCGATTGTTGTGGTAGAGGAAAATGGTAGATTCCCGGACGTTCAGGGTCTGTGAAATCAGCCTTCCTCTTGGCCTTGAAGACAGGCGGTTCCATTGGCTCATTCCGGAAATATGAGCGATGTCCAGGCTCTGAAAGGCACGAACACTACTCCAAATTGGGGGGCGTTTCAACAATTCCAGTGCCAGAACAGCTGTTTCGAAGCTTGAGCCTGGAGGACGGAATAGAGGCTATGAAAATACCGGATGTTGGGGAGCAGTTGGCGTCAATTGGCGATGGGCTTGGGCAGACAGCTGACAGATGGACCAAAGGGCCTGCAGAAACGTACATCGGCGGAATTCGAGATAAGCCTGGGAGACGCTATCTGGGTCACGACCTCCTCAACCTCTGGGTAAACTCCCATCGTGACCAACACATTTTGCGGTCATGTACTTCCATATCCTCCTTGTATCCTCATCATGGCCGCTGTATATGTATGAAGTATCAGTTCGAGCCCTGATCTGCGCAGGTGGAGTCTCCGAGCAGGAGGACACTCCCGCCGGACTAACGTTCAAGGGACCTTCAGAGGTGAGGCTTGTAATGCATGTCTTTTGATGAAGATCAGTCTAAAAGGCTAGTTCGAGGGAAAATGTGCGTTTGGATTCCTGAGTAATCAACTCGTCAATTATAGTGCTGACTCAACATCCGCAAGTTAAAGCCCGCAACGTCTGAAAAATCGAAAAGGTCTCTGAATGGATGTTCAATGAGAGTGAGCCTGACTCTGACATCCGATATCGCTTGTAACGTGACATGGGCAACATTTGCACGTCAAGCAAGCCCGGCCTCATGGGGTCCAACAGGTGCATCTCTCTTAATAATATGCTGTAAAATGAGCGACGCCAGTTCGGGAGCGTCTAGTAACAGCATAGCCATGGTTTGGATTGTTTGATAGTACGAGGGTGAAAGCGAAGGTCGGAGGGAATGGGCGGCGACCCGGATCGTAGGCTCAAAGGACAGCTAGGCTTGGAGATGTGGTCAGCGGTGACAGGATCTATACACGTCTAATTACTATAAAATAACATTCAATTTACAAAAGCGAGTCCATCTAAATTAGACTTAAATCAATGGGGCACTTGCTGCTTGGGTGCGACTGGTCTTGCTTTCAATACTAGACAGCTTTCCGATTTGGGCCCATAGAACCGATATCCTTACTAACATCGGAGGCGAGCTTGAGAATCGTGGTCTCAATCCACGATGTCTCTTCGGTCGTGATCTCATTCTCAATCCACTGGATGAGGTCAAGCTCCTCGAGCAGCCCGACCATCAGCTTTCTGTACAGAGACAGTATCCGACACAAACTCGAGGTGTTTGGGACCTCTCCAAAGCTTTCGAGATCGTGGGCAGAGTAGGTCAACTCCCTTTCGAGGACCATAGCTTCGGCTTTCCAGCCATCTCCAATGCCTTCAATGAATTCCAAGTCTCCAACACTTTTTTGACCATTAGATTCACGTTGACCACGGACTCGTAAAGCTTGTGCGAACCATGACTCAAAAACTTTGAGGATGTGGGTGTATTTTCCTTCTAGGTCCAAGATATTGCAGATGTCTGAGACATTATGTGACAAGAGCTGCACCTTCTCGGCAATTTGGGCACTTGATCTACCCTGACACCATTGGACTAGCGATAATTGATTAATAAGCCTCTGTTGCTCTTGAGCGACCTCCTTGAGCTCAGTATGCCGTTCGTAGAGAGCACTGAATTGGTGCTCAAACGATCGCTTAGCGCTTTTCTCCCATTGTCCTTGTACAGAGAGGGCGGAACGATGCAGGAGGTGCAATTGAGCCAATTCCATTTGCAAATGAAAAACATCAGCGGATGGAATCTCGTTCTTGCTCGCCGGCTGGGAGGACAGGATAGAGAGATCTGTCTGGATGTTTTTCTTGGGGCTGAAGTGCTGATGCATGGCCGAGAATGCAGGTCTTGGATGTTTCATAGAGGAGTGTCTTTGGGGGAAAGTTTTCGAGGGTAGAAGGTCCGATGTGGTAGGGGGCCTCACCTGCTGGCTCAAGGACCGGCCAGGATAGGACTCTTTGGCGTTTGACTGCGGGGGCGATACCCCAGAGGTTGTCCTTACTTGGGGAGGCGGCTGGCACAAATCTCTGAGATTTCGACTGGGATATGCTCCATTGGGATGATTGTCCCTGATCGAGTCGCGGCAGGTTGAAGGTTGTCTCGGAATACGGCCAATTTTGGCAGATTCCCGTTCCAGCTTCGTTCGTCCGAGACTGGCCGGCGGCAGCATTCCAGCATATAGCAGAGATTTGCTGGGTGGCAGCATAGTAGCAGCTTTGTTTTGAGCACCTTGAAGTACTGCCGAAGCCTGCGTTTCCCCGGGTGCAGCATGCTGGCCTTCAGTTTCATGGGTGTCTTGCTCGGGAAAAGAAGACATCGGCTTTGAAAATGGCTTGATGCTGGTCTTCTGAGGAAGCATACTTCTTCGACGCGAAGGCCCATCAGCTTGGGTTTTGGCCTTGTCCATGTCTTGGTTGGCTGTTGTAAACATTCACTGATTTTATATCCTCTGCGTCAATCCCTTATGGCAATGGGGCTCTCGCAGAAGGCCACCGACTTGCCCACATTCATTTATCTCTCAAGATCACGCGCACTATTGTTCAAGACGCTTGCTTCTGTCAGCCCGGATGATTATTTATGATTCCGCAATCTTGAAAGTCAAGTAGAACATAAAGGCATTGAAAAGTCTAGAGAAGTGCTGTGTTTTTGAAGGACTACACTACTTTGAGAGTCTTACTAGTACTGTTTGATGCAGCATTTAAGATTCAACTACATCCATGCTAATTCACTCTAAGGCTATTCTATTCATATAGGTGATACCAGATGCCATTTCGTTATCGAGACGGGGCATATCTCTCTGTCGCATTGGCTCACCGCGCTCAGCGCGGCATTGGCTTTAGTTCGCTCTGACTGAGCTCCTGTCTATAGCCAATTTCCCATCGCCCCATCCGTCGTTGAGTCTCCTGCTTTCTATCATGTCTGTAGTGCCATCCTTTGCTGAAGATAGATGTGTAGAGCTGGGCGAGCTGATCATCGTCAAAGATGAACGTCGACTCGATAAGCCCGATGACTCCCGCTCCCGGCGTGCAAGTAACAAATAGCCTGAATCTAAACCAGGGTTTTGGTAACGACCTTAGTAGGTATCTCGGGTAACGTTGCAATCGTGAAACCATAGGCGACGTATGACGTTTCGTTTACTTCAGAACGAGCAAATTCGTTGGATGCAAAGTTTGCGCGTGGGAAGTTTCGGGGGGTTCGTGCCGTCTTGTCTCACGTCCTGTATCCGACCAGCTTCGCACATCGTTGGCAATAGTATGAGTTGGTTCCAAAACTGACGCCAGTCATTGAAGGAGGTGAGCAGTCGACACTGACTGAACGATGACAACGAGAGCAGCGAGCCCAGTCGGTGAGGGGTGACTGAGAGGATGATGATTCGGTGGATGATCGTGGAGATGAGGCAGATGAGCTGGAAGAGCTAGATGTAGTGACTTGGGTGTCTTTGTCAGGTTGGATTTGAGGTCTCTTGGGCGAGTAAGCCGCACGAGTTTGTAATTGGAGGAAGCTTGAGGCGGACATGGTGTTCGGGGTTCTTTGGAGGTTCTTGACTGGAATGAGTCGAATGGCCAGGGATGGATTGGAGTAAAGGACTTTGAGGGGAGACCAAAGGAGAAGGAAGTAGAAGGAAGTAGAAGAATTGGTCGGGGACGCAGCATAATATGTACTCGTCAAGAAGATGGCTATTCGTCACCTAATGCACATTTAACTTGGATTTGCATGTTTTCCACGACCCTGATCTGAAAGCCGGACCTTGGACCTGGACCACAAGGACGACCTAGGCACAGCCTCCGAAAGTCCGGAAGTCCCGAGATACGGCGGATGAGGGCTACAACTAGGACAAAACCAAAAACCACCAAATTCTTTCAAATTTTCGAATTTTTCTTTTGCGATACTCTTCGAGACGCTCTTTCGGGGGCTTTTTGGGGGGCTTTTCCGAGGACTTCTTCAGGGGACTCTTTGGGGGATTCTTCGAGGGGCTTTTTAAAGACGATAAAATGCTTCGCGATAAGATATTTTAGGATACTTTAGGATATTCTGAAATAAGGGTATTTTCGGATAGGGGTATCTCGGGGTAAAGGTTCGAGATAAGGTGCTTCGGGGTCAAACTTTAAATTAGCCTTATAACGTTGGATGTAAAATTTTATCCGAGGGCATTATCCGGGGGCATTATGAATCAAATAGGTGGAGCACAGCCAAAATTTGAAAAAAATTTGGTGGTTTTTGGTTTTGTCCTAGTTCCCTCGTCCGCTGATAGCTGGGACTCTATCTGCCGAGGCGTGCGGAGTTCACTAATTAATCACCTAAGTAGGTAAGGTATTTCTCACTGCTGATGTAAGCCCCCACCCTAGGCACAATACATAGTATCATTCCTGTCTGTCGATCCTTGTTTGAAACTCAGAGGCCCCGTCCAGACCGCACCAGCAAACGTCTCGACTCACACTCTCGACCTGCAGTCAGAGATCGCAAGATCGGAAGATCGGAAGATTAGAGTTTCAACTTTTCGGACTTTCGGACCTCTTATGCGCGAATACTTAACGTCACCCTCGACACATCATCGATTCGTCGTCGCCATGATGCAACACTACCTTAATATGGGTCCGCCGCGAAAAAGACGCGAATGCCATGACGACCTCGCTGTTTGAGCGGGGTTATTGCAGCAGCTAAACGTAAAAAGACAATGCAAAGAAGAAGACCGACGATGAGAATCAGAGTCAAAGTGGGCAAACTCTGGACGACACAGAGCCTAAAAGTACAATATGTGCTGGGGGCGCGGGCTTCCCAGTGGTGGAAAGCTTGGAAGATCTCTACATTACAATAGTACTTGTTCTTTTTACGCTCGGGGGAGACCCCCGGAACCCCCCTTTCCCTTCGGGGGCTCTCCGAGGGTTCTTGTCGGAGGGGCTGTCGAAGCAAGCTCGAAGTCTCATATATTACATATTTACCATGATTTCGAGCTTGCGAGGATAGCCCCTTCGTCAGGAGCCCTCGAAGAGCTCTCGGAGAGCTTCGGAGGGTAAAAGAGTAAAAGGGTTCAGAAAAAAGAGCCTGTCAGAGGTTGGGAGCACTCAAGAAGGTTCTAAAAAGCTCTGATTCACCTGATCAAATTTCATGAAAATAACATCCTTCGAAAGCGCGTACTCGAATCTCTGACTTTATTTGTTCATTTTGTTATCATATGATATGTGACACGAAAGGAATAAGAAAGAATAGAATGTAAGAAGTTGATGTTCGAGGTTCAGCCTTATGATGGAGCCTCTTTGGGACGTACCCGCGTTTAGATCGAAAATGAAGAAATAAGGTGAGTTTTAGCTTAAAAATCGTGAATCCTGAAGGTCTGATTGGTGGAACCTTGTTTTAAACATATCTACCATTTTCCTGCATAACTTTTGACCATGAAGAAAGCAATAATCAAGGAGCCTAACCATAAGCTATGGGAACATTGATTGTACCTAGTTCTAGGGCAGCGACCAGATGATTCGACGTGCTTCTTTATAATGATAGTATCAAGAGACGATACCCACCGTTGTACTCGTACATTGTGTTTATATTTCATTTGGAGCGATTCCTCAAAGTGCAAAACAAGCTTCTATGTTGACTCCACCGGAGATGTTGTGCTTCCGGGGAAGCCAGTCAAAGCAATGTCGGCTACCAAAGTCTACCCTTCAATAATCCAACTGGGAAGTTGGTAGTCAGATGATATTACTTTGTTGAATTTCTGTCTTCTTGACACTCAAGCAGGATAAGCGAGCTGTTCTGGTTAAACAAACAAGGATGAAAGTCTATACTCTGACTATTTATCCATTCACTAGGAAACCAAAGGAAAGATACCATATCTCGCACTCACCCACGACCTACTATTGATTGGTTCCATTTGTGTTCTCCAAAAAGTCCATCCAACGTAACCCATCCATCCATCTTCTTGGCTCCAGAAGTAAAACGCACTCATTAGATATAGAGCCCGATGCTCACACCCTATCCCCTCTTCTTTTCGCCCATTCATTTACCCCTCTCTCCTCTTCCCCCCCTCCTCCTCCTTTAACCCAGTCTTTCAGGTCCATCATCCATTTAACTCTCACCCAACCCGCCACATTGCGCTTTGAGAAATCCGGGCTTCAACCAGCCGATTCAGCTATCCTCCTCCCCGTCTTTCTAGCCTTTTACCCACTCAGACACCTCTAGTTCACCTCCTCAGACCCACTACCCCTTTTTTCGCTCATTCGACCCACCACCTCGCACTCTGAAACACGTGAACCCACAGGCCACAATCCGCTTCTTCATCAACTGCGCCGGGTGGGACTCAGGACCTCAACTTTAGGACGCAGCGCTTCGGACATGGCATTGTGACCAGAACACGGCCGTCCGTCGATCTCAGACCGGCGATATCGACAGGATTGCCGTTCGGATTGTGGCATAGGACACTGCTGAACGTAATTAATGATCCACGTGGCAGATTGGCAGCAAGTTTGGCGGCGAGTAAGGTCTCCGTGGTCGCGGAATCATTCTACGCGCTGGCGAAGTGAGCCTGTCCTTCGTCGTGACTGAGGGCAATCGACATTGCGATACTTGTCATGCCCTGCAAAAAAACCGAGAGCACTGTGATATCCTCGAGAATTTTCATCATGCAGAAGCGCGTTTCGTATCGTTCATTAACGTTCCGCTGGAAATTGGGTCATGCGTCTGCGCTCGGGATGAGGGTCTTATGACGGGTACGGAGCTTTTATTATTGCAGAAGCCGAGGGCGAAAATGTCTTTCCTTGCAAAGAAAATGGCGAATTCCCCTCGGGTGTCTTTGCGAAGCAATGTAGACTTTGCCCGACCTTGGCCAGCGCCCAATACGTCCCCCAAACCCAAGTCCCCAAGAACCCACCACAGGCGGCTAGTCCTTTGAAATCTTATGGTCACTGCACGGAGGCAAGGCCCTCCACAATGCTGAAATCATGTCTATCGAGCCGCAAACGAATACGGGCCACGATCCATTACAACAGGTAGGTTGACGAGCTGTGGATTGGATTGGATGAGGACAGTAAGAGAGCCAGATATCTTAGGTCAGGAAGAGGCATGGAACATCGCTCTCAAAAACAAACATGTACTAGTGTGCCGCAGATGCTAGAGGATTGCTTGCCTCTTTGGCCTATGTTGAGATGTAACATGATCCACCCTGCGTTGATTTGTTTAATGTCGCCGAATGACTGTTGTACACCGAAGCAATGCAACCTAGGGATCAGGAACTCACCTGAGCCAGCCTTTAATTCCTGAAAAAAGCAAAATCCGAGATGCGTTTATCAACCAGTGCACCGAAATTTCCCACATATTTTCCAATTCAATCGTTTTGCGTGTCCTAGTCAATCTCCCCACGTCCCATTGCGAAACCCCAGCTATGAAGTATTTCTCTGATTACGTCAGGCAGCTCAGCCGAGGGGGCCATTTCAATCAAGATGTGATGGATGAATAAGCTGCAACTAAACATCCAACGATTGAGCAGTAGTGAGCACTCGTAGCAGGGACATATGCCAGGCTAGAGACGAGAGAAATACTAGGCGAGCTGCTGCAAGAAGCGGTAGCCTTCGCCGTTCAAATTCCTCAGGCACTACGATGGGTAGCACTGTAGATGGAAGTTGCATTCGCCAAACAACTGTTTATTTTTCATAATACATATGTTTCATGAGGAATAGGAAAGGTCAGCGTCTTGGTGAGCCTCGGCGTGAGCGAAATCGACTGCAGACTGGCGGAGTTTTGGAGCCGGATAATTCTTCAACAATCCAACGTGCACTCATACTTCTAGTTACAAAGTTCTATAATTTAATTAATCAGAGTAATTGATCAATTGGGAAACTTGTGATTAAGACTTTTGTTGTCGAGATGTGACAGTTGGCAGAGAATCCAATTTGCCATCTTTGCGGGCCCTAAGTGCGACGGAGTGAGCTAAAAGGGCTCGTAGGGGATCCCCCTGGGAAATCAGCCCTATAGCAAGGCTGGTGAGGCGGAACAAACTTAAGCGAGCGCACCACCAAAAAGTACGCGCGAGTGATGGAAAGATACTCGCTCTTCCTTCTCTGACTTTGTAACGTAACTACAACAGCCGTCTTTCAAGATGTCTCATAGGAAATTTGAGGCACCACGTCATGGCTCTTTGGCCTTCCTGCCGAGGAAGCGTGCAAGCAGACACCGTGGCAAGGTATACTCAACGGGCGCCAGTCTCATGGCCGTCTTCGCTAATTTGATGTCCAGGTCAAGAGCTTCCCCAAAGACAACCCCAAGGAGCCAGTTCACTTGACCGCCGCTATGGGATACAAAGCTGGTATGACTACAATCGTCCGAGATCTTGACCGTCCAGGTGCAAAGATGCATAAGAAGGAGATCGTTGAAGCCGTTACTGTCATTGAGACACCTCCTGTGGGGTTTCCTCCTTTGTTTCACTGCATGGAATTAACGAGGTGTCCAGATGATGGTCGTCGGTCTTGTCGGTTATATCGAAACTCCTCGTGGTCTTCGCTCTCTTACCACCGTCTGGGCTGAGCATCTGAGCGACGAAGTCAAGCGACGCTTCTACAAGAATTGGTACAAATCTAAGAAGAAGGCTTTCACCAAGTACGCCAAGAAGCACGCAGAAAATTCTGGCCAGCCCATAAACCGCGAACTCGAGCGCATTAAGAGGTACTGCACCGTCGTTCGTATTCTCGCACATACTCAGATCAGCAAGACACCTCTCAAGCAGAAAAAGGCACACTTGATGGAGATCCAGGTCAATGGTGGTAGCGTTGCTGAAAAGGTGGACTTTGGCAAGGGTCTATTCGAAAAGCCAGTAGAGATCAACTCGGTCTTCGAGAAGGATGAGATGATTGATGCTATTGCTGTTACAAAAGGACATGGCTTCACAGGTGTGACGGCAAGATGGGGTACCAAGAAGCTTCCGAGAAAGACGCACAAGGGCCTGCGCAAGGTTGCGTGTATTGGAGCGTGGCATCCTTCTCACGTGCAATGGACTGTCGCCCGTGCTGGTCAGAATGGATATCACCATCGTACTTCTGTCAATCACAAAGTCTACCGCATAGGCTCTGGAGAAGCAGCTGACAACGCTTCGACCGAATTTGATGTCTCAAAGAAGCAGATCACTCCGTAAGCCCACCGACTCTTGTTGGTACTAGAGACATCGACTGACCAATACATAGCATGGGTGGTTTCGTGCGGTATGGCGAAGTCAAGAACGACTTCATTATTCTCAAGGGTGCAATTCCTGGGGTCAAGAAGCGAATCATCACGCTACGCAAGTCGATGTTCGTCCATACAAGTCGAAAAGCGCTGGAGAAGGTTGATCTCAAATGGATCGATACGTCCTCCAAGTTCGGACACGGAGCATACCAGACTCCAGCAGAGAAGAAGCTATACCTGGGGAATCTGAAGAAGGACTTGCCTCTCGCTGCTTAGTTTTCTTTGTGTTTGCTTCATACTCAAAGCTAGTGCCAAGGGAGATTACCATGTGCATTGCTGGAGAGGAAGATGAAGATCTTAGGGAGTCAGTCAATGAGATAAATCACATAGTAGAAGCTATTATCCTGCTCATGCCGTACCTGATTGTCACCTATCCTTCGTGGTGGGCCGATCCCTAATCGATAAAGACGTGTGGGGCTAGCTAGTCTTGAGCCGGGAGTCTTGTCACTCACATTCAAGCTCCATGTCATGACAGGAGCAAAAAGTTTTTTAAATGCTAGTATATTCGTTCACTCGACGAGCTGTTTACGTTTGTCCTCGATGCATGATCAAGCGCCTTAGGGGTACCTGCGCCTTTCTACGTCATTTCGCAGCACGCGTGAAACTTCGTCACCAAATAGATCTCGCCAACAGTGCCCAGTTCGCAAGATTGCCATTATCTTCTAAGCTCACGCAAATTACCTCATATCAGACCTTCAAACCCCACATATCATCGAGAACCATGTCGGACGACGCTTACTCTTCTTTCCTCGACCAAGCCAACCAGGACACTGGTGCAAGCAAAGCCTCTACGAAACCCAAATCAGCAGCTACGAAAGCGGTGGACACCGATGTGCCGGTTACATTGCAGAAAGTGGATCAGTACTACACGTCTGAGGCTGATGAGCCCTTTGAGCCTGTGAGTTTGAAATGGGGTGGGAAAAACATGCCATCAGAGAGTATGCAGCCACAATGGCCACCCTTTCAGCCTTTCAGGCCCGAGAGATGTGAATGTACGCTGACAACGATATCCTGAAGATGAGTTTGGGAAGCTCATAGAACACAATTCAGAGGTCTCGACCTTGACCAGGAAAGAATTTGATCCGCAGGGAGAGTACAAAACGGTCATGGAAGCAGTCGAGCAATCAGGAGATGGCAAGACGAGGATATACCGGGTAGAGCATGACAGGACGAGAGTGGAATACTATGTCATTGGCTTCGATAGAGAAGGCGGGAGGGTCGTGGGATTGAAAGCAAAGGCTGTCGAAAGCTGAGGGGTTGAAATATCCTGTGAATCGGTGTTTTCTAGGCACCGACGTTTATCAACGCCCCTGTTGCATCGAGGAGATGAATGATTCGGGATAGCAAATGCAGCTATGCAAGTGCGAAGCCTGATGGAAGCATGTGCCAAGGCCTGGCAGGAGACCTTTGACAACTCTCATATTTTTGTTTGTCCTTGTTGCCCTTGCCCGTTTACCCTTCTTCGCCATATTACCTTGTTCTTTCTTTGAATTTCGCCAATCTCTTTTAGTCCCATTCTCATTCAAAACCGAGCAGTAAAGACAAAGGAATTTCCCACGATCCGCGTATCACTAACCAGGAGTAAGAAGATTACGACTGTAAATGGGAAGAGAAATATGGAACAATTGGTCTTCGTAAATTCGTAAATTGGGCGGGGCGATGATGATAGATACGAGTAATCAATCAGCCACCACCACCACTGGGCCTGATTGCGCACGTTAGAGGTGAAATGCTGAGATTTGAGACGCACTTATATGTAGTGGCAAGATGCTGCTGCTATGAATAGAAATGAGGCTCCACTACTTCACTGGGCCTAGGGCCGGGTAGCTGGGCTTGATTCGATAGTTGACGGCAAATCTTGCTGGGGCTTGGCACTCCTTTTCAAACAGTCAGACTTCTGGCACGCCTCTACCGAAGATACTCTACGTACCACAACTCCACCATAAACTATACAACTATCATCGAACCTCTACAGTATTCGGCTCTCTTGCCTGTTACCTTCGTTTGAGCCTCCGTCTGCACTTTTGAATCTGTTTGACGGTAGTCTCGCCTTTCAAACCATACCATTCATCACGTCTGTTCCTGCTCGTCTGACATTAACAACGAGACCGATGATTCTGCCACACTCTGACCCATCCACTTCCCAACGATAACGGCGAGGCGGGGGGAAGGCTGGCCTCCACCATCTCGCCATATTGGGGCTTTCATCTACCTCCACTTTCCCTAGTCCTCTTATCTTGGAAGGCGACCTTCATCAATCGACCTTCAGTCAATCTCGTAAAATGGCTGACAGTCAACCTACATCGCCGCCTGGCACCCCATTCGAAAGAGATACGCCTCATGTGCGCCTAAACAGCTCGCAAAGTAATCTCCTCTCAAGCGATGACAACCGACCTATAGGACCAAACAGACAGAAGTCTGCGCGATCCTTACTCCCTCAACAAAGACCTTTGACGGCGCCATCACTAAGGAATAATTCTACTCTAAACCGGATGTACAATGGCGGTCCCATCGACTCGGCCGAGACCTTACTCATTCCTCCAACACGCTCGAGAACACACAGATTCAGAGACGAAGAATCAGTCCCTGGGTCGCCTGTGGAGGGAATATCACGAAGAACGAGTTTCAGCTCAGACGGCAGAGGTTACGGAAGGGACCCGTTCGCAGATTCAAGAACAACGTCACGAGCTCCATCAAGAGCGGGCAGCGATGATGAGCACGTCACCACGCAAACGGTATCTGAAAAGTATAACATATTGCCTTCGGCTGGACTTCTCTTATTCCCAGAAGACATAGAAAAAGACGATTGGTTGCACAATCCTGACCCAAACGAGAAGGAGACGAGGGAGTGTAATATCTTCACTAAACGAGGAGCAGCCAACATCGGAGGTCTTGCTCTCGTGACCCTAGGACTATTGGTTCTCTTCATTGGCTATCCTATTTTGTATGGAATATAGACTTCTCGCGTTTGGTGTGTATGCTGACAAGTTCGTAGAACATTCGTGCAAAGATTCGAACCTCCACCGAATGAGTGCGCCTCGGACCCAGATTGCATTAATGTCGGGAATGTACCATTGTTGAAGAACATTCGCACCAGCTTAATAGATCCGGATACACCAAGCGATTTGAGGACGAAAAAAGCTGCGGACGGGAGTACATTGAATTTGGTCTTTTCAGACGAGTTCAACACCGACGGCCGCACTTTCTATCCTGGAGACGACCCGTTCTTTACTGCCGTGAATCTGTGGTATGGTGTGACTCAAGATCTGGAGTGGTACGACCCAGACGCCGTCACGACCAATGGTGGTGTTCTCGAACTCAGATTCGATGCTTTCGAGAACCACGGGTTGAATTACCGCTCTGGGATGGTACAGTCGTGGAACCAGATGTGCTTCACTGGTGGGCTTCTTGAGGCTTCCCTTTCTTTGCCTGGGAAAGGAGACGTACAAGGGTTCTGGCCTGGGTTCTGGGCTATGGGAAATCTTGGGAGGCCAGGCTACGCAGCTACAACGGACGGAATGTGGCCCTACAGTTATGATAACGTATGCGACCCTGGTATAACAGCAAATCAGAGCTCAAATGATGGTATCAGCTACCAGCCAGGAATGCGATTGCCGGCTTGTACATGCGCAGGCCAGGATCACCCAACACCGGGCAAATCACGATCGGCACCCGAACTTGACGTGATCGAAGCTACGGTGTCTCCACTGGGCCCTGACAACACCGATATGACGGGTGTGGTATCTCAAAGTTGCCAGCTTGCTCCCTTTGACATCTGGTACCAGCCAAATACCGGTACGTTGATGCCATCTTGTTCTTATGTGTATCTCTCTCTCTGCATCGAAGCTGACAAACACACAGAATTCATCGAAGTCTATGACGATTCTATTTCACTTCTCAACACCTATCAGGGAGCTCCATTCCAACAAGCCTTGTCCGGCCTAACGAATATCAACAATGACTGGTATGACGGCAATGGTTATGCAACATATAACCTTTACTACAACCCCGGCCCAACTGGCCAGGTTACGTGGTCTGTAGCCGAGATTGAGGCATGGACTCTGGATGCTCGAGCTATAGGCCCCAATGGCAACGTTGGACAACGTGTCATACCAATGGAGCCCATGGCAGTCGTCATGAACTTTGGCATGTCCACTGGGTTTTCTAACGTAGATCTCCCAGGCATTGAAGCTACCCTACCGGCAACTATGCGCTTTGACTACATCCGTATTTACCAGGACTCTTCATCGACTAGTGTCACATGTGATCCGGATGGGTATGAGACAACGGAGTATATTGCCAATCACTTGAATGCTTACACGAATCCAAACTTGACTCAATGGTATGTAAATGTATACTATTTGCTGCGCTTTGCTAACAAGCTGGTGACCAGGCATGAAACGTCACATGCGTGGCCGCGTAACTCGTTTGTCAACGACTGTAAAGAATGAACAGGACTGCGAATCTTTTGTTTTCTTCGCTAAGAGCATTGCGATTGACCCTTTTGACCAAAAACCCTTATATCTCATCCACCACATGCATAGCGGGATCGGCGTTTTCCATCCTGACGGCTTTGTGTCCTTGGACACCATCGTTATGGCCGCGCAATCACCAGCGCAACGAAACCACATACTACGGCTCTTTACATAGTAATCTAATTCTCGTTGGCCTTGACGGCTGATCGGTTGAGTTTTGCATTGGAGCTTCTTCTTCGCTGTGTACAACGCCGTCAGGACGTCATCGATAGCTGAGATATGCAGGAGGCAGTGTCCTGTTTTTGGGTTTGGGTTTGGTGGCAGAGTGAGTTGGGTGGAAGCTCTCGAGCCACATGCAGTATAGATGAGCTTGGGCTTTAGACAGCGTCACGCTGGCTGTCTCGCAGAATTGAATTAGGAACATGACCAAAAACCAAAACTTCGACTGCAACTTCTTCTTGCTATGCTTCCCTGCCAAACTATCCTAGACGCCCAGAGCCCCAAAAGCTGACAGCATACGTCCTTGGGTATCGTGTATCCAAACAAAAAGAATACCACCAAGTCAGCAATCCATGCAATGCAAGTATCCAATGATTGCGCTTGGTCAAACCCCAACTCTCAGCAGGCAGAATGCGATATTGACCAACACCCCCGTCACCACACCCACTTGCCGTCTCTTGGACCACACCCCTTCCTCCCTCACCAACCACACAATCGCGCCCACCGCCCAGAAGAAGCCCATGACGTTACCCCACAGCATATCTTCCAGCCCCCCTCCCCCTTCGTCGTCCGTACCTCCCCCACTCCCGCCTATGCCTCCGTTCAACGGAGTCCCCGCGTCCAGCCACCGCTCCTCCAGCAGCCGCATCTCCGACGCAGACGGCATCGTGTCCGGCGTGTGCGTATGCGCTTGTACGGCCAGAAACTGCGAACGCAGAGAGGCTACTTCGGCAGCCGAGAGCCCGGCCGAGAGCAGACGGTCGAAGCCTTGTGGCGGCGGCGGCGACTGCACGCTCGATCCGGCACCGCGGGCCGAAGCACCCTCGTCCACATATCCATCCGCCTCGTCGCTTTGCGACTCCGACCCTAGCGCCGCGGCGGTATTGACTTCGGCGTCGAGCTCGGCGGCGGAGAGCTGGGTGTCGGAGGAGATGGAGCAGTGGACGTAGAGCTGGGCGGGCGACTTGCCGGTCGAGGAGAGGCGGAGCGATGCGTGGAGCGGTGTGGCTGGCGGGAGGAGTGCGCCGGCGTGGATGAGGCGGAGGGGCGAGGCCGAGAGGGCGGGAGGCAGGTGTGGGCGGATGAGAGTGTTGAGGGTGACGGGGGTGGTGGCGCGCGGGTGGGCGATGGTGAGGGGGAGGTCGGGGAGGGAGGTCGCGAAGCGGATTATGAGGGTGAGGGGGGGGATGGAGGGAGGAGGGGGGGTGGATGTCATTGTTGTTGGTATGCGATTCAAATGCTGGTGGGCGGAGAGCTCATGGTGGGTTTGCGCCAAAAAGATGGTACTATCGAACGTACAAGTTCGGCACCGCTTACTTAAGGGATCGGTGTGGTATTTAGAGTAGTTCCCGGCGGTGTGCCCGCAAGTCTTGGCGCTGGACCAATGAGCCAATCACATTGATAGCGCTTGGTAACATGATAAACAGCGCTCTTAAAACAAATCTCCATGGCGCCTGGATGGAAAACATTATAGTCTCGAGGTTCTTTGCCAAACTTCCTTCATTAAAGATCGCATTGTGGAGTTGTGTCGAAGGACCGTGGTTCTCACGCCGGGAAATGAGTACCATCCCAATGGAGTACTAGTACCTGGGGGGACTCGAATTCTGTGTCGGCCTCACCCCCAATTGAGCATCCGATGAGCATCGCTGCAGTGAGCCTGAACTAAGATAACCATCCAGAAGATGATTGACTTGGAGAATCTTTCCATTATTCCAAACCTCGTCTTCCTGCTCCCCATGCTCATCATTGATATCATTCAAATAGGTATTCTATCGAAGGTTATGGTAAGCTGGGTGGGCCTTGACGCTTAATAAGTAAGCAAGTTGTGGCAATCTGGCAGGAAGGTTGCCGATGATCCGGATCCTATTTGACGTTTCGCTTGTGATTGGCTTGATTGTGCCACGATAAAAACGATGCAGGTGATTGGAGTCCCGGTGGTGGGCAAGGCGGTGGGCGGTGTCACTGCAAGGCCGAATCTTTCAACATACCTAGGTATGCAGACTCCTTTAAAGCCACGCGGTCATCGCCCCCCGGTCGTCTTGGATTTGTTCCTATTACAATATAAATTCTGCGCTTTATATAAGCTCCTATAATCGGCAGGACATACTTCCTTTGTTACTCGAACTTCGCAACTTCGGACCAACACCCATCTCCTGCGGTTGCGAATGAAATCTCCGACACTATCAGCCTCTTAGCCGCTTTCTTTCATCTTCTCGGATGATTACCTGTCTACGGCATATACCGCACACCCTCAAGTCTACCTGTATTTCAGTCACACTCTTCCATCAATCAACGAAATTATGTCTTCACTTGCTCGCTTGATGGTTATTGCAGTATGGGTCGTGAACGTCCAGGCCAGGAATGAAACGCTGACTCACGGCTGGATGCCTGAGCCGCAAGGCCGTGGTACTTGGTCCATTCTTTGGAGCTGCCTAGCTACTATTTTCATCTGCACCTGGTCTGCTTTACATTTAGGTGTTCCAAAGCACCACGGCGTATGGTACCTGCTCTTTCGAAAACTCGGATGGATGTTAATAGCCTCAACGGCGCCAGAAGTGGTTCTTTTTAATTCTGCTTATAACTTCTTTGAAGCCCGAGATCTATCGAACTACTTAGTCAAAGAAGGAAACCCAAAATGGACGTTGACGCAGACGCAATTTGCTTTTGCAGGTGGCTTCTGGATCCGTACGCTGCAAGAGGAAATATCGGAATGCGACCCAGACCAGCTAAGGACATTCATTGAAAACGGTGATCTCGATGGTCCTTCGATATCCGAAGAGGAGTTGAGAGCTCGTGGAAAGAGCGATTGGGTCGTCAAGCTCATCGCGATACTTCAAATCATTTGGTTTGGGGTTCAGACACTGGTCCGAGCCATTCAGCATTACCAAATCACGGCACTTGAAATCATGACCGTTGCTTTTGTTTTCTGTTCTGTTTTCATTTATGGGTTTTCCCTGTATCAACCACAAGATGTCGAGTATCCTGTGATTTTGGAAATGCGGAATGCCGCGTTGGCCACAGACAAAACTACGTCAAAGCAAGATTCTGATAAACCAAATCATGCAGGAGAGGGAGCTAAGCCTCCCGTTCTTAGACCTCTGCTGAGCAATGTGCGCTCGGGGCTTCCAAGTAAGTACGTCCCAGGATGGGCAGCGCAGACTGTTCCGGGTATCCTTTTCGGACTATTTGCTTGTGCATTCGGAGCCATCCACTGCTTGGCTTGGAATTCGCCGTTCCCAACCTCGAAGGAAAGACTTGCTTGGCGCATTTGCTCTGTAACCACGACGGCTTTACCCGCTCTAGTCGCTTTGCTATTTGCCCCAGTATTGATGATAGAAGGTGATCGAATGGAGTATTTGTCGACAGTATCTTTGGCCTTGGTGGCAGTGTTATATATAATTGGACGGGCCACGATTATAGTCTTGGCATTCGTGACGCTTCGAGCTTTGCCAGCGGACGCTTTTCAGACGGTGAACTGGAGCATCTACCTCCCGCATTTCGCCGCTTGAAACTCCGTCCTACAATTCTACAATCTTGGAGGGGCTCGATCATTGGTATATCAGGAAATTTTGCTGGACAACTGCACCAATTAAGATTCAGACAAGGTCATTGTTCGACATGGCCAAGTCTCCAAGTGTCATCGATTCTCCAGAAACGGGCTAGCCTATTCGAACACTCCATAGCGGACAGTCTGTTCGTACGATGACCACCACACCACCATTCGACATACAAGTCTAGACTGTGACGTAACATCATCTAATCAACATAAGCCGTCAGCGAGCTATTGTTGACTGCTTGCTCACTGCCTGCCCTGCCTGCCTGCCTGCCTGCCTGCCTGCCTGCCTGCTGCCCCTGCGGAGGTATCTTTCTCGCGCTGAACGGCAATCACGAGAGCCAGACCCTCCAAGAAAGATTCGTGGAGTTATCGGAGAACGAGACGAGTAGCTCCTTCGAGCTAGGGTTTCCCGAGGATATCTGTATCAATCAAAGATCACGCGAAAAGAGAATTTGACCCATCAGTGTCTGAGGCAATGCTGAATATGCTGCAAAGCTGGACATGGCATGGTTGGAATATATGTACGGTGTATATGTAGATTTGGAAGTGTGACCTGGTGACCTTGGATGCTTGAACCGTGCTCGGAATCGTCCTGTTTCTACGGGCCTACGCCTTCCCAAACCGGCTTTTCATGGCATCTCGAGCTCTAACGTTGTCACTCGCTGCTGGAGTCGTGTTCTGCTCTGATTACCATCATTTTCTCAGTATATGATCTTGACACGTTGAATGAGCTGGACTTCTGATTTATTCGCGATGTCCCACTAAAAGCGGGAAGGAGACAACTGGACACAGCATTCTTCATTTCCATACACTCACTCACTCCTTAGCGACTATAGGGGTGAGAGGGGGGACGGAGGGAGGAGGGGGGGTGGATGACGTTGTTGTTTGTATGCGATTCAAATGCCGGTGGGCGGAGAGGTCACAATTCAGTATTTCTGCTGGCCAGCCGCCAGCCTTGGCTTTGATTGGGAAAGTTGTTATGACTGTGTCTTTCAAGGTTGACCAATCAGACTTTCGCATTTCACAACTGCCTACTCTTAGACTCACCCATACGTACATAGATTTTGACCCAAAGAAACAGTACAATCCGTTCCAGAATCAGAAATAACCTCCAGTGCACAAAGTCTCAAAAAAAACCTCACCTGGTCTCTTGTAACGTCCAAAGTGTAATCCTGCCAGATCTACCCCTGATATTGTACTTCGGTCACCTTTACAGTATGTAGTCGTTCAGGGGAATTCAAGCCTTGAGCTCGGCTCCCGGCACTGTCGGTATCGGAAAGGTATCTGCTCTGGCGGATGTAATAAATTCTCTCGCGCCCACAACGTCAGCCCCCAGTCTGCATCGCGTGGACCGACACTCATGGGGAATCGAGACTGGACTGATTTGTGGCAGGTGAAGTGAGACTATGTTATGGTGGGTGTTGGAGTTTCTTATCCTCATCCTGTTGGCCCGTAGTCTCGGTTGTTTCTTCTTGAGATTTCCCTTGAGACTCTGTCTTCGCATTAGCAGGTACCCCCAGGGCATCGGCGTCGCGGCCTTGGGTGGCCTCCTTTTTCGTCGTATTGTGCGGTACACGCTGTGGCATTCCGACGGCCAGAACCAATAGAGTTGCCTCTCCTGCCGTTGTCTTGCCGAAGTGATAATCTGTCCGGATTGGCGGTTCCTCGGTCCAAAGCTATAGAGTAAGGCTGAACCCCTGATTATGGGACCTTGTTATCCGGTTGCATTCGTCTACCATGGCATAGCGCTATCACTAGCGATCTTTCACATACCTTGGATTTCGAGCGTTTTGTCAAGTGCTTACTCGGGTCGAGTTTCCCCACAAGAAATTTGCTAGCGAGTCAGTGACGCAGTTCCGAACGAATGGTACATACCCACATTGCAGGACGCATGCGAGCTGAAGCCGGATCCGAGCATTCGATTGGCCGTTCAAGAAGGCACCGCTGGGGCGTCTTAATTGTGGTATGTAATACGCATACGCACCATGCACATGCACATCTCTGCAACCCCCGTGCGGCCATGTGGGGCCGTCGGAATTCTCCGCGCACTCGCTTTCTGCTGCGAGGCTATGAGCAGGGCACTGCGAAATCAGAAATGCCGAGAATAGTTGTGTCCTCGCTCCAGATCCATCTGCCTTTCGTGCCCAAGCCCGCAACGAATCGCAACCGCCACACGTCAGGGATCTGGGCCTTTAGGATTCAAATCGTGCACACGGAGGTCCGGAAAGCGCGAATGTCATTCGCTCTAGGGTGTCAGAGTTCAGGCTGAGCAATATGTAGAATGGATGGATCACACAGCCTGGGCTCCCCCCGGAAACATCACCAGTCTTATATGCATACTTTCCTGGGTGATTGAACCGAAAAGGGTGGCCGGGAGGATGCTGAGAGCTCCCACTCTTGACATAAGGTAGATATGATGATGAAACCTCTCAATCTCTACAGCAGCAAAGAAGTCCCGACACCGCGCGTCTGATAACGTGAGACTCGAGCTTCTTCCCCCAAACCCACCAATAAGGAGCAGACCGACCAGACTTGCTGCATCTTTCAAGCACTGACGAAAAACCTCCGACGTACCCTGACGGGATTTTTCGGTAGATTAATCTGTTGCTCACGCCACCAGACTCTGTCCATTTGCCTGCCATACATATCAGAATTGACTCATGAAAAGAAGAAAAAGACGTGGATTACGCGCAAAACCAGGCCAGAGCATCATTTGACGCTGGAATTTTACACCAGCCTTCAAAAGACCAGATTTAAACCCGACTGATGGATGGATTACCGATACACTTGTTCAATAAAGGAATTCCAATCAACACGTGATCTTTGTAATCGTGCCCATTGTTCACTTCTAGCTTCGAATATACTATAGACAACCGATATTCTACACAGGCACTGAGGCCTATGACACGATAATCCCACTGTATTGAATCGCTCCATCTTCGTCCCGACCTATTGTTCTCTCCACCTAGCGCTGTGATATATTTCTGGGCCAAGGTAGGACGTCAGACTAAGGCCACCATCCGACCTCGTTTGAGCGCTCAGGTAGGTTTGCACTCCCTTTCCTTCGTCCAAGCTTCTATGTGTCGCAATCGACTCAAGCGCCTTCCAAAAGCTCTTGCTGTATGAGGCCTCTCCTTGCATTTGCAGGAAGGTCGCCAGCCCAGTTGCTCCGGCCGCATCGTCTTCTGCGTAGTGCTTAACGGGAATGTATAGTTTGGCGGACGGCAGGGCTTGGCCTGCCTGTGCATAAAAGCAGAAAAAGGCACCTCCCGTCAAGTGCGTGACGGGCGGTAGATCCTGCGCGTCTGATAGACCCTCAAGGTTGAGCACCAGCCGCCAAAGCCGGCGCAGATTTTCGAGGCCGGCTTTCGATAGCGGGGCGCGCCCTTTTAGAGTGAGGACGCTGCTCACCACATCCCATGCAGTGCGCTGGGAGCGAATGTAGATCTTAATCCGAGATCGGCTCGGCTCCACGCAATCGACGGCTAGCATCTCGACTTCAAAGTCGGGTGAGTCAGGCGCGTTCATGTACTCAATCACAGCAGACAGCGCTGGGAATTGCACGTTCCCCAGTAGCCCCTTTAGCCCGCGGATCGCGCCATCCAGCACTTCGGTCCTCGACGTGTTTTCTTGGAGCGCTCGTAGCATGGGCATGAAGTACGCTTTGACGACCATGCCCCTCCACGGCACAACGTCTTCCTCGCCAGGCATCTCACACGCCATGAACAAACTCGACTGATGAGTATGCTTTGGAGCAAACGCCTGGATTTTCAGCCTTGTATCCTTCCGCTCGGGCAACAAAGCATCCCAGAAGTACTCGAAAAGCTTCCAGTCAATTTGCCCTTCGAATCTCTTCTCTAAAGTTCGCACTAAATGCGCGCTCATATCTTGATTCCACGGGTCCTCGTGACTGCCGGCCTGCGCCCCGATAGCTTCGAAGGCAAAGCGAATCTTTGGTTTTGCGGCACCGTTGGTCCCAGTCCGCCCGTTCCAGCACCAGCTATACTCGATCGGCGAGTAATCATCCAGACAGTAGCTTTGAAAATGGTCGCTTGAACCTCTAGGTGAGGGTTGAGGTCCGAGACACGGGACAATGCAGTCGTGATAGAAGGACAGAGCGTGGTGTTGGGCCGTGATACTATAGTCTGCTTGCTGGAGCAGAGAGGACATATGGCAGCCGGTGGTTGACCACCAGAACGTTCTACTGGAGTCGTTGGCTGTTATTGCGGTCCAAGGTGAGCTTGAAGGGCCCAGGGCTGGTTGAAAGATATGGCTGTAGGTCTCCGGGTGTCTACGAACTTCTGAGGCTCTCCCGTTCGGTTTTTCACTGTTGTTCACGCTGATGTCATCATCGTCCTTTTCGATTTTCGAGATCTTACTCAAAAGCGTTTTGCTAAGCTGAACCTAGAGCAACATAAGCCCCGTGTGCAGGACATTGTGATACTAACTACTTTACGCTCTGAGTGCCCGACGACTTTTTAACAGCCTCGATGATCCCTTCGCTTGCACCTGGAGGTTGCCAGAAGTTCACCACTTCCAAACCAATCGAGCCTAAGAGTTCACGAAACTGCTTTTCCGACCGCTCAGTCCCCGAAAGGTCACCCATCATGTGTATATCCGCGAGGGCCGGAAACAAGTCGCATCCTTTGTCTGGTAGGATGAACTCGTTGAGAATGAGCTTAGAGTATCCAGGTCTCATAGCTGAGACCGTATTGGAGAGGAACTCCTTGACTTTGCTATCTGGCCAGTCATGAAGTATCAAGTGAAAGAAATATGCGCGTGCGTCTGAATTATTTAGCGAGTGTTTCTTTCCGAGTAGACAAGTGAATACCTTTGATAGGCTGCTGAGTAAAGAAGTCGTATGACATAGCCTCAATATCTGCGCTCAGCTTGACCTCTGCAATGGTCCGAGGAAGATCTTGAAGCACCAAGCGTCCAGCCGAGGGATACTTGAGTTTGAAGTACTCGAGGTCTTGTCCATAGCCACCGCCGACATCGACGAGGAGCACGTTCTCACCTTCGCTGCCTCCAGCGTACCCTTCTAAGATTTGGTCTTGGACCGGGTACCAGTCTACCCAGTGTGGTTTCATATTCCGGCTAGCCGTCATAAAAGTGTCAAACTCCTTAGACACCTGCGGGTATTGGCCCATGTAATCGAAGAAACTGAGCTTGGTGTTCAATGCAAACTGGAGCGGTCCGTTGGTGGAGTCTGTCGGGCTCTTGTATCCATTCTGTCTGAAGTACTCAGGCATCTTGGCGAAGGCTTGATATGCGTGATCATATGTGTTCTTGACTGCAGCTTCGAGCGGTAAGGCTGTCATTGCCATTGTCAAGGGTGTTGGCACGTAGCTCTCTACATCTGCTTCGCCAGAGAACCCGATGGCAACCAATACTCGCATAATGCGGACGATGAATGTCGTCTGTGCTCCAGAGGGCTTTGCAAGCTCGGCAGCGGACACAGGCTGTCCGCCGTGCTGGGCGAGGGTGTAGAATATTCGTAGATCGATGGCAACTCTGACGCAAAGTCGTTCTGGGCCTGCGAAGGCATGCTGCATGATTGTTTCCGCCGGATATTCAAGAGCCATTATCAACTTTCGCGCGGCAACCAGAGCTTTGCCACGCGCTGACTCGTCTTTACCCCCGCTCTGCTGGAAGGCATTTGTGGTAATGGAGACCTCTTCCGTAGCTGAGGCAACCTGGGCTGCCTGCTCTGGCGAAGTCATCGTAGCTCCAAGGGTATTTTCAAAGGTGACGCTGAGAGATTGTAAGGATGGAGATGAAGGTTCACGGCTAGTGAGCCAGTGATGCCAGAGGAGTAGAAGGAGGTGAAAACAGTGGCAATGTAGCATCAGGCTACTTATGCTTGCCCCTTTCCTAGCTCAGGATTTGATGTGATTTCGGCAAAGCGGAGCTGATGAACAAGGACCAAAGGACTTGTCCCACGCTCGTTGAGGGATCTCTTGAGTGGTCAAAATCAATTCTTTCAAGGGCGAGTGGGTGTGGATGTCTCGGGTGGTGCGGGCGACCCAAGTCCACGGAATATGTGTGGGAAGTCATCATCTTGATCCTTCGACGCAGCTGTGCGGATTTGTGTGGTTTGGGTCCAGGCAAAATTGTCAGGTGGAACGGTGGAAAATCAGTACTTGACCGGTATGAATTGAAGTTGATCAGATTATTGATTATTAATTAAATTATTCTTGTACTCCATACTTTACGGAGGTGGGCACCCAAAAGTCCTGCACCAGCGCTAGTAGCAGCCCTAGCCCTTGCAGGACTTTTGGTGCCCACCTCCGTAGGCTTGCAGCGATCGACAGCGATTACGGGGAGCTACAGGGAGCTATTGGATTCGGCTCCGCGGAACGGGCATGAGCTGAAACGAGGCTGTTTGTAAGCTCGCTGTAAGGCTCAGAGCGGCCGAGAGGGTTTACGCACAGGTAGAGACTTGCAATGATACTGGTGGACATCGATTGCCAATATCATGCAGCAGAAAGAAATACCCTGTATGTGTGTGTGTGTGTGTGTGTGGAGTAATACGCCTTCTGGACTAACTAGGTATTTCTTACACAGGATCTACATTTCAACCATTCCACTCCAATCAGCACACTACCGCTCAAGAAAAGCCGGATGCAGGTTTGCGTGCATCCTCATTCACATTTGGTCAGCTGGGTCCGACCATGTATCCGGTTCCGTGCAACCGGAGATACTTGGCCCTTAGTTTTGCAACTGTAACCTCCTTGTGCCGCTGATGTGCAGAACGACAGTGCGAGAAATAAACAGACGAGATGTGGGTGTGGGTGTGGGATTCGATACCAAGCTCGCCTTCTGGAAGGTCAAACTCACTTCTTTTCTCCTCGTGAAATCCTTTCATGCTTCCTGAGCTGCACGAACTTGGAGGAATTTTCCAATATTTCCACCAGCTTACACCATGGAATCTCCAGGCCCTAATAGCAATGCCGACAAGGGCGTCCTGATCAATGCCATCTGCTGGGCAGGAGCCTGCTTCGCCACTCTCTTCGTCGCCGCAAGATTCTTCACACGTGTCAAAATCATTCAAAACCTCGGTCTCGATGATTGGTTAATGCTGAGCGCAATCGTGAGTATATTCTGTTCAAACCCTGTCTTTGCTCTCGCTGACAAGATGGCACAGATCTTAGATTTTGTTGGGGTAGCTGTTGTTAGCGAGGCCGTTCGGTGGGGTTACGGAAGGCATCAAGCAAGCTTGCCTTTAGAAAACGTCGTTCAAGCGGTGAAATATGCATGGATCGCCCAGATGCCGATTGTCCTTGCTTTGACTATCGCCAGAGTTTCCATCGCAGCGTTCCTGTTGCGACTCTTTGCGGCCAACAAATGGTTGAAATGGTTCCTCCTCGTGATGACGCTTGTGAATACCATCTTTGCCATTCTTCCACTGATCATGATTTTCGCCCAATGTACACCCGTCACCGCCCTTTGGGACCCACCAACAGGACATTGTTGGAATCCGAAAATTCAGCGTGACTTCGCCGTTGTCAGCTCTGGTCAGTCCTCATGCTTTAGCCGATATTAGCCCAGAGCTGACTGAAAGACAGCTATCACTGCATTCACTGACCTGACCTTTGCTCTATTCCCAATAGCACTTGTATTCAGACTTCAGATGAAGCTGAGACACAAACTTGGTCTAGCGTCCCTTCTTGGCTTGGGGATCGTGTAAGGCTGTCGTCGCATATATGTTCATCAGCAGCTGAAGAAATGCAGTGCAATGGCAGCAACAATTGTTAGTACGGTCGTGTTGTGGGGCCTGTCCGCGAGAAGCGACTTCACCTGTAAGCTCTGGTCCCACCCGTCGAGATTGACAGTCTTACAAATAAGCAGATGAGTCGCCACGCCTCTATCTCTGGGTAGTGTAGGTTTCACGCATTCTGCCCTCAATCTGCGCCATGAGTACGTTCAATTGAGAGGGCAAATTATCTAAACTTGTTTTCCTAGATCCGAGAACCACGTTGTATTCATTGCGGGTTGCACGCCCACCCTTCGTCCCCTCTGGGGTCATTATTTCAGCCGTAAATCCAGTCCTAGTGGCCCAGAACATACATGGTCCGTCCCCAGAAGACATAAATACTACAAGACACATTTCAATCAGGTTCCAACCCTTGGTGGCTCCGGGGACGACTTCAAGATGCAGACTTATGCGTGGAGAGAGGCACCTACATTGAGCGAGGGAACGAGAAAGGACTCAAAGGAGGACCCCGGTGTCATCAATAAAACGACCGACGTGGATGTCGACGTCGAGAATCACGCGGGCCGGGCTCGTCCATTGCGCGTTGCGCCTTGGGGGCGACAAGTGGCTACTAGCCCTGTGGAGCAAGTGTGAGAAATAGAAGGCTGGGAGGGACGGATTGAGAGTGTCAGTCTCAGTGCAACGTCATCACATGTAAATAACCGAAGGATACTCGATATGATCGACTGATAGATGTTATTGGCCGGCTCTACCACTGGTACAAAAATAGCTATTAAATCTGATAGCACGTCAAACGAATGAGAAACTCAGAGATGTGTTCGGCTTAACTCGCATGGTGTCCATCTGATACCTGGAAGTTGAAGGTCAAAGGCAGCGAAAAGCAGGGTCTGTGTGGACCATGCCTGCTTGGATAGTTCAAAATTTTGCGGTGAGCTGCATTAGCTCAAGGAATATTGAGGCTCCCAAGCAGATGAATAAGTAAGGAATGCTCCGGTGCCGAGTCAGATCACGTCACGAGCCGGGTTGTGTCGGGACTTCCGAAGGTGTGAGCTCTACCAGTCTGGGATTGTCAATTGAGATCAGCCTTGGATACCTAAGGTAGTCATGGTCAGTTCTAGCTCTAGCTTCAACTCTCACTTACCTATGCAGCTTAGACATACCTTACTCATGCAGATATTCGGATGTAAGAAAGATCTTCTCATTTGCCATTGATCGCTCACCTGTGCCGTGTCTTTGCTTCAGCATCCTCACCGGACTCGGACAAACCAAGTCTCGTCCCTCGGCAATTCTCTAGGATTGAAAGCTGTAGACTGAAAAGGCTGTAGACTGAAGAAAAGTTTCAGCCTTATAATGCATTGGTACTTTGGGGAAGGGCTTTTTTCCGGTCCTCCGCGGCTCGGCCCCCGATTGAATAGTGTGGCGAATGTCGGAGAATCTTACTCACCACTACTTAGACAGACACACATAGGTACAGTACCACCCTAGTCTCTAGGCTGGGGGCTCGTCTCCTTCGCGTAGGAATAACACACACACACACACACACACACACTTAGACGGACACGGCCGAAACGCCGAACGTGGAACAACGCTCTAGCCTACAAGATTACAGGGGCGCCTTTCCGCGTAGGTATAAATGTTACACTCCACACACATACGCACACACATACGCACACACACACACACACCCCCCCCTCAGCCTGTTTTGACAGCGTGCCGACTTCTAAAGGTGGAGATCGGCGAATCTGTCCGAGAGCTGCCCCTGAGTAGGACCTCGGTGCAGGGCTTTCCCCTTTCCCCGAAGTTAGCACGTAGACTGCTGGAATGTGGGATATTGGTGGAGCAAATCTTGGCCAGAAATGTTGATTCTAAGAGGACCAAGAGTAAGCTTATTGTACGTCGAAGCACCAAACCACATATCTGCTGTTCAACCCACATCGATTGTGTACTCATCTTGTTTTATAATCTCTTTGACGGAGCGTATCGCGCTGTGTTCTAGGGGTTCCCAGCCTGAATGCTGCAATGGATCCAAAACCCGAAGAGGCCATTCACCATGAACGAGAAATCCGCATCATTTGCGTTGGCGCGGGAGCTTCGGGCTTATGCTTGGCGTATAAGCTCCAAAGATCTTTCCGGCGATTTAAGCTGACAGTGCGTACCCTTTATCTCCGGTTGTATATCCTATGGAGGACACTCCTAACAGGCGTTCAGATATATGAGAAGAACGAGGAAGTTTCGGGAACATGGTACGAAAACACATATCCAGGGTGAGCCACCCCATTCAAATCGAAGTATCTGCTAGGCTAATGCATACTCTTCTGCGAAATGTAGATGCGCTTGTGATATTCCAGCACACAATTATGTGTATACCTTTGAGCCAAAGCCGGACTGGCCCAATATCTACGCAAGCTCTCGGCAACTTCGGCAGTACTTTCATGACTTCTGCTGCAAGTATGATCTCATGAAGTACATCAAGCTTCAACAAAAGGTTTTTGAAGCTCGATGGGCGGAAACAGAAAGGGCCTGGAAGTTGAGGGTTCAAGATTTGACTTCGGGACAAAGCTTCGACGATACCTGTGATATTTTCATCTACGCTTGCGGATATCTCAATCATTGGGTGTGGCCAAAAATAACTGGACTAGACGAGTACCAAGGAGACTTGGTCCACAGTGCTAATTGGGTATGTACATGTTCGAAACAAAATATTCCCTATTCCGGACAATTTCACGGATTGCAGAATATTCTCCGGGAGCAAAAGCTCTCGATATCCCTTCGAGATGTCTCAGAATTCGGAATTCTACCTTCAAGGAGGCATGCTGACTCCGCAATCATACAGGATTCCAGAGTTGAGCTGAGAGATAAGAAAATAGGCTTGATTGGCAATGGGTAGACTTCCTCGGGCTCTCATTCAACACAAAACAGCTTACCCAAATAGGTCTTCTGCGGTACAAATCTTAACTCAGATCCAACCTGAAGTTGCTCGCCTGACGCATTTTATTCGTTCACCACTCTGGATTTTTCCTCCCATAGAAGGCGATCAACGACCTTATACTCCTCAAGAAATCGAGACGTTTACCTCTGATCCGAGGTACTTGTTGAGCCTTCGAAAAAGAAACGAGGCTACTGCGAATAGCATGTTCAGTGAGAATGTGCACGCGTCAATGTGTACGCTGCTAATTCGCCCTAGGTCTCTATTTGCGAAACTCTGTCCTCCAAAATCAAGTCAAGACGTTAGTGACATCGAAAATGAAAGAAGACTCGGGATACACATTTCCGGAGGATAAATTGATCCCACGCTACAGCGTAGGCTGCCGAAGAATTACACCGGGCCCTGGATACTTGAAAGTACGACTAAATGTATATGCGCTCGGGTACAAGGCGTTTTGGCTGAAATATAGCAGGCTTTGACCCAAGAAAACATCAATGTCGAGTATCAAGGGGTCGCCGCTCTTACAAGACAAGGTTGCAAACTCGACAACGGCCAGGAAGAATCTTTGGACGTCATCATTTGTGCTACAGGATTTGATACTTCATTTAGACCTCGATTTCCCATCCTTGGCTTCGACGATAAGAATCTGCAAGATGTATGGGCAAGTCAGCCAAAGTCATACTTGGGTATTGCGGCAGCAGGGTTCCCCAACTTACTAATGCTGCTTGGACCATGTTCTCCAATTGCAAATGGTCCTATTATGTCCGCAATCGGTAGGTGCATTCCGTGAGCTTCCAATTGACCCTATCAAGTATATCAGCTGAACAGATTAAATGATTTAGAAGCTCAAGCGGATCATATACTTATGTTGGTTGATCGTTATCAGACTGAGAACATAGATTCGTTTTGTCCCAAGACGGTGGCAGTCGACGACTTTGCGGACCATGTTCAGAGCTTTATGCAACACACTGTCTGGACTGAAGGCTGTCGATCTGGATTCAAAAACAACACTGTTAGCGATCGCATCCCAACCTTATGGCCCGGGAGTACACTGCATTGTCTGGAAGCGCTGAGAGAACTGCGAGCAGACGATTGGGACATACGATACCATGGCAACCGCTTTGCTTGGTTGGGCAATGGTATCAGTCAGACTGAATTCGATCCGACCAGCGATCTGGGATACTCCATCAGGGACCACGACGATTCTGCGCTCTCAAGTCGGGGTCTGCGAAGAGAAATACTGTCAAGGAGTGGGACCCAGCCAGCCCGAGAGCTGCACAGGAGGCACCAGCCTGATGTTGTTAACTTGTAGCTTCGCGAATTTATCATTTTGTCGAGATCAAGCCCGGTCAGCTAGATGCCTGTTGATCTACCCGAACACAGAGCGGCTAGCTGACAATGAAAAACCCGACGCTGACGTAAAATGACAGAGTGCAATCTGATAGATTACTTTTGATGGTGTCACAACAATCTCTGTAGGTTTCATCTTGATCCCAAGTCTGAATTTCACCACAACATAGCTTCCCCGAAGCCTTTTCTGTTTCGGAAGCTACAGTTGCCTTTTTACTACCTTCGCTTCGATGATTCGTCATTGCGCGCAACCTTCGGGTACGAGGAGTGGCTCCACTTGGGCTTTGAACTCAAGCGTGGCAGTTCTCATGCGTCACTTGCAGTGTTCCTTTTTTTTCCACAAAATCCGGCCAAGCCGCGCGACCTCTCTTCTCAAATCAGACGCTTATAAGGGCCTACTCCTCCCAACGCAACTTTTCATGGCTTCTCGAGCGCTAACGTTGGGAGCCGTGCTCTGCTCCAGGTACTCTCGCTTTCTCAGCAGAGAACGTTGAGACCTGGAATGAGTTCTACTTCTAATCTCTTCGCGACGACCCATCGACAGCAGGAAGGAGACAATGGGACACAGCATTCTTCGCCTCCATGAATCCACTCACTCCTTCCCCTCTACCCTCATCATCATTGCACCGGTTCCCAATCCGTCATCGTCCGACGCGGCAAGTTCCACCTCGAGGCCCAACGTCGCAAATAACCAAGCCCTTGACTCAGCCGCAATCATGCTGAATGCGTCCCATTGAGATGTGGACGGCCAACAACTGTCCCTCAGGAGCCTACTTGATATCAGTCACGTCGATTCTGTCATTTCTCATGAGGATAAGAAGCTGCAATCGTACACATTTGCAGCCCCAGGTGGGATTGCCCCCATACCAATCCCATACCTAACAATCAACGTGCCCACATCGTCAACACCCTCCAGCGGCGCATACGACAGCCTCGCAACCTCCAGTGGTAGGCGCTCAGTGAGTTTGCATTGGCATCTTGCGCCCTGCGGTCCCGCATCTCCAGGGTGCGGAAAGCCATGTGTGGCTTCCACAAGATTCCGGGCCCGACCGTTCCGTTGATGGGCTGTTCAATCTCGCCCGACTTCCCCCAGCTCAAACAACGTAGTCAGGGTACCGGGAAGTAGACTGCAATCGGAAAAGCTATATAACGCAGTCAGTTGTATCCGTCTCTCATGGATTCTCCAATGGCAATTTTGATTGGTTGCCGTCGAATAGGCAGTCTGCGATAGGGGCTAGGAGGAATTGGACTGGGATTAGGGGATCCTAGGTAGCTCAGCCGCCGCCTAGAAGTTGGACTTGAATTTTTGCAAAACTCGACGCGTCGGATCCAGGCTCTCTGCAATCAACATGTGCGAGACAGGCCTTTGCAATCAAACCATAGGCGCAATCATCTCATGAAAGCTCGTCGATAACGCACTCCGTGACTAATCCATTAGGGAGGTTTAGCAACGTTTTCACAAAGATTTACACTACCTAAATAGGCAATGAATATGTGATCTAATCACATATCGCTATCCTTAGCACTGTCGATCGTTCACTTTATAAAAACGGTTCTCACTAAATATAAATCGTTTTCATAAAATTATTTACTCTTTTAGGCGTTAGCGTAACAATTTAATCGAACGTTTATTTGAAAATATTTAGCAAATAGAAAATCGATTTATTTATCGTATATTTAACTCTTTATACTTAAAACGATGAATTTTAAACGAAAAAACACATTTGATATTAATATATTGAATATGAGACGCATAAAAAAACACGCTCAATATAAAGTTGAAAAAAACGATTCAACATTATTCGAAATTGTCATAATTTTAGATTCGATATAGTTTATTATTATCGATCAAGGTTAGCTTTACGACTCAGTCTTATATTAATATGTTAAATCGTAATTTAATCTCTTATTTTTATATGTATACATTTATATTTAAAACTTTATAATTAAAATTTCATTTAAATCACATTTAAACATTATTTAATTCTACGTATAATTTTTAATATAATTTTAATTATTCTTTTAAATGATAATGATTTGCAAATTAATTATTTAATCGAAATAAATACGCGTATAAACTTTACTATGCGTGCGCATTACGCAAATACGATAATATTATTATTATAATTTCGACGCGTTTAACGTTAATGAAAACGAAAAAAAAATAAATCGAATAAAGCTCACTCGTTACACATAAATATATGAAATTTCATATTTAAATTTTGCACAAAAAGAAATCTCATTGAAATTAAAAAAGAATCGACTTTGATTAATAATGATAAAAGATATTTTATCAAAAAAGTCAACGAAAAATGAAATTGAGATTTTTGATTCTCCGCCTCTCATGTCTTAAAGGTTTTTATTAAATCTTTTTCAAAATTAAATTATTCAATCAGATTTAAATTTTATATAAAAAATATCTTTATCACGATTCGAAAAATTAAAAGATTCGAATCGTGAGAAACATTCATTTAAAAAAAAAGAAAACAAATCTCGCGATAAGTCGCGACGATACATAATTGAATTAAACGAATTCGAGAAAGAATTCGTGTTATTTAAAGATATTAATGTCGAAAATAAAAATGAAGAAATTGTATTTAAAAAAGTGCAAATTAATGAGCGCTTTTTAAAAAGCGTCTTTCAATATTTAAAAAAGTGATATAACGCGATTCGAATAATAATTATTAATATCGTTATTTATTATAAATAAATTTCAGATTTTATTAAAAATGTTCACATTAATAAATAACATTTTGTTTTTATAATATAATAATTAAAAAAGTTTATTAAAATGTTGAAAAAATAATAAGAAAAAATCAAACGATTATGATATTTTCGCGAAAAATATCGCGATTTGATCGACAATCGAATTAAAAAGATTTTTGATTTTAAAAAAGAATTGATCGTAATAAAGATCACGATCTCGAAAAAGAATTTCAAAAATATAAAATATGTGAATTTTGACGACGAGATTCGACGCTTTAATTTTATTAAACGTGTTATAACATCGATAAATATAACGATATTCAAGATAATTTTATATGAAATTATTTATCGTAACATTTTTGTTATAACAGATTTTATTTTTAATAAATCGAAAAATAAATAATTCGACGTTAAAAAGTTTCACGATATAAAAGATAATAAGTTTTACGAGATTTAATATATAAAGTTGAATTTCAAGTTTCGTAATAATTGAAAATTATATTCGAATAAATAAAATAAAATTAATTATATTCGCGATTATTATAAAGACGTCATTTATGATATAATTAAAATTAAATTTATTAACATTATAATCTTAAATTATTATTTTAATGTTAATAAAATAATATACGATTTTAATTCGTTATTCACGAAAATTAATCGAGAATAAAAAGCGAAAATAAAATTTTAAAATTTTAAGTTTATAATAAGTGTTAAAAATCTCAAAAAAAGTTTTTTTGTTTTTTACGCTCGTTTTATCGTTGAAATTGCTTTATTAAATTTTATTAATTTATTAAAACGAAATTATTTAAAGAGATTAATTTTTTGATGATTGAGAAATAAGATCATAAATAACATTATCTTTATCGATTTTTTTATTCTCATAATTCGATTACATTAATTTAATATAAAATTTCGAATTAATGATAAAATATATGAAATTTTTTTCAAAAAAAATGTGTTAAAAAAAACATTTATGAAAATGTTAAAGAGAAGAAAAGGTTTTTCTTTTTCGATAATTTCGAATTTATATTTTTAAACAAATCAAATTATCGAATTCATTAAATTTATCGAATTTATAAAATTTGAAAATCGATATTAATTATTTACATATTAAATATAAACGTTGAAAAATCAAAAACGTTATTATAAATGTTTAAAATAAGATTATAAATATTATAACGAAAACGCTCTTATTACGTATAAAATCGTTAATTAATTTATTAAAAAAAACATCGTTATCAAATTAATAATTATTCGAATCATTATTTCAAAAGCGAATAATATGAATTCTTTAATCGAATTAATGAAAAATTAAATTTTTTTGATAAAGTTATCTTTAAAAAGATTGAGAATTAAATGCGCATAAAAATAAAACAATTATAAACGACGAATTTAAAAAATCTCGTTATCGTTATTCTCTTTTTTTGCGATTTTATAAAGAAATTAAAATAAAAAAGATAATTGAACTTTTATAAATACGTTTAATCGCAAAAAAAATTTGTTATAACAAATTATTTAATAAATATCAAAGTCTCAACAAAAAGCTTCGTTGATATAAATTATATTAAAAAATATAAATTATTAACGATATCGTTAATTAAATCATATAAATTGCGATTAATCGACGATAAATTAAAATCGAATATTACATATATAACACGATTTCAATTTACGTTGAGAAATCACATTAAAAAATTATGATCTTTAATTATCTCATTAAATAAATATGATGTTATTTTGAAAATGTTATGAATGAAATTATATAATTCTCAGATGTTCTTTATAAAGAGATTTCTTATTTTTAATTTAAATCATTACACGATTAATTGTTTATTACATTGTTAATTTTTCACGATTTATAATAAATCTTTTAAATCAAAAAAAAAGAAATATATAAAAAAGATCGACATTGTTGAAATCTTTATATATACTTTTATTCGCATAAAAAATAATAATAATCAAATATACGTTATATAATTAAAAGATTTTGAAAGATTAATATAATTAAAAAATGAAAATCATTTTTTAAGATTTACGATAAACGTCGCAATTATTATATCGAAAGATTATAAAAAGTTCTTTTAAAAGTTGCGAAAAGATTTAATTATATTAAAAAAATTGAAAATCAAGATGTTTAAAGCGTATTATAAATAAATAAATGTTTAAAATTCGATGAAAGTTAATAAGCTTTCATTTTATAAAAAAGTGAATTATTTTATCAATTTATAAATAAAGACAATGTCGTCGATTAAACGTGTTTATGAGATATTAAAAAAATAAATCATAATTGTTAAAGAATATGTCGAGAAAATGTTAAAGAAGGATTATATTCGATCAAATATCTTTTTATATACAATTTTTATATTGATCGTGAAGAAATTCGACGATAATTTACGCATTTACGTAAACTATCGTGCATTAAACGTTTTAATTATTCGAAATTAAAATGCATTTTTATTAATAAGAAATATTTTAATAAAGTTATATATAATTAAATAATATATTAAATTCGATATAATTATCACATTTAATGAAATTAAGATTAAAAAAAAATATGAAAAAAAAATAACGTTTCTCATAAAATATAATTTATTTGAATATATAATAATGTCTTTCGAACTATATAATGCGTTAAACACTTTTTAAATTTTTATTAATAATGTTTTACGCGAATATTTGAATATATTTTACTCTGCGTATTTCGACGATATTTTAATTTATAATAATATAAAAAAAAAACACATTAAGTATATAAAAAAAGTTTTGAAAAAGTTATAATAAATTAACTTATATTTAAATATTAATAAATGTGAATTTTATATAACGTAAATAAAGTATTTTGAATTTATCATAATTATCGAAGATTTTAAAATGAATTTATAAAAAATTGAAATAATACGAAATTAAAAAACGTCGAGATGCGTTAAAAATGTTCAAATCTTTTTCGAATTCATAAATTTTTATAAAAGATTTATGCACGAATATTCGAAAATTATTGCGTTATTTTTTAATTTTATACGCATCGAATAGAAGTTTTTTATATTTTTTTAAACATTAAATAATTTCAAATAAAGATTATTTAAAAAGCTGAAAAAGGTTTTTATAAATGCGTCAATTTTTGTTTATTTTAATTTCGATAAAAAGATATAAATCGAAATCGATGTTTTCGATTATATAATAATTATAATTCTCTCTTAAATAAATAATTAAAACGTATTACGTTCAATCGTTTTTATGTTCAAAAAAATATCATCTCAAAAATGCAATTACGAGATTTATAATAAAGAATTATTAATTATTATATATATCTTCGAAAAATAATATTTTAAATTAATCGAAATATTAATTGAAGATTTAATCAAAATTTTTATAAATTATAAAAATTTCGAATATTTTATAATAATGAAACAATTAAATCGAAGATAAGCGCGTTAAACGAAATTTCTTTTTAAGTTCAATTTTCGTATTATATATAAATCGAGAAAATAAAACATTAAATTCGATAATCTCATTTATCGATTTAATAATTTTTTATAAAATAACATTAACGATAAAAAATAGCATTAATAATAAATGCTTTTAAAAATTAAATATTTGAAAAAAGAAATGTAATAAACGTTAAATCTTACGCCTTTGCTTCTCGACGACGTTTTTTTAACAATTTATAATTTAATAATTATAATATACGATTTAAATGAAAAAAAAATCGACGATGAAAAGTTATTAAAAAAATCATCGTTTAATATTTTGAAATTATATATTGAAAAGTTATTAAAATTAATAAATGATTTTATTATCGAGTCGAATATTATAATATAAATGAGAGATTTATATAAAAACGATAAAAATTTTTAACGAATTATTTATGTTAAAAAGATCGAAAAAAGAAGAATTTTTCAAAATTTAATTAAAAAAGATCTTCGATTAAAATTAAAAAATTGTTAATTGAAAAACGATTTATTGTATATACGCAGACGATTATATATATTTAACGATATCGAATTGAAAATACGCATAATCAAATTTATATATAATTTATTATTAAACGATTATGTAAAATATGCTATCATATATAATAAAATTAATATATATTATTATTAATCTCGAATAATAAACATCGTTTTCAAATTTATCGATAATTATTATATTTATAAACGATCAAAAAATTATAAAAAAGACAAATATGAGTTATTTAAGTTTCTTTTTATATTAAATAAATATTAAAAAAACATCTTCATTAACTTTATCACCTCGTTATTTATTTATAAAAAATATAATAAAGATTATTAACACGTTATAATTATTATAAATCGATTGATAAAAAAAAAAAAATTTATAATTTTAAACTCTTTCGAAATAAAAATCGTTATATAAATCTTTCTCGAATGAATTTAAAGAGAAAAAGAATATTTGTTATGATTGCTTATTAGATAGCTTGGCATTTAATATAGCGTAGCTTTTTTAATATAAAGAATAGAAAAATCATCACATATTTAATAACATAACTTGTTTTTTTATTTCCTTTTATTCTTTTGTTTTCACATATTAGAAAAATTATTTCGTGATATAAAAATCTCATTTTTATCGAAAATCTTATTAGTTGATAACAACATTGAATATTCGTTTCAATGTTATTAATTTCAAACACTAATTCTTCGACATAATCATTAACTTTCAAATATCAAAATTCTTTTTCGTTAAAACCGAATTTTAAAACGAGCATCTCTCGTTTCAGTTTTCACTTTATTCTATATTAGATTTTCTCCTATATTAAATTCTCTTTTATATTAAATTTTATATTTCGAGTTTCGAATTTCGAATCTCGAACCTCGAATCGAAATCGAATTATCGATTTTTATAACTCGAAACGATTATATAAAACAAATGCTTTTCACTTTCTTCGTCGAAAAAAATTTCTTTTATAACTCTCTTTCTCAATTCGTTATATTTTTATATTTAAAATATCGAATTTTATCTCTATTTTGAATTTTATGTCTCGAAAGATTATTATTCTCACTTTTTAATTTAAGAACTTTTTTCAAAATAAACACGTTTTTACGAATCTTTTTAATTAAGACGTTCGTCGATTTATATCTCAAATTATAAAAGACAATCTCAGGCCTTTAGAGATTAACAAAAACGTTATAAGTTTTTCTATCGACGAACGTATCAAAACTCGATCAACGTCTTTAAAACTATATTCTTGATCGTCGAATTGAATAATTAATTAATCTTTTTTACGAATTGCTCTTCGAACATTTAATTAAAAAACTCGAATCTTTTAAAGACTTTAAAACTCATTTTTAATAAAAATAACGTTTTATACTTTTTTTGTTATCTCATTTATCAAGATAATCACTTAAAAAGAAAATAAAATAACTTTTAAGAATTTATTTAATAATAATCTTACATTTAAATTTGTTTATTTTATTAAAATTTTTTTCGAGAATCTATTTAATAATAATTTTACATTTAAACTTATTCATTTTAACGAAACGATTATTTTTAATATAAAAAGTTCGATTCTTTAAAGAAAAGAACGACGTCAATTTATATTCACATTAAAACGTTTTATTTTTTCACTCTTCTCGTCGATAATTCGAAAATTCAAATCACTCTTTACATTTTTTTTATCTTTTAACAATTTAAAATTCCCTTCTTTTTCGTCGAAAAGAATTATCTTTAACAAAATGATCAAAAATAATAATAATCTTAACGAGTTTCGTAATTTCTTTAATATCGGTTTTTTCAATTCCGACAACAATCGAACTTTTATTTAGAGTTAATCAGAGAATTTCGAACAAGAAAACACGACGAGATTTCTATTTTCTACTTCTTTAAAAGTAAAATCTATTATATAATAAATAATGCTATAAACTATACAAATAACCTTAAATAACCTTTAATTTATATTCGATTTAATAAATTTTTCTGAACCGCAAAGATCTTAAAAACCTTTTAAATAAACTTAAAAAAAATTTGAAATTTTTTTTCGTGCTTTCGATTTGAGATTCTTTCACTCAAATTTAAAAGAATTTTACGATATTAATGATATTGTCTTTATAAATAAAAAGAACATATATCGAAAAATATATTTTTTTTATCAACGAGTAAAAGATTACGTTATAATTAAAAAAAAGAATATCGTGCGAGCAAATTTTTCTATTTGTTTTCATGAAATAACACTTTTTTGATAATTAAACACTTTTTTTTAAAATGAGAAAAATATCATAATGCAATTATAAATAAGATTTAAAAGAACATTCACTCGTTTATAAAAAAGATTCAAAATCTCGATATTTTCGACATTAAATCAATTTATTAAATAAATATACACTTTCGTTAACGTTGAAAATAAAAGAAATCTTACAAGTTATATATAAAGCGTCTTTAAATATATAATATAAATAAAGATTTTCGATAAACATGCACAAGCTACTTAAACATAAAATCATTTAAATATAAATTTATAAATTTCGATATCTTTTTTAACTTTTCTGACCACGCTTTAACAATTCACGAAAAAACTTAATAACAAAAAGAAATTTTGATATCGCATTTATTAATAAAAAGAAACACAACATAAAGATATATAAAAGAAAGTTCGAAAACGAGATAAAGAAAAAAATCGAAAACGAGATCGAAAATAATAATTTAATAAAGATAAATTTCTACTTAAAAAAAGATAAAATGAATATTAAAAAGCGTTATAACGATTTTATTTTTCTTCACATTTTTTTATAATGTCGAGTTTTCGTGAATTCGATATTCGTGTTTATTAACCAACATCATTATATTCGATTTACGAAAATTAATAACATTCGAATTTTTTTATGTATTTTCAATACGCTTAATAAGCTTATAATTTTCAATAATAAATATCAAACGAATAAATAAAAGCTTATTCACAATCGAATCAATTTTCTTTTTTTTAGATTATATAAACGCAAGCATCAAAGCTCGTATCATCGCTTATATAATTAAAAAACGTTTTATTCGCTTTAAAACAATCATTAATAATTACGATAAAAAATGCTCAATCGAACAATTATCGTTAAAATTATGAAAATAATTATGCGAATCGTGATGATCGATTTTTTTATTAATAAAGATCATATAACGAAAATTAAAAATCGTATAAAAATTAAAGATTATATAAAAATCAGAGATTTACGAAGATGCCGTCTTTTAGGGTTCCCCAAAAAACATATTTTAACGATTTTCTTAATGAGAATTATGATTTCGAGGGTTATTATAAAGATATTAATTATTAAAATCTTTATATATATTATGAAAATAAGAAATAATTTCACAATGCGAATAAAGAGACTTTTATTGAGAAAAAAAAAGACTTTGAAAATAACGAAATTAATATTGAATTTATATTTATAACATATTATATTATTATTGAAAAGAAAAAAAAATAATCTCAATATCGTATTTGCAAAAAAGACTTTTTCTTAAATAATTTATTACACGCTCACATTAAGATCAAATCTTATTTTCAAAAACATTTTTAAAAGAATTTTGATTCTCGAAAACATCTTTAAAAGAATTTTAATTCTTCGAAGAAATTTAAAATCGTTTCTACGATTATGAATTTAAAATTATTATATATAATCGAATCTTCGACATTATCTTCTTTTATTTTCGATATAATTTTTCGATTATAACATTATTTCATAAAATTAATGAATTTTATAATGAAAACGCCGTTAAAATCTAAATGTTTAAATATGAGATATTTTATAAACACGATTAATAAACTTTTCTTAAAAAAACTACTCCCCGAATTCAAATTAAATAAATATAAAATTTCAATAACTTTGCGAGGAATTAATTTCAATAAACATTTCATTAATAAATAATTTAATCTCTCATTTTTTATAAAAGAGAAAAACGATAAAATTTCAATTTTTATAAAATTTATCAAAAATATTCACGTGATAAATAATTTAAAAGTGAATCTCTTAATTAACATAAATATTCTCAATTTTAAAAATGTAATCATCGATATTTCGAGAGAGAAGATAATTTTCACAAAATGCGAATATATTATCGTTTTTATTCAAATTATCGCTTAAAATAATATTCGAATTTAAAAAATCATACGCTCGAAACGCAAATAAATGATTTTATTTAAAATGATGAAAATTGTAAGCATTTTCTTACGCGATAAAGATCCTCTTCTCGATTAAGACTTTATTTTTAAATCAAAAATGAAAAAAATGTATTCTCATTTCATAAACGCAAATTTTAACTTTATAAATGTTCGAAATGATTTTACACATTCGCTCTTAATTTTTTATCATTAAAAAATAAACATTATCATAAAATACGAGATTTAAAAAAGTTATTAAATTGATTTAAAAAATTATTTTTTGATAACAAAGGCCTTTAAGAATAAGGAATTTATGATTACGAAATTCACGAATCTATTAAATTCGAAATCAACACTTAAAAAAGTTTTAATCGATTCCTCTTTGAAGACTCAATTTTTAAACGAAATAACGATTTATAATAAATAAAAATATATAAATATTATGCGTCGAATCGTGAAAAAAAATTTTAAAATTTGAAAAAATATCGAAAATATGATCGATTTATCCGAATTCGAATGAATATAAATATTTATTATTACAAATTAACAATTTTCGATAGCGAAATTGAGAAATAAAATGTATTTATTTATTTCGAAAATCAAAAAATTAATAAACGAGAAGTTTAATAAGATGCATTTATAAAAGAAAATATATTAATTAATAAAACCTATATCTTTTATCTTTTCGATTTTTATAATTTATAAAATCGTTTATATTGATTTAAAAAAGATTTCGAAATGAAAAGAAAAAATAATTATGAATATTCGAAAATTAAATAAGATTATTATTTTAAACAATTATTCAATTTCGTTTTAAAAGAACATCGTTACTTTTATTTAAAAATATAATTTCATTAACGTGATCGATTATAATAAATAATTTCATTTGTTTTTAATTAAAAAAAATCATTATTAACGTTTCATTATCATATTTTATAAAAAATCGAAACATTTCAATGTCGCAATAATGGGGTTTAAGAATTCTATTCTTTATATATAAAGGAAAATAAACGAATTTTTATATTAATATTATTATTTCGCAAAATGTTATATTGATAATATAATTATCTTTTTGCGAATAACGAAAAAACATTTCGAGCATTTAAAAATAATTTTTCGATTATTCGCGGAATTGAAGATCACTCTTAAATTTAAAAAATCTTATTTAAAATATTCATTCGTCATCTTATTAAGTCAAAAGATAAATGATTTTAAATTTATAATTATTGAGAAAAAAGTCACCGCGATCAAAAAAATGTGCTTTTTAAAAACATTAAAAAATTTGAAAACTTATATGAAAATAACGAATTGATTGCGAAGAAATGTATGATATTTTATTTAGATTTTTGAATTATTATAACGCTTAAAGATCGAATTTTTTAAACGCTCACCTACATAAAAAGGCCGAATTCGAAAAAAATATATTAAAAACATTAAAATAATTCTTATTAAAAAAGAGAAAAAGGCTTTTGAGATTCTTCAAAAAATCTTAATCACGGAAATTTATCTTTATTATCATGATTCGATACGTTAACTTTATATTAACCTCGACGAATTTAAAAAATATAAATTTAAAATAATTTTATATCACGTTCTCGATGATTCTTAAAAAAACTCTTTTTCAAAAATCAATATTCAATTTATCATGTTTTTATCGAAACTTTTGAATCTTACGAAGTTGAAATATTGATTCACAAAATTAAAAGTCGCAACTTTGATATAAATGTTAAAGAAGATTCCTCATATGCTGAGTCAAAAATCCGAAAAAAAGATAATCATCTTCACGAATCATTCTGTTATCATAAATATCGTACGATAAATTACACTTTTTTTTTCGTTCTCGAATCGAATAAATTTACGACTTATACGAGTTTTTTAATATGCTTCGCAATTTAATTTAAATGTGCGATAAAAATCTAAAAAACAAAATGTAATTTTAAATGTTTTTTTCAAACTTCTTTATAAGCGGGAAGAAAAATACAAAATTAATAAACCTAACGTGTTTAACGAAATTAATATTTATATTTTCACTTTAACGAAAATGTTTAAAAATTATTAATTTAAATTTGAAAAAGCGTATAAAAAAAATAAAAAATGATTTAAAATTTATAAATTTTTATTATAAAAAAGAAATCGTCTTTTGAAAGACGAAAAGTTCGTGAAAATAATAAAATTTTTAAACATTTAATTCGTGTAATGAAAAAAGCTCATTTATTATCGCGATTTATTCAATTTTAAAAAATGTTTTTACATTTTCAAAAATATAAAATAAAAGATATTCGAATTAACATATAATTTTTAAAATCATAACGACTTTTATAAAATTTATAAAAGAATCGTTGAAAGTTACTATATAAGACATTTGATTCGAAAATTTAAAAAATATATATTATATTATTCACAATGTTAATTAAATCAAATTATTAAATACGCGTTTTATGAAATTTTAAAGTTCATAATAACTCCGCTTACAAGTTTTTATATAATTACGATAAATTTCATTTTAACTCTTCTTTCTTTAAAAAACGAAAACGACATTTTAATAAATATAATATACAAATTTTTGAAAAGAATAATAAGCGTTATCAAAAAGACAATTTAAAACGTAATAAAATAAGCGATAACGTTATTAAAAGCTTTTACGAATTGAGGAATTTTATAAATCATTATCTCGAATCGCGATTCGAAATTCCTTTTTAATCTTTGAAAAATCATTTTCATTATTTTGAAAACTAAATTAATGATTTTCACAATTTATCATTCATAAATTAATAAACAATTTAAAAAAATTAATCAAATTATAAAGATTACATTACGTTTTTATATTATTTATTATTTTAACGTTTCATAAAACAAGTTTTTCATTATTTTAAAAGAAATTTTAAACAATTCAATTAATGTTTTAACAAAAAAGATTATTAATGAAATCGTTTATAAAATGAAATTAAATAATGAAATAAATGTTAATAACGTCGTTATTAAAAAATAAACCGATATAATCGACGATAAAAATCGAAATCGTTAAAAAATTATCGATTTTCTTATTTTCGTTATCGCGAAAATGAAAATCAAATATAACAAAAAATATAAATCTTTAATTATGAAACTTGATGATAAAATATATATAAAACTTTATCACGAATATAAACTTTTTGAATTGAAAAATATTAAATTATTCAATCAAAGAATAAAATCTTTTTAAATTCTCAAACAATGAGAAAATCTAGTTTATAAATTGAAATTTTCGAAGATTTAAAAGATTTATTTAATCTTCTCGATCATTATGCTCGAATTCATATTAAAAAAAAAAATTTATATCAAAAATCGAAAAAAAAAGATTAAAAATCGATAATCGATGAAAATAAATTAACGATTAAAAATAAACATGAAATTGAGAAGCTTATCGATCGATAATGTTATGATTCGCTTTTCGATATTGCGGTTCATTATGAACCAAGGTTAGTTCTATAACTCAGTCTTACATTAGCGTGTTAAGTCATAACTTGATCTTCTACTTTTGCATATATGCATTTGTATTTAAAACTTTATAATTAAAATTTCATTTAAATCACGTTCAAACACTACTCAGTTTTATGTATAATCTTTAACATAATTTTAATTATTCTTTTAAAGTGATAATGACTTGCAAATTGATTATCGAATCGAATTGAAATGAATACGCGCATAAGCTTTGCTGTGCGTGCGCATTGCGCAAATACGATAACATTATTATTATAATACCGACGCGTTCGACGTTAACGAAAATGAAAACGAAAAAAGGATAAATCGAGTGAAATTCACTCATTATTCACGAAATCGAATATAATTCACTCGTTATACACAAAAAAGAAACTTGTCAAATTTAACGTCTTTAATATAATAATAAAAGATTTTTTCTCATCAAAAAAATCAACGAAAAATGAGATTAAGATCTTTAATTCTCCGCCTTTTATGTCTCAGAGGTTTATAATAAATTCTTCTCAAAATCAGATTATTTAATCAAATCCTATACAAAAAACACCTTCATCACTCGAAGAATTAAAAAATTCGAATCGTGAATGCTCATTCAAAAAAAAACGAAAAGAAAAGAAATTTCGCGACATCAAATCACGACGATACATAATTGAATCAAACGAATTCGAAAAAGAATTTATGTTGTTTAAAGACATTAACGATAGTGTTAAAGAAGAAGAAGAAATTTTATTTAAAAAGATGCAAATCAATAAGCGCTTTTTGAAAAGCGTTTTTCAACACTTAAAAGAGTGATATAATGCGATTCGAACGATGATTACGAATATCGCTATCTATCATAAATAGATTTCGGATTTCATTCAGAATGTTCATTTTGGTAAGTAATATCTTACATTTGTAACGCAGCAATTAAAGAAATTCATCATTATATTGAGAGGATAACAAAAAAAAGTTAAGAGATTACGACACTTTCGAAAAAAGTATCGCGATTTAACTGACGATCGAGTTGAGGAAATATTTGATTTTAAGGAGGAATTGAGCGCAAAGGTTATTATCGAAAAGAATTTTAAAGAGATGAAATATGTGAATTTTGACGACGATCGACGCCTTAAATTCATTAAGCGTGTTATAGCATCGATGAGCATAATAACATTTAAGACAACACATGAAAGCTCTCGTCGCAACACTTCTGTTGTGACAAATTTCATTTTTAATAAATCAAAAAATAAATGATTTGACGTTAAGGAATTTCACGGCATAAAAAAAAGCAAATTTTATAAGGCTTGATGTATAAAGTTGAACTTCAAGTTTCGTAATAGTTGGGAATTATATTTGAATGAGTAGAGCAAGATTGATTATATTCGCGATTATTATGAAAACGTCGTTTATGATGTAATTAAAACCAAATTTGTTAACATCACGATCTTAAATTATTATTTCAATATTGATGAAATGATATACGATTTTGATTTATTATTTATAAAAATTGATCGAGAATAAAAGGCGGAAATAAAACTTCAAAATCTCAAATTCGCAATAAATGTTAAAGATCTCAAAAAAAATTTCTTTATCTTTTACGCTCGCTTTATTATTGAAATTGTTTTTTTAAATTTCATTAATTCGTCGAAACGAAATCATTTAAAGAGATTGATCTCTTGGCGATTGAGAAATAAAATCATGAATGATATTGTTTTTATCGATTTTTTTACCCTCGTAATTCGATTACGTTAACTTAACACAAAATTCCGAATCAACGATGAAATATGTGAGATAATTTTTAAGAAAGAGATGTTAAGAGGAACATTTGCGGCAGCATCGAAAAATCGAAAAGACTTTTCGATAACGTCGAACTCACATTCTCGAATTAAAAGAAATCAATTCATCGAATTTATAAGATTCGAAAATCGATATCGAATATTAAAATATCAAGTATAAGCGTTGAAGAAGCAAAGACGATGTTATAAATGTTTAAAATTTAAATATAAACATTATGACGACAACGCCCTCGATGCGTGTAAACTCGTTAAATGATCGACAAAAGAAAATGTCGCTATCAAACTAACAACTTTCGGATTCGAAATCTCAAAAACATCAAACTCTTTTGTTGAATTGAGTTCGAGAAATTAAATCTTTTTGATAAAGTCGTCTTTAAAAAAATTGAAAATCAAGTGCGTAAAAGGATAGAATAATTATAAACGATGAATTCGAAAAACCTCGTTACCGTCACTCTCTTTTTTTACGATTTCATCGAAGAATTGAAATAAAAAAGATAATTGAATTTTTATGAATATGTACATATTTAATAAAAATCTATTAATGCAAATTGTTTAACGAATATGGGAATTTTAATAAAGAGCTTCGTAAACATAAATTATGTTAAAAAATATAAATTATTAACGATATCGTTAATTAAATCATGTAAATTGAGATTAATCGACGATAAGTTAATATCGAATATTATATATATGACACGACTTCAATTTACGCTGAAAGATCACATTGAGAAATTATAATCTTTGATTATTTCATTAAACAAATATGATGTTATTTTGAAAATGTCATAAATGAAACTACATGATTTTCAGGTATTTTTTACAAAAAAATCTCTTATCTTCAATTTAAATCTTTGCATAATTGATTGTCTGTTACATTATCAACCCTTCACGATTTATAATGAATCTTCGAAATCGAAAAAAAAGAGATACATAAAAGAGGTTAACATTATTGAGATTTTTATATATGCTTTTGTTCGCATAACGAAAAAAGAGGATAATCAAACATATATTATGTGATTAAAAGATTTTGAAAGATTAACACACGAATTAAAAAATGAAGATCGTTTTTCAAGATTCACGACAGACGTCGCAATTATCACATCGAAAGATTATGAGAAGTTTTTTTAAAAGTTGTGAAAAGATTCAATTATATTGAAGAAATTAAGAATTAAAATATTCAAAGCGTATTATAAATGAATTAACGTTTGAAATTCGATGAAAGTTAATAAGTTTTCACTTTATAAGAAGATAAATCATTTTATCAAGTTATAATCAGGAGTAGTATCATCTATCAAACGTGTTTATGAAATGTTAAGAGAATAAGTCATAGTTATCAAAGAATATATCGAGGAGATGTTAGAGAAGGGTTATATTCGAGCAAATATCTCTTTATACGCAGCTTTTATATTGATCATAAAGAAATTCGATGATGGTTTGCGCATTTGCGTGAATTATCGTACGCTAAACGCTTTAATCATTCGAAATCGAAATGTATTTTCATTGATAAAGGATATTTTAATAAAGCTATATATGATTAAATGATACATTAAATTCGATATAATTATCGTATTTAACGAAATTAAGATTAAGAAAGGACACGAAGAGAAAACAACGTTTTTGATAAAATATGATTTATTCGAATATATGATAATGTCTTTCGGATTGTGTAATGCGTTAAGCACTTTTTAAACTTTCATTAACGATATTTTGCGCGAATATTTCGATATATTTTGCTCTGCGTATTTAAATGATATTTTGATTTATAATAATATCAAAAAAGAACACATTAATTATATGAAAAAGATTCTCGAAAAATTATAATAAATTGACTTATATTTAAATATTAACAAATGTGATTTTCATATAAAGTAAATAAAGTATTTCAAATTAATTATAATTATTGAAAGTCTCAAAATGAATTTATAAAAAATTGAAACGATACGAAATTGAAAGGCGTTTAGATGCGTTAAAAATATATAAGTCTTCTTCGAATTCGCGAACTTTTATAAAAGATTTATACACGAATATTTTAAAATCGTTGCGTTATTGTTCAATCTTACACGCATCGAATAAAAGTTTTTTATGTTTTTATAAATATTGAATAATTCAAAATAAAAAGCATTTAAAGAGCTAAAAAAGGCTTTTATAAATGCGTTTATTTTTGTTCATTTCGATTTCAATAAGAAGACGTGAGTCGAGATCGATGCTTTCGATTATGTGATAATTGTTATGTTCTTTCAAATGAACGATTAAGACATTTTACGTTCAATTACTTTCATATTAAAAAAGATGTCGTTTTAAAAATATAATTACGAGATTTATAATAAAGAGTTATTAATCATTATATGTGCCTTCGAGAAATGACATTCAGAATTAATTAAAACATTTATCGAAAATTCAATTAAGATTTTCATAAATCATAAAAATCTCGAATATTTTATGATAATGAAATAATTAAATCGAAAACAAACACGTTAAGCGAAGTTTCTTTTTAAATTTAATTTTTATATTATATACAGATCGAGGAGATAAGGCATCAAATTAAATAATTTAATTCATCGATTTGACGATCTTTTAAAAAATGACATTAATGATAGAAAACAGCATTAGCATCAAATGTTTTTGAAAATAAGACATTTAAAAATGAGAATATAATAAACGTTAAATCTCGCGTTTTTACTCTTAAACGAAATCTCTTAGACGATTTATAATTTAACAGTTATGATTTATGATTTAAATGAAAAAGGCATCGACGGTGAGAAATTATTGAAAGAATTATCGTTGATTGTCTTGAAGTTATTTGTCGAAGAGTTAATAGAAAAATTAATAAATGATTTCATCATCGAGTCGAATATTATATTGAAAGTAAAAGATTCATATGAGAAGGATGATATTCTTTAGAGAATCATTTATGCGAAGAATATCGAATAAAAAAGAATTTCTTAGGATTTTATCAAGGAAGGTCTTCAATTGAAACTTGAAGATTATTAATTGAAAAACGGTCTTTTATACGTATAAAGACGATTATACGTATTTAATAATGCGAAATTTAAAACATAAATAATTAAATTTATACACGACTCGTCATTAAGCGATCATGCAAAACGTGTTATTATATATGATAAAATCAACACTTATTATTATTGACCCGGGATGACAAGCATCGTTTTCAGATTTGTAAATAATTGTTATGTTTATAAACGATCTAAAAGTTATAAAAAGGGCAAGTATGAATTTTTCAAGTCTCTTTTCGTGTCAGATAAATATTAAAAAGACATCTCCGTTGACTTCATCATTTCGTTGTTTATTTATAAGAGATATAATAAAAATTATCAACACATTATGATCGTTATGAATTGATTAATAAAGAAGAAAAAATTTGTGACCTTAAACTTTTTCGAAATAAAAACTGTTATATAAATCTTTCTCAAATGAATTTGAAGGGAAAAAGGTTATTCGTTCATCATTATCTTTAATCGAAATATATAATTTATCGCTTATTTCTAACAAAGACTGTGCGCGAGAATTAATATAAAATCGAAATTGTTTATTATATTTCATTTCGAAATTGACGGTCAAATTGAAAATGCGAACTCCGCGTTAAAATAATATTTTCGTATATATATAAATTATAATCAAAAGAATTAAATAAATTTTCTATTTATTGCGAAATTTAAAATCAATTCGATTAAGAGCGTTTTTATCGATGTAATTTCTTTCTTAATTATAAAGAAATACATATCTCGTTTTAATATTAAATCTTTAACATTTTAAGATAATAACGTTATTTAGAGAATAAAAAGAGACATTATGATTGCGGATAACTTTGTGAAAAAAATTGAAAAAATGCGAATTTATTTTCGATAGAAACTCGTTTAAATAAGAGACATTTAAAAAGAATACGTTAATTGACGTCGTTTATCAACATCAAAATTACGATTAAGAGATTTGATTATATTAAATTATCGAAACATTAGAATTACGAGACTCAATAAGTTCTTAAATCACAAAAATATAAGATCGTTTAAAATCGTACGAGTCATTAACAATTCGATATATGAACTCAGTTTATTTAATATAATGAAGAATGTCTTTTCAGTCTTTCATTTTTGATTGTTATATAATATTATCGATGATTCTTTATTTGAATAGAAGTAGTTTCCTTTTTCTTTTATGCATATAAACGAAAAAAGAACGAATTATTCAATTGAGGAGATTCTCGACTTTAGGATAAATAAAAAACGAAAAGATTTTATAATAAAGTTTAAAAGTTGTTTGATGTATAAAATTAAATATATTAATTATGATGATGACGATGATTCACTTATATGATAAATTTTCACGAATGTTGTCGGTTATTTAAATTTGATAATAAATTTTCATTATAAATATTCAGATTATTAAGGTTTATATGCGTTTTTCAAGACTTTTAACGATTAAAAGTTTCTTTTTGCGTTATTAATACTTTATTGCGTTTATAAAATAGAAGAACTTAATTCTTTTCAATTTATGAAGTCGTAAGAATAAGCAAAGTTGTGAGAGGGTGCGGACATCGTTGTTGCTGTTGTATTATAAGTCTCTTTTAATTCAGTTAACTTATAATAAAGACTCTTAAAGAGTATCGCATAAAAGTTTCGAATTTAAAACTATTTCTCCGTTTTTCTCAATCATAAAAGTGTTTGTGTTTTTGAGAGGAAGGTAATGTTATGATTCGCTCTTCGATATTGCGGTTCATCATAAATTAAAATTAACTTTATAACTCAGTCTTACATTAACGTATCAAATTATAACCTAATCTTTTATTTTTGCATGTATGCATTTATACTTAGAACTTCATAATTAGAATTTCATTTAAATCACGTTTAAACATTATTTAGTTTTACGTGTAATCTCTGACAGATAAAAGATTTATTCGTAAGATAAAAATTCACGTTAAAAAAAAAGATCGTATAATATTTAATAAAATGAAAAAATTGAGAATCGACTTATAATGTTTAATATAATATAAAGAATTTCGATAAAACGAAGAAATTTATAAAAAATTATAATCGAAAATATAAAAAGATTTCGATAAAAGAATTTTGAAAGAAAAGAAATAAAAATTCTTCAAGAGATGTCGAAAGGAATATTAAAATTATAAAATTTTAATTTATTTTCATCAAATTGAACGTTAAAGAAAGCAATGAGGATTTATAAATTTAAATTCTTATAAATAAAAAAATGAGACTTTTAATTATGAGAATTTATTTAAAACACATATTATTATTATTTGAATAATGTTTAAAATCGAGAAAATTTTATTTCGAAAATTAATATCTTTTTATTTCACAATTCATTTTATTTCTTTTTTAATAAACATATTTCACATAATCTATATTTTGATTTTATAATTTTATAAATTTAAATTAAAAATGCGAAATTTATTTTAATTTCTTATTAATCTTTATCTCGATTAATTTAAATAATTATTTCAATTTTTCATTAATCTTTATCTCGATTAATTTAAATAACAACTTTGAATTAAAACGTAAATAAAACAAATTAAATTTTTTATTAATCGAATATTATTCACAAATATTATATTTTAAAATTACGAAAACGCAATTTCAAAAAGCGATAAATTTAAAAAAGTTTTTTATTAATAAACGATTCATTAAAAAAGAAATAACGAATTTCACTATTTGAAAAATTATTTTTTGAAATTAAATCAAACGTATTTCAAATCATTATTTTAATTATGAATTCATCTTAAAAGAAATCGTTTTCATTATTAATCAAATCAAATTTAAACAATAAAAAGATTCGATTATTAATTAACTTCAATATGAAAATATTCTTTTTTTGATATTGAATTACAATACCCGCAAATCACTTTTCACGTTTCACACCTTTTCACGCATTAAAAAAATCAAAAACCTAAAACTTTTTTCTTAAAACGATTTTTATAATCGCCTCGATCCGCTTTTTAAATTATCAATCAATATTCTTTTTTTATATAACATTAATTACGAAAAAAAATACATAAACAATTTTTTAACAGAAATTATAATGAAAAATAAAAAAACGAGGAATAAGAAAAAGAAGAAAATGATGAAAAAAGTTCAATCTATAATCCCGCAAATGCCAAAATAATAAACAAAAAAAAATTTAACGACGTCAAAATATTATTATAATAAATCGTTATCGAAAATTGATAAATCTTTAAATAAAACAAACGCAAATAATATGAAACTATTTTTATTAATTGATTTAAATTTATTCGACGCCTGAATAATGAAAATCATAAAATCGAACTTGATTGAAATTGAGCGAAAAGTCGCATATCCCGCAATTTTTTATAAATATTTAAATTCTTTTTATTTATATAAGAAAAAAGCCTTTAAAACATTTAATAATTTCGAAAAATGATTTTATTAAATGACATTCGAAATTTATTAATTCTTTAACATTAAAAATGTAAACGTTAATTTAAAACACAATATCGCTCATATTATCAACAATGTGTTATTAAATAAAAATTAAATAATTTATCAAAAACAAGAATACACGATTCAAAATAATGATTATAACCCGCGAATTAAGAATTCAAAAACCTCGAACATTAATATTATTGATAAATCGATATTTCATTTAATGAAAAATTTAAATACGTTATAAAGAATGTTTTTAAATATTATAATTAAACCTTTGAGAAACAAAAAAAAAGTCGATATTTTTGATTCAATTTCGAAAATCAAAAGATTTAAATCGAAATCGAATATAATTTTTTTATTAAAGATCACGAAAAACAATGAAAAAAATGATAATTTCGAGAAAAAAAAGAGCGAATCTATTAAATTCGAAAACGAATTATAACGAAATCTCGTCGATGAAAAAAAAAAAAAACAAAATATTAAACTTGAAATAAATAATGTTTTAAAAATTATAACAATTTCGTTATAAACAATCGACTTTAATGATGCGATCAAAGATTTCACAATCAAAATAAAAACAAGATTATCAAATTCAAAATCGATTTTCAAAAAAATCATTTTAAAAGATTTTATTTCGAAATCGAAAAATAAAAAAATTAAGTTTAAAGAAAAACTTTAAACTTTAAAATCATTAATTGAGAATTTATATAAAACATTTTCAAAAATAATAAATCATATTTAATGAAAACACTTAACTTTGCGAAACGTTAAACGAATTTTCATATTCGAAAATCAAAAATTAAAGCACGATGCGAAAGGAAATTCTCGCTCAAATATATAAAAAAAAACGCGCGACAATTAACGAAAAAAAATAAAAATGAAGAATTTTATTTTATATAAAATCTTGAAAAAAATCATTGAATCAATTAATTAAATTATTCGACAATTTAATAAAAAAAATCTTAAAACGACGAAAAAAATGTTCGAACATAAAAATTATAAAAAAAATTCTAAAAGTCTTAAAAAATTTAAATAATTAATTGATTTTAAAATCATCGCAGTCGACGAATATCGTATTATTTTTCAAAATATTCTCAAAACCCGTTTTATTATTTCAAATCTTTTATTATTAAAACATATTTTCATTCGTATTTCCGCACCTATTTTTTTAAATTTTTCAACGCTTTAATAAAAAAAAATAATCTCTTTATCTCATTATATGTTTTTAATCAAATTCCCGAATTCGAAAATATCGATAAATCTTATTTCAAGACATTAAACCCACTTCGTTCAATTTCGACTTCATTAAAATCGAAAAAACGAATTGCCTTAAAACACATTAATCTTTTTTTTTAAATATTAAATCGTTCACGATTGAGAAGATCGTTGAAAAAAAAGATTTTTATCAAAAGAAAACATAATAAAATGAAATAATTAATAAGCGCATTGTCGCCTTCGAGAACGTGAAAAGCTTTCGATGAAAGATAATTATTATAATTGTTTATTAAACAACTTGATATTCAACATAATGTAACTTTCTTAACATAAAAAATAGAAAAATCATTACACACTCAATAATATGATTTATTTTTCTATTTTCTTTTGTTCTTTTATTTTCACATATTAGAAAGATTATTTCGTAATATAGAAATCTCATTTTTATCGAAAACTTTGTCAATATTCGTTCATTATCATTTTTAATCGAAATATACAATTTATCGCTCATTTTTAATAAAGATTATACGCGAGAATTAATATAAAATCGAAATTATTTATTGCATTTTATCTCGAAATTAACAATTAAATTGAGAATGCGAACTTCGCGCTGAAGTAATATTTTTATATATATATAAATTATAATTAAGAAAATTGAATAAATTTTTTATTTATTGCGGAATTTGAAATTAATTCGATTAAGAGCGTTTTTATCGATATGATTTCTTTTTTAATTATAAAGAAATATATGTCTCGTTTTAATATTGAATTTTTAACATCATAAAATGATAACGTTATTTAAAAAATAAAAAGAAACATTGTAATTGCGAATAACTTTATAAAGAAAATTGAAAAAATGCGAATTTATTTTCGATAAAAATTCGCTTAAGTCAAAAACATTTAAGAGAAATACGTTAATTAACGTCATTTATTAATATTAGAATTACGATTAAACGATTTAATTATATTGAATTGTCGAAACATTAAAATTATAAAACTCAATAAGTCTTTTGATTATAAAAATATAAAATCGTTTAAGATTGTGCGAGCAATTAATAATTCAATATACGAATTTAATTTACTTAACACGATGAAGAGAGTCTTTTCTATTTTTGATTTTTGATTTTTATATCAAATTATAAAAGATTTTTTGTTAAAACAAAAACAATTTTCTTTTTTCTTTATACACATAAATAAAAACGAAACGAATCATTCGACGAAGAAGATTTTTGATTTTAAGATAAATAAGAAATGAAAAGATTTTATAATAAGATTTAAGAATTATTTAATATATAAAATTAAATATATCAAATATAATGATAATAATGATTCGCTCACGTAACAAATTTTTATAAATGTTATCGATTGTTTAAATTTAATAACAAATTTTTATTATAAATATTCGAATTATAATGATTTATATTCGTTTTTCAAGACTTTTTAAAATTAAGAATCTCTTTTTACGTTATTAATATTTTATTGCGTTTATAAAATAAAAGAATTTAATTTTTTTCAATTTGTGAAATCGTAAAAGTAAGCAAAATTATAAAAAGATGTGAACATCGCTATCTTTATTACATAATAAATTCTTTTTAATTCAATTAATTTATAATAAAGATTTTTGAAGAGCGCGATATCACGCTCTTTTTTTTTATGATTATTTTTTAATTTATTTTAGTTTTTTTTCAATTATAAAAGTGTTTGATTTATGAAAGAAGAATAGTGTTATAATTTTAGATTCGATATGATTTATCATCATCGATCAAGGTTAGTTTTATGACTCAGTCTTATATTAATATGTTAAATCGTGATCTAATTTTTTACTTTTGCATATATACATTTATATTTAGAATTTCATAATTAGAATTTTATTCAAATCACGTTTAAACATTACTTAGTTTTACGTGTAATTTTTAACAGAAATCGATAAATCATTTTATTTTTTCACATCACACACATTATTTAATGATTTATCGAAAATCAATTTTTATATATTTCGTATTTATTCGTTATAAATATAAAAAATTATGCTTTTAATTGAGTTCGAGATAATGTTAAAACTTTATTAATAAAATAACGATTTTAGCGCACATTTATCGCAATTCGTAAAAACCTCTTCTCGCAAGCGAAAAAAAAAACAATTATATTATTCGAACCTTTTTCAAAAAAATCTTAAAGTCAGATACGATAAAAAAGATAAAGAAAAAAAACATATATCGTTAATAAAAGAAAAGTTATTATTATTGAACGATCGTGATATTATAAAACGATATATAATCAAATAATAATAAGCGATAAAAAAATTGCGAGATCGAGTTAACAATTAAGCAATAAAAAACTTTTAAATATTAATTTCATTTCACATATCAAAAAAATAAAACATATTAAAAAAACGAGAAATTATAATAAAATCACGTTTAATAAAGTAAAAAGATATCGTTTTAATAAAGATTATTTTGAATTATCAAATGAGATATTATAATGAAAATATAAATATCTTTTGATTTAAAGTATAAATTAAATTCGAACATATTATTAAACGTTTATATGTTAATTATAAACGTCGTGCAAAAAATCTTTTTATAATGAAATATAATTAATTTAAAAGAGAGAATTAAATAAATCATGATTATAAAGCATAAATGAACGAATAAATTAAGATTATAAACGCTTAAAATTTAATAATTGATGCGTACGATAAAAAGAAAAATAATAATAAAAAAATTTCAGCAAAAAAACTTCGAAATTCGAAACATTATAATCGAATACGTGAAAATTTAAACAATAAATTAAGTAAAAAGTATACGAAGAAAATTATTATTATTATATCAATCGATAATAATAATGAAAATAACAAATCGACGAAGAATAACGACGACGAGATTATTATTAATAACGAAAAGAATATTAACGATATGCTCGATAATATTTTTATTTTTATAAAACGAACACATTTTCTTTTTATATCATTATTAATAAAATTAATGCGATTTATAAAATCGATATAAGATATTCTTATATCAAATTTATCGAATATTCAATTGCAAGTTATGCTCGCGCAAATTAACAACGATAATAAATCATCGCTTATTAAAAAGAAAAAGAAAACTTTAAAGAAATAACGTAAAAGAAAAAAAGTTAAATCGATTACAATTATCGAGGAAATAATTAAAATTACAACGATTATAAATAGATATTTTAATTATTTGATGAAACAATTTATAACATTCACATTTATATTCATAATAAAGTTTATAACATTCACATTTATACTCATAATAACTTTATTCGAAACATAAAAACGACTCGAAGAAATTAAGAAATTTATATTTATAATAATTTTTCAAATGAGAATAAATACGAAATATATCGAATTCATTATCGAACAATTAAAGATTATTAATAATCATCAAAACTTTATCACAAAATAGCTGAAAATTTTTATCGATAATATAATTCAAATTCAGCGTTAATTAAATACGATAAATTATAATATAAATATTTTACGCGAGAATTAAACTAATTTCAATGAGATGCTAAAATCGTTTATTAATAATTTATAAATTAATATTTTCGAGACGATAATAAACGACGAAAAAATATATAAACATTTTCGAAAGATTATAAATTATATATATAAATGATATATAAGTTTTATAAAAAGTTTTATCGAAAACGAATATATCGAAATTTAAATTATCACAATCTGCTTCGAAGAAACGAATCACGCGATCGAAAGAATAATTATAATTTTATAAAAAATATATATTTCATCGTCTTAATAATGTTGAAAGTAAATAATAAATTATTTAATTAAAATATTATATAAAATATAAAACTTATTAAGTTTACATTCGACGATAATCGAATAAAAAAAGTGAAACGAATTTAATTATTTTAACATTTTTACTCGAATAAAATTATATAACAAAATCACGAATTTCAATATTTGCGACGCTGAAAATTGAATAATAAAGATAAAAAAATCACATTTTCTTTGCAGCCGCATGCATTAACACTCTTTATATTTTTTTCTTTCTCTTTTATAAACGTCGAACGTCGAATAAATAAAATAATCGTCGAATAATAACAATGAGATTATCGAACGCACAATAAAAATGTGCGAAAAACACGAATTTGAACTTTTACGAAAATCAAAATCGAATAACGATAATGAGATAAATATCGAATAATTAAAATAAGCATCGAATAACAATAATGAAATTATCGAGTGTATAATAAATATCGAGTAATAATAATAAAATTCTCGAACGCATAATAAAAATGTTTTTATAAAACACGAATTTCGATTTTCACGAGAATCAAAATCGAATAATGATAATAAAATAAATGTCGAATAATGATAATAAGTCGAGCGTAAAATAGCGATAGTGAGATAATCTTTGAATAATAATAATGAAATCATCGAGCGCGTAATAAGTGTTTTTTGAAAAATACGAATTTCGATTCTCGCGAGAATTAAAATCGAATAATGATAATAAAATAAGCGTCGAATAAATAAAATAAACATCGAATAATAATAAGAAAATGTGCGTTGAATAAATAAAGTGAATATCGAATAATAACAATAAAATTGATAACGGTGATCACTTTCTTTTTTTTTTTTTTTTAATAAATAACGATAATAAAATTAATCGCGGATAATAAAAATGAAAATATCGAAATTTGAAAATGATTATATTTTTTTAAATATATTCGTTACGATGTTTTATATAAAAAATTTCACTTTTTGCAAAAAAACGATTTTTTGAAAATTTTATTTTCAGGTTATTAAATGCACATTAAAAATCGATTAATATATAATTAATAAATATATAAAAACGATTATATCGAAAAAAAAAGATGTGAAAAATTTGTAAATCATTTTTTATTAATATAGAAATTTAAATATCGAGAAATAAATATCGAGAGTATCGATTTTAAAATATAAATATCAAAAAATAAGTATCGAAAATATCGACTTTAAAATATAAACATCGAAAAATGAATATCGAAGATATCGATTTTAAAATATAAACATCGAGAAATGAATATCGAGGGCATTAATTTTAAAATATAAACATCAAAAAATGAATATCGAAAGCATCGACTTTAAAATATAAATATCGAAAAATGAATATCGAAAATATCGATTTTGAAATATAAATATCGAAAAAAAGATATCGAGAAATGATTATCGAAAATATTTTTTTATAAATTTAAATATCGTAATATGAGTATTAAAAAATGAAAATCGAGAATAATAATTTTAAAAATATAAATATCGAGAATTAAAAGCGTTATAAACGTTAAAGATATCGAAAATATAAATATCGAAAGCGTTAACTTTTAAGATGCGAGCGTCGAGAATTTAAACGATATAAAAATTATATATATTAATATTATTAATATCGAAGACGATAATATTATAAACGTATTAATAACATTATATAAATTAATAATAATAAAATAATAAAAAATTGATATAAGAATAAGCATTAAAAATATAAATATATTATAAAAAATTTAAATTAATTTTTATAAAGTGAGAATGCATAACGATTAATGTGTTAATTTTTATTATTCGTATTTAAATGAATCGATGAGCGCGATTATCGAATTAAACGTTTAAAGTTTTCAATAATAATAAACGTCAAATTTACTTATTTTATAATTATATAATCATTTTCGTAAATTTAATTATTACGATAAAGTTTTGCTTTTAATTATAATTTAAATAATAATTATAAATTTTTATTTCGATCGTAAATCGAATAATATTATAAACATTTATTTTAAATTTTAAAAATCATAAATGTGAAATTATAAAGAAAAAGTTTAAATATAAATTTTTTTTTAAATGACGTTTTAAAGCATTTACTATAATCTTAAAAAGATAATTATTTTTTAAACTTTTTAAACGTAATTTGATATAAAATATCGAACGAATTTTTGATTAAAATAATGTTAATTTGAATCGAATAAAAAATAATTATAAACTCCTTCGCTTCGATTGAATTAATTTAAAAAAACCTTTTCGAAAGGCAATTTAAATTCGATAACGATCGAATTTTAAAAACGATAATCGTTTATAATTTTCGATAAATGAAATATTGATCGTTTTACGTTATTTTAACTTTTTTAAATTTTATTGAATTACGTTTATAAAAGACGAATCTTAAATTCATAAATTAAATCGTTCAAATTTTCAAATCGCTTATTTAATAAACATTATTAACAATTATACTCTTTAAATAAAAATTTTTAAATAAAAAAATTTGAAAAAATGATAATCGAGAATAATTATGTTAGAATTTAAGATTTATTTTAATGAATTTTTAAAATGTGATGAGCGAGGTGATTAATTTTATTAAGAATTTTCTTTTTTATAATCGAGCGATGCTTTAATTTTTCGAAATTGTTTAAAATAAATGTTTGAAAAAATTTATCGTTGAGTTATTTAACATTATCGTCATCGTTTGAAAAAAATAAAAATTGAAAAATCAATTAATAAAATCACGACGTAAATAATTTAATTTTTTATAAATAATAAATCGAAATTTGTTTTTAAATTTATTCGAGGTCGAGCGTTTAACGAAATATATTAAATTTGATTTTAAATAAAGATTTTATAAAATTATCGACGATTTGTTTTTCAATAAAAACGTATTTTAAAACGATATCGTTATTTACGATTTTTTCGCGCATAAAATAATATTAAATGTTAATATATTTAAAGCGATTATAAAATTGAGAATTTTTAATTAAAATCACGATATTTTAATTATTATAAAAAATAACGATAATAAAGACGAAAATGAAATTTTCGAATTTTAATTAAACTTATATTACGAAAACGCGCTTTATTTAAATCGCATTATCATTATTAAAAACGTTAATTATCGATTTAAAAATCATAAAGTTAAAATCGTTAAAAAGTTTTTCGAATCAAATTGTCTCTTTAATAACTTAAATTTAATCGATATATTCGATTTTATAAATAAATAATATTATTATAAATTAACGTTTAAATAATTAATTTATAATTATATTATTAAAATTGAACACGTAATTAAAGATAAATCGTTTAATATTTTAATTATTAATTTAATTAATGTTGATATATTCGCGCAATGAGACGAGTTTCTTTTTATAAATAAATTTAAAATGTAACGTATTTCGCAAATATCTAAAAATTCTTTTAATTGTTTTTTAATAAAAATTATTAAAATTAAAAACGTAATAAAAGATTATAAAAATAACGTAAATGATATTTGAATGAATATTCAATATCGCGTATATTAAAAAATCGATAACGAATTGATATAAAAAGCGAGATTTTTCGATAATTTTGAAATCTTTAATAACGAATTTCAAATGTGAGATTTTTATTAAAATATCGATGATTTTAACACGATCGCTTTATATATTATAATTCTTAAAAACCTTTTTAAAATAACTCTTTTAATTAAACGTTATAATACGATTTTAACGATCGCGCATTATCTTTATATTTAAATAATAAATATATGATTTTAAATTCATTATTCGAAATTTAACATTAAAAGCGTTTTTAAATTCGTTGATAACGAATCGATTAAATCTCGCAATGAGAATATCGTCGACATAAATAATTACGATAATTTTCTTTTCGTCGTGAATAAAAACGTTGAAATCTTTCGTTAAAAAATGATATTCGAGTTTTCGAAAAAAGGTAAATATGATATTATATTAAATTCGAAACGATTATTTTAATTCGTAAAGCGCTTTTTTGAAACGATAAACTTTATTAATATCGTTTTTATATTTTTTAAGTTAACGAATATATATAATTTTTTCGACATTATTATATAAAAATGCGATTTTAACATTTATTTAATTTGATTTTAAATCGAAAACGATTATTATAATAAAAATAATTTTATAATTCATAAATTTAATAATAAAAACGAATTTTTTTTTAAAGTCGATATTTTCGCGTTATATATAATTTTGAATTATTTATCGCATTTTATATCGAATCATCTCGTTAATCGATTTACGTTTAAATTTATAAACTCATTTATTCTTTAAAATTTTACGACCCGTTGAAAATTTGCAAAAATATTAAATTTTATTATCGATCAAAAAATGATATTTTTTATTTATACTCAATTATTAATTCATTTTATATAAAACGTTCGTTATTATCTTTTTATAAATACGAGATTCGAATAATTTAAAATTATTTATTTTAATTAATAACGCGATGAAATTAAATATTAAGATTTTTGAAAATGTGATAACGACGAAAATAATTTCGATAAAAAAGATTTATTGTATATTCGCAAAATTTAAATTTATAATAACGATAAAAAATTCTTTAATACGCGATTTCGATATTTAAAAAAGTCGTTAAATCGAAAATGTATTTAAAATTGTGATGAAAATATTAATAATAATCGTCGATGAGAAAAGGTTTTTAAAGAACTTAAAAAAAAAAGCTTTATTATTAATGTTATCATTAATATCGTTTAAAATTATCGTTATAAACTCAATTCTCGTTATCGTATCGATTTCGATATATAATATTAAAAATTAATTAATAATAAATAATTTTTCATTTGAGAATTACATTTTGAAATGATGATTTATTTATTTAATATTAAAATATTATTAAATTCGATCGTTTCGAATAAACATTTAATAAAAATTATTTTTATAATTTATTAAACGATTTTTTTTATAATAATCATCGAACTTTTTTTAATTAATATCGAAAATTCGACGTTTTTCGCAAAAACCTTTTTATTTAATACGTTTTAAATGAGATAAATTAAATTTATAATTAAACTTGCTTTTATATAAAATCTTATTTATATTTACGATAAACGAACGATTGCGAAAATAATTAACGATCGCAATGAGTTTTAAAATTATAAATTTCGAAAATTTATTATTTATTAATAAAGCGTGAGCTTTGATTATTAATATTTAATTTAAATTTTTAAAAATTTCATTTATTTAAAATTTTTTAAAAATAATGAATTTTTATTTTATTTCGTGATCGTATTTAAAATTATTAAAAATTTAATTTTTAATCACGATGTTTTCGTCGTTATAAATGCGTTTAATAATAAAATCGTTATACTTTATATTAATTTTGAATAATTTAAAAACATTAAAAGTTTCATTTTTATAAACATCGAAATGAATATAAAATCTTTTATTGACGTTTTTTATAAATTTAAACATTATTTGATAATTCGAACGAATATCGACGCTCGATATAAAATTAAAAATATCGAAATAAAACAATTTATTAACATATTTATCGAGGGTTAAATGTCTTTTATAAAATAATAAATGAAAATTTAATTTCACGCAAAATACATAAACGTTTTTAAATGTCGAAGATTTGAATAAATTTATTTCAATAAATATGTTTTCGAGATAAGCGACATTTTGCTTTTTAAAATATTTTATATAAATATATTATAAATCGAAAATTTCGATATTAATAATCGTTAAAGCAAAAATTAAATAATTTTATTATCGAATATATAAAAATTATCGCGTTAAATAATTTATATTTTATCACGCTTAATTTTGATTTCGTTAAACGAAATTTTTTATAAAATAATTATTTTTAAATAGAATTTTCATAAAAATGAGATTGAAATTATTATTAAATATATATAAAATATTTTTGAAATTCAAAGTCACGATTTGATCGTTAATTTTTTTAATTTTAATATAAATAATATTTATAATTATGATTAATAATATTTTATTATACTTTTTAACGATATAAAACGTTTTAAATAATTAATAATCGAAAAACTTATTTCGATTATAAATAATGTGTTTAATGACATAAAAGTTAAAATAATTTAAATTTAAAATGTTCAAATTCACTTTCGCGCAATTATTATAAGTTTTCGATATATTAAAATTCTTAAACTTCGATTTGAGCTTGAGATCGTTAAATTTAAATTTTTTATTATTTTCGTTATTGTTATTATCGCTCTTTCGTTTATTTCTTTATTCATCATTATTATTATTAAAAAAATTGTTAATTAACGAATTAATTTTATTATTATCGACTTTATAATTATCGAAATTATGATAATGCATATCGCATTTTTTTATATAATTTAACGATTTTGATAATATCGATATAATAATTTAATTAATATTCGTTTTAATTTACAATTTGAACGAGAATTAAAAAAAAGCGAATAATGAAAATATATATAATTTAAACGTGTTTAAAATAATAAATGTTTTAAAATCGTTATATAATTTCGTTTAAAATGTATTTATATAATTCGTTTTCATTAAACGAAATATAATTTTGAAAATATTATTCGATATAATCGTTATAAAAAAATCTTAAATTGAAATAAAATTATCAAATAAGCAAGTTTTTATTCAATTTAAATTGAATGAAAAAGTTTTAAAACTTTATTAACGACTTTCGAAATTTGTTAACATATTCGTTAAGATTATCGTTATATTGATTTAACGTTAAATTATTAAAACGTTAAAACGCGCGAATTAAATATTTAAAATTTCGAAAAAAACAATTTTTTTCGAACTTAATTCACGCGTTATAAGCGTTAATTATATATTTAATATTAATATAATTATTATTAATTATGTAAAAACGCAAAACGATGCAAATGAGATTATGCGTTAATTTTCATATTTTAAATTTAACGATATTATTATCATTATCATCGTTATTATTATTAAATAATAAAGTTTAAAATCGATGTTTATTTTTCGATTTGATTCATTTTCATGAATTAAAGATCTTGAAAACATTTTTTACGATTCGTTTTTAAATTATATAATTTGTTAAATCAATTAATTTAATTATTATTTTTAAAACATTAATGAATTTTAATGTTAAAGATTCGAATATAATAATAATAATAAATATAATAATGAAAAACTTGATATAAAGAGAATAAAGTTGATAATAATTTTGAAATTTGAATATTTTTTAAATAAAATAAAATAAATAAAGCGAATAAATGTGTTTTGAAGTTTATATCTACTTTATTTAAATAATTAATATAAATTATATATATATTTACGATCACAAAAAATGATTCTTTTAAATCTTATATTAATAATTAACTTTTCGGCGTATTAAGACGAAAAAATTTCGCGATTTATATTAATTTAAACGAGAAATGCTCATTTTTAATTTGAATAATAAATTTAAACGACGGTTAATAAATTCGAATTTAAACGACGATCGATAAATTTGATTTATTATTAATTAATTTATTTTCAATAAATTTTAAAATTAATAACTTTCAAAAGAATTATTCGTTTCGATTTAAATAAAAAACTTAATAACGATCGATATAATTTCGATACGTTATTAATTAATTATTTTAATGAATTTTGAAATTAATTGCTTTCAACGATTAAGGCGCATTTATTAATTAATTTTTAATCGAATAAATACGTCGCATAATGAGAATGTGTATTAATTGAATATAATTTTAAAATTTAAAGATTATCTCTTTCAATTAACGTGACGTTTTTATTAATTAAAATATATAACTTAATTTTCATAATCACGTTATTAATAAAAATTAACGTTTTAAATAAAGATTGAAATTCGTTTAAAATTAACGTTTAAACGTGTTTCGAGTCGAGACTTCGAAATGATATTATCTCGTTAATATAATAATAAATCGAATATCTCTTAACGCTTTAAGACTTTTGCGATGTTTTGTAATAATATATTCGCATAAAATGTTTTTATAAAATTAAAATAAAGTCTCGTGATTTAAAACGATTTATAAATTAATATGTGCAAAGTATATTGATAAAATAAATGTTAAATTATTGAACGAAGTCCGATCGATCGAGTTTATAATCTATTAAAAGTAGATGATAAATTATTTGATTAAGATGCTATATAAAATATGAGATTTATTAAGTTTATATTCGACGATAATCGAATAGAGAAAGTGAAACGAACTTAATTATTTTAACAAATAAATTTAAAAACAACGCAGAGATATCTCAATTCCGCATTGCGATGATTTTTAATTAATTAAAAAGTGAGTCTCTTTTATTGCTATTAGAAATACGTTTATAAATTTAAATGTTATTAAATTGAATGATCGCATGCGTTTTATATAAAATATGCGCTATCGTGACGTTATCTTTTATAAGTTTTCATAAAAGCTATAAAGTTTAAATTTAATTGAATTAACCCCGCAATTATCTCGCTAATAAAAGTATTTAATAAACATATATTTATTTAATATGCCTCGAAGTTTTCTTTTAATTTTTAAAAATTAATTCTATCACACAATTTAATCATTGAACTCAATAATAACATTACGTTTTTTATATATATTTATTTATTTGCGTTTGCTTAATAACGTAAATAATACGTTTTATAATTTTAATTTCTTAAATCTTTTAAAGAAAAAGACTTAATATTATTACGATATTGATTTCATTTGAAAATTAAATGTTTAAAATCGAAATCAATCAAAATAAACGTTCAAATAACGTTATTTCTTTTTGCAAAACTTTTAACGAAAGCGTAAAACTTGCAACCGCCCTCGCAATTTTTTATTTAAACGATCGTCAAATGCACGCAGAAGATAAAATCGCATTATATAAATTTAAAATTACATTTAAATAAATAATGATTATTATAATTACAATAATAATTATTATAATTATTTATTATAATAATAATTATTATTCAAAAATCGAGCAAAACCTTTATATCAAACATCGTTTAAAAAAATTTGATAATAATGTTTTATAATTATACTCTCTGCACGTTACGTATATGAAAACTAAATCGTATTAAAAATATTTCATTATACGATTTATCGATAAATCTTAATACGCGAATAAAAGAGTGTGATATAAGGATGAGATATGATGTTTTGCGTTCGTATAATATTTATATCAAAATTTTAACATTATCTCTTATCAGCATAAATTGTTTATAACGTAATAATTTTGAATGATGTTAAATAAGAGAGAAAAAAAATCGATGATTAAATAATAAATCGTAAAGATAAAAATATAATTAAATAATAAATAATTAATTGAAATGTGATTATGATCATAACAATTATGCAAAAAACTTAATTAATGAAATCTCAATTTAGCTCGAAAAACGCTATATTCGAAATTTAATCGAATTAAAAATCATTTAAAAATCTTTTAATAAAACGTTTTTAAAATGATGTTATTATTATTATAATCATATCATCGCTTATTTTAAAACTTATTCGAACTCTCATTTAATATGAATTCGAATTAAATTATAATAATAATATTATTTTAATTGATTCGTACGATATTAATATGCGATTTTTATAAAAAATGAAATCTTATTAATTTCAATATGATATCGTTTTCATTTTAAATAACAATTTAAATAAACGTTTTAAGATTATCAATTAAGACGTGAAAAAACAATTATTCGTTTATTTTAAAAAGCGTCTTATATTATATTTAAACGAATTAATATACATATTATTCGATTAATTTGATTTTATTCTCGACGAAAACATCGTTTAAAAAGCTTTATATCGTCTTGATTGATTTTATAAGCGAATGAAAAAAATGATTAATCAACGTAATGTCTTTTTACGTGATAATTGATTTATTGCATTAATTAATTAACGAATTAATTAATTAATCTTTTTGAACGAATCGGCGGCTTATAAACGAATTAATAAACATTTTATTACCCTTAACAATTTGATATTAAGGTTTTTAAACGATAAAAAATATGAATGAATTTTTTTAAATATGCGATTGTGAATTAATAAAAAATTTAAACGTTTAAAAAGATAAAATGTGTTATTTGTTTTCACGATAAAAGATTATTTATTATAAATAATCTTTTAAAATTCGATTATTTAAAACATCTTTATCGATTTCGTATAAAATCACGTTTTTTTTATTATAACAATTTCGAAAAAAGCGAGTCTCGATTAATGATTATATACGATAATACGTCGATTTATTATAACTTTGAATTTATTAATATATGTTATAATGCAAAAATCTTATTAAAGTATTTATTTTCGTATTCGCTTGATTTTAATTTAATTGAAATCTCGTTTTCGATGTTTAAAGCGTGAATTAAACGATATTAAAATATGATTATATTATACTTCGACGAAAAATAATATAATAACTTTTTAAATTTAATTATTTTTGCGTAAAAAAAACGATATAACGCGAGTAATCTTTTTCGAAAAAATGAAATATATTATAAAAATTAAAACGAAATGAATGTTATTAAAAACGAAATAAACGTCGTTAAAGCATTAAAAGAATAAGTTGTTATAAACATTTATATATGTTATTCGTTCTTATACTCTCATTATGATATATCGTTTAAATTTATATCGTTATAAAATATTTGCTTCGCTTATTGATTTTATTTATAACCTTCATTTTTAATAAAATGTAAAATGGGTTTTATTATAAAAATCGTAAAAATATATATATGTGTTAAAGCGCGAGCTGATTTCTTTTTACGCTCAAATGCGTTTATATTATTAATTAATTCGCGCTCAATATCTAATTCGATATTTAATTTCTTTTATTTATATTCGAAATCATCATCTTTTCATTATTAAATATAATGAAATTTATAATGTTTATTTAACAACTTCTTTTTTATATTTTTTAAAGCCCTTTCATCGTGCGATATAACGTTTAATTTTATATATTTAATAAAGTTTTTTATATTAACGTATATCGAATTATTAATTTTATGCTTTAAAATCGTGATTGAAATTATCAAAATTTCACGATTATAAACACGATTAATAAAGCGCTGAGAATTATAATGATTACGTTTAACAAATTCAATTTCAAAATGAGAGAAACGAATATTTATAAAAAAGTCGTTTAAATTTAATAATAATGTAGGAAATTGAATAATCGTAATAACAAAAACAAACACATAATTATATAATTGTTATATATCATTTTCTCTCTCATTTCTCTTTTTACGAATTTTATTCTTTTATTTATTTTTCAAATCACGTTTTTAATTAATAAATAAACTTATAAGCGATATATCGACGATAAGTTTATCAATTCGATTTGTCACGATAATTGTTAATCAATTAATTAAATTTTGAATTGTTATAAAATAATATCTGCGCGAGTCTTTGATATAATAAATCGATTTAAAATAATTCTAATTATCATAATCGTTTTTATAACACTTTCAACGATCGCGAATAACACATTTAATAATAATAATAAAGTTAATTTCATTCTTCGCAACCTAAACATTAAATAATCGTTCGATAAAATTTAAAATTAATGAAATCTCGATAAGACTCACAAATTTATTATTTAAAAATTTATCGTTATATATAATTATTGCAAAAACGGTCTTGATAATAATAAGCTTTTTTTCAATAATATTAAATTTATTATAAGCGTATCGATATATCAAATTAAATTAAAACTCTTTTTTATGCTTTTAATTTTATAACTTATCGAATATCATATTTAAAATTTAATTAAATTCGCTCAAATTAATCTTTTGAACATTAAAATGCTTTTATTTAATTATAATAAAAACGCTATACGATGAAGTCGCAACGAATGAAATTCGATAATATAATATATATTTAAACGATATAACATATTCACGAGCACGATTATTTTCAACAATTAATAATAAATATAAAATAAACGAATTGTTATCGAATATATAGTTTTTAATTTTAATATTAAATGCGATCTTTTCGTTCTCTTAAAAGAATTTCATATTAAACTTATATTATATAAATTTCATTTTTTCATTATTGAGCGAATCGATATTAATAACGTCTTTTTAAACGATAAAAGAATAATACGATTTCGTTTTCGTCTTCGATTAAATTAATTCTTTATTATTCTTCTGCGAACGAGATTATTAACTTTTTTAAATATTCATAATTTTTAAAATCTTTTATTAACGTTTTCTTTTCTTTTTATCTTTCTCATCATTAATCATTATTTATAAATCGTTTAATTAATTATCAAATTGAATTGTTATCGATGCTCGCATTTTAATAACAAAATTAAATTGAAAAAAACGATAAAAATATGAATTATTCGATCGTATAAAAATTAGATTTTCGTTAATAAACATCATTTGATTGAATATCGCTTCTCTTAAACTTATAAATCGTTTTTTATTTATCGATAATTTCGACGATAATATGTTATATAAAAAATCAAATAATTAATTCGATAACGATAAATTGAATTATAAAAGATTTAAAAAAGACTTAATTATCGAAGAAAGTCGTTATCGTTCAAAAAACTTCGATTTATTAAATTTTAATAATAATGTAATTATTATATGAGATCTCATAATAAATTTTAAATTGAATGTCTTAATAATAAATGTAACAAATACGTTCATTTTTGTTATAATTTCATTTCTCTCAATTTAATCGAACGAGAATCGTTTATTATCAGAGATTATAAGAATGTTTATATATCTTTTTCTCGCAAAAGGTTTTTTAAAATTAAACTTCTTACGTGATAATATAATGATAACGATACAATTTATAAATGTGATGAAAGAATTTTTTTATATATTTATGTTACATCGTTTAATTTATATTATATCGTTTATTGAATAATTTCAATTTTAATTCGATTAAAAAGATGAAATAATTATTACGACGATTATCTTATTTTTTATATGACTTTAACGATGATATAAACAAAAAATGACGAAGTCGATTATTAATCGAGCGCGAACAATAACGATAACGACAATAACAATAACGATAAATAAATCGAAATTTAAAAAGATTACATTTATTTTGAATGATCAATGAATTATACACGATTTCATTTTTATACGATTTTATTATTATATCACGATTTTATCTTCTGCGTGCATTTGACGATCGTTTAAATAAAAAATTGCGGGGGCGATTGCAAGTTTTGCGCTCCCGTCAAGGATTTTGCAAAAAAAAGTAATGAATTTCGAGGGTTTATTTTTAAGAGAGAAATTAATTTGAAAAAACGTTTTAAACGTATTAAAGAGAAAAATCGTCGTCTTTAATAAAAACGCGAATTTTTTACGTTGAAAGTTTATAATAATGAATTTTATAATAAGAGCTCGCAAAATATCGTTAAAAAAGCGTTAATTATTATATTTATAACTTCGTTTATAATCGAAATATCAATTATTACACTCGCGATTTCGTTTTTAACGAAAATATTTATTTTTAAAATCAAAATTGTTTATTTCGAGAAATTGAAATCTTATTAAAACAAAAGTGAAAGAAAATATATGCGTTGGTTTCGCGATGTGGAAATTATTTTCATCGAAATTTTTAAATATTTTATTATTAATATCTTAAAAATTGTTTATTATATAAAGTTTTTAAAAAATAATATTAATAATTAATAATATATTGAATATGAAAAAAAGAGTTTTATCAATATAATATATGAGAATTTCAAATATTTTTTATTTAATCTTATCGTCGACTCGATTAATCGTCGTTTACTCGTTTATAAAAAATGAAAAAAGATTAAATAAAAGTTTAATCAAAAAGTTACGATCTTTAAAGCATATTTGAAAAAATTGAAAATTCATTTATTATTTTTAATAAAGAAATATAAAATTAACTTTTTCTTTGCGAAACTTTAATTTACGCTAAAGAATCGAATTTTGAATAATAATAATATGTTTAAATAACGTAAGAAAATTCTTATTATAATTATTATACATAAATGAATTTTTGAACGCGTGCGCGAAAAAAACGATCGTGATTCGAATTTCAAATCTTTCGAAGACAAAAATGTAAAAGTTTCATTTTTGAATTTTTGGGTCTCGAAATTTAATAAGCTCAATCGTGATAATAACGTTAAAATTTCGCACATTTATAAAAATGATGAAAATAAGCGAAAAAGCGAATTCGAAATCGAATATAAAAATTTTATTTGTTTTTATTATAATAAGAAAAATTATATTAAATTTAATTATTTAAATAAAGATAAATCGATTATTTATATTATTATTATTACGATAAAAAACGATTTAATTTCGCAATCGCTTTAAAAGCGGGGTCGAAAAAACGAAAAATAAAGATTATTTCTTTTATCATTACGAAAAAATGAATTACGATTTAAAATAAATCGAAATAATTCGTTATTTTATTTAATTTTGAAGTTTATATTAATTTAATATTATAAACATTTGCAATTTAATAAGATTTATAATTTTATAATAACGTTATTTTATTAATGTCGAAAGCATTAAATGATTAAAGCATATATTGTTATAACGTTTATATATTAAATTATTAATTAATCGACAATTGAAGTTAAAGTAAATAATGTAAGATATTTATTTATGTCATCGATTAAAAAGATTTTAATGTCGTTTTAAATATGTTTATTTTAAGTTAATTATATATATTATTTAACTTTAAAACGATTTAATGAAAATTTAAAATCAATTTTAAAAAGATTTAAATTGAGAAATTTGATTAATTCGTTACAAATATCGATAAGAAATTTAATATGTTTATAATCGTATGCGTTGCGACGACGCGAAGCGAAAAGAAAAATGTGTTTAATTTAAAAAAATTTAAAAAATTGTTGAAATATGAAAACGTTTTTTTTAAAGAAAAAATTGAAGTCTTATTTATGTTTAAATAAGAGAATTATATTATTGAAATTGAAGATAATAAAAAGTCGTTATATAAGCTTTTATATAATTTATTTTAAACGAAATTATCGAAGTTATAACGATATTTGAAAAGTATTCTTTATAAAAATTAAATTCGATATTCAATTTTTTTCATAAAAATGTCGATTTTGTTCATATTTAAAAAAAACGATGAATTGTGTTTATGTGTAAATTATAAAAAACTAAACGCGGTGATTGTCAAAAATCGACATTCGTTATTCTTAATTATAAAAATGTTGAATCGCTTATACGACGTTAAAGTTTTTACGAAATTGAATTTAAAAAATATTTATTATAAAATTCGAATCAAAAAAAATGATAAATGAAAGATTGCGTTTCGAATTCGTTATAATCATTTCGAATATTTAATTATGCTCTTTAAATTAATTAATATTTCGATTACATTTTAAATATACATTAATAAAACTCTTATCGACTTAATAAATGTTATTTATATAATATATTTAAATGATATTTTGATTTACAACGTCGATGCGTCGAAATATTAACGATACGTTAAATAAATGCTTAAACGATTGCGTTAATTTTAATTATATATTAATTTAAAAAAGTGTTAATTTTATATTAAATAAATTGAATTTTTAAAATTTATTATATTCATTAAAAGCGTTATAATAAATCAAAAATAAATAATAATTATTAAAAATTAATTTAAGTCAAAAAGTTATCGAGAAATACAAGTTTTTTTAAACTTTATAAACTTTTATTGATGATTTATTTATAATTATTTCATTATAATTGCGTTATTAATCGATTTATTAAAAAATAATAAAAATAATAAAAAGTTTGAATTTTTTATATAATTCGAAGACGTTAAAAAAACGTTTTTATAATTAAAACGCATTTTTTCAAAAACGTCATTTTTGCGTTATTATAATTCGAAAACGAAATTACGTATAAAAATTAATGTTTTTAATTTCGATTTTAAAGTTGTGTTTATTTAATAAAATAAATATAAATATTAACGTCTTATTGTTTTTTGATCTCGAAAAATGATTTTTATTAAATAAAATTATAAGATTTATAATTAAAAATTGCTCGTTATTATAATGATAATAAAATAATAACGATATTATTTAAAAAAACAATATTTATTATATCGAAATGTGAATCAATCATAATAATTTTAGAAAATTTTTTAAATAAAAAAAATTTAATCTCAAACAGACTCGATGAGTCTTAAAGTTAATTATTTACGATTTTGAGATTTTTCATTAAATTGAAAAATTGAATTTTATTAATGCGTTATCACGACGTTCTGATTACGAAAAAACATCGTTATTAAATATTAAATTATTATCGATATTTCAAAACAAGCTTACGCTTTAAATTAATGAAAAATTATTATAAAAAAACAAAAAAATAATCGCTACAATAACGTTTACATTTTAAATTATAAATGTTTAAATAATTATTTCAAAAAGAAAGATTAAAGTCGCATTTAAAATTATGTATAAAAAATTACATTAATTAATAAAGAAGTTAATTCGAAAATTGTAATTTTATAATAATTAAATGCGCTTATTTCGTATTAATTTCGATGCGTTATTAAAACGATATCAAAAATATAATAAAAAATAAATTTTTGATTTTAAAGAATTGCTATGATATAATAATCGTTTTTACATTTTTAAAAATAATGTTATTAAAAAAGAATTCATTAATCGTTATTATAATAATTCGTTATTTAAACATTTTAACGTTATAAAAACGCATAAATTTCTTATTCGAAAATATTATTAAAACGAATTTTTAAAAAAGATCACAGAGTATATAAAAATTTATAACATATATTAACGAACGAAATCGTCGCGACATCGATCATATGATGAATTTAATTCGTTTTTCGTTATCATAAAATCATAAAGAAAACTTTTTATAAACTTCGTTATGAATTTATTATTAAATAAGTTTAAAAACGTTATATATAACGTCATTTTAATAATAATGAATCGATTTATAAAAATAATTAAATATTTATTTACGAAAATCACGATCGATGTTATTACGTTAACGAAAATGTTTTATAATAAAATAATATATCGTTATAACATATTAAACGATATTATTAATAATCGAGACTTTATATTTATCAATAACTTTTAATTAATCATTTATTTTTATTTTAAAATTAAGCGACGTTTAAATATCGTTTTTCATTCACAAATCAATTGTTAAGAAATAAGATCTAAATTATATATTCATAGTGTGTGTGTAAGATGTATTAAGAATCTATGTGTTTACTTCGCAGATATGTGCGGTGTCAAGTTGGCTAACGGCGGCTAAGGTCGGCTAATGGTGAAAGCCTTGGCGTATCGTGACAACATGCTCACAAAAAACGAAAAAATGCCATGTCCTCATGGCTGATTCCCTGAACAGTGACATTATCGCATGCACCGTTCATATGTATATACATTTATTCTTGACCTATAGTCTTCATATCCTCCGCGATGCGAATGTATTCGGGCGGAGAGGCGAAAGTGAGAAAAAAGGCGAGCAAGGAGGCGAGATGTAGAGCGCTATTTAAGTAAGAGGGAGATTCTCTGCAAATTTATATGACGGTCTGATGTGAAATCGTAGAGAGCAGACTTGTCTTGATAGAGTCATTGATGTTAACAATAACGTTCTCCGTAACGTTTTTCGTGACGTTTTTCGTGACGTTCTTTGTGAAATCCTTCATGATGTTCTTCGCAGAATTCTCCGCAATGATTTGTTGTAATGGTTGATACGTTTGTTTTTGCTTTGACGACTGTGCGGATTTTGACGTTATTGATTTCTTTTGTTGTTGTGGTAGTGAGTTAAAGCGTTATTCGAATGTCTCATCAAGCACGTGTTGAATGAGCTTTTCAATAAAATTGACTTGCTCTATTGAGAAGTCGAGGAATGAAATTTGATTGAAAGTTATGATATGAGTGTCAAATGGCTTATTGAAAGGATTGACGATGATGTATGATGCGTAAGCTGTAACCTAGCTGCGTAGCGAAAGCGTCGGAAGGCTGACTGTTAGTATATAATAGTCACGAGTTAAACGACGACATAAATGACTCGAAAGAGGACCTGAATTAAATGTTGTTATTAATTGTCAAGGAATAAGATCTGAATTATATATTCATAGTGTGTGTGTAAAATGTATTAAGAATTTATGTGTTTATTTCGTAGATATATGCGATGTCAAGCCGGCTAGCGGCGGCTAAAATCGGTTAATAATGAAAGTCTTGACGTATCGTGACATCAATAAATAAATTAAAAGATAAAATTAAATGTTAAAACATTTTTTACGTATGTTTATTAATGATAAATAAACGAATTGAGTTAAATTATTATTTATGACAGAATTTGCATATATAAACAATTAATATTCTTTTATTAAAACGATATCGTTTTTCTTAATGTATAATTATCATTTTGAAATTTAATAAAAAATCGAAAACGATTTCGTTAAAAAGAAGATACCCGCTGCAAATGATAAAATAAAAAAATTATAAACATTATGAAATGAAATTACGGATCGTTTTCGAAGCGTTATCGTAATTTAAATTAAACAATATAACAAATCGTATCAATTTTAAAGTTATAAAATAAACGATTTAATAATGTTAACGATCAAAAACCTTAAATAAAAATGTTTAAATAAGAAATTATTTCATAAATTCGTGAGATTTTTTCGAATCACGGATAAAATAAACGCGTAAACGTATCGATTATTATTGTTTTCTTTTTATAAGATTTATAATATCTTTCATATATTATTATTTAAGTTTTATCATTATCGCGAATGCGCGAATAAAACGAATGTTTCATTTATATAAATTTTTAATTTTATTAATAATGATGAGATGTGAGAAATTGAAGAAATAATTAATAAAATTAACAACAAAAAAGGCGTTTAATATAAAATCAAATAAATTGATTAAAATAATAAATATAATTAATGAATATCAAACGAGAATATTTTAAATGTTAACGATTTAATTAATATTTTTAATAAATAATCGAATAATAAGCGAAAACAATAAAATAAAAAGCTCGATTTTGAAAAGCTTAATTAATTACATAAAACATTATCGCGCAATAAACGAAAACGACGTAATAAAACGTAAATGCTTATTAAAGATTATAATGTTTAAAAACGATATTTTTATTATAAGCGCGTTTTTAGATTTTTATTACGATGAACATATATATTGAAAAATGATATTATTATTATTATTTAAATTATGAAATGTTATAATAAAAATGTATTATATTAAAATATATATTGTTATTATAAATATGATTTTTAAAAAGAATATTTAAAGGTGTTATTGAAAAGGTTATTTTAAACTTTTTATATTAACGTTATTATAAAAATAAATCGTTATTTAATTTTATTACACTTTTTTAATATTGTAAATCTTTTAATTAAATATTAAATCGAAAGCGAATTTCTTAAAAAAAATTAATGATTTAACGTTATCGTCGTTTATGAAATTATTTATTAAAATAACATTCGACTTTAAATTCTTCGAAAAAGATTTATCGTTTTTCATTAATTTTTTTTCGAATTTATGTAAATTATTGAGCTTTTGATTTAAAAGCATATTTATATTTTTTAATTCGTTAATACGTTCATTTGTCGCGTCGAATTTACATTATAAATTAATAATAATAATGAAAATAATCGAAGTTATCATTATTATGCGCTCTTATTATTTACGTTATTAAATAATCTTTTTATCGATATACGCTTGTGCGCGAATAAAATCAAATATTAAATTATAACATTATACACGTCGCAAATTCTTTCGCATTTTATTTTAATAAATAAACGAAATCTCAACGCAACGATCGATGTCACATTTATTTATTTTATATTTAATATAAAAAAGAGACTTATCGCGAATATAAAAGTCGTCTTTTTTATAAAAATAAGTTTTATATAATAAATCGATTATTATAAATGATTAACGATATCGATTATTAAACGATAATAAAACAAAATAATCGATAATTAACAATTACGATTATTGAGCGATAATGAACTTATTATTAATGATATTATTAATAATAATAATATTATTATTATTAATATTAATATTATTATTTTATTATATAAAATATTTACAAAATGTGTTAATAAAATCATTAAACGCAAACGACGAAATTATGAATATTTATAATAATCTTGAATTTATATTATAATAAAAAGATTATATACGAAATTAATTATAATATTATCGTTATCGCACAATTAAACTAAACATTTATGAATAAAATAAAAGAAATTATAAAGAAAAAAAAATAAAAGAAAAAAATTAAGTTTTTGTGTATAACTTAACGTCGCGATGCGATAACGAGCGAATATTAAATAATAACGCGCGCTTCAATAACGTTAACGAGTATATATTATTATTATAATGTTTATAAAACACGTCGTCTCTTAACTTTATTATTGTTTTTTAATATAAAAAAAACGAAATCGTTATAATTAAAACATCGTTATTAAAAGTTAAATAAATAAATGCACATAATAAAAAGGGGTTTTTATCGATTACGTCACTTCATTACAATAAAGTTTTTATCTAATTTATTCGCACCTAACTCCGACGCGTAAAACGCGTTTCCTCATTAAAATAATTCAAATATTTATATTATTATGAAACGTAACAAGAACGACAGCGATTTTATAAATCTAAAAAAAAACGATGTGTTAGCTCTTAAAAAACACATTAATCTCTTTAATCGACAAGTCGCAAAGCGTCAAAAATGTGATGAGAAATTAATACGAAATGTGCGTTATACGGCTTTCCAAGCGGAGAAAGAAAATCGAAACCTCATAAATTCAAAGGTTCACAAATCACATTCACGCATCGAATAATTTCATATATTTAATAAACGAGATGCACGACGTATAACAAAATATGCCATCAAAAATAAAGTCAATCGTCATAAATCGTGGTTGAAAATTGCGCGTGAATGTGAATACATTAATAATGCCTTCACAATTAACAATTATTTCAAAATACTCGATTATAAACGATATTCTCCTCGATATAAACCTTTATTATCTTCGAAATAAATAATTAAAAAATATAAATTTTGTGAAAAATAACTGAAGAAGCTTCGGGGAAAAAAGCATATGATCGTATATATAAATGAGATAAGTGTTCGAATAAAAGAGACTCGAGGTCAACAATGAGTGATTAAACGTTCGAACGAAGTTTGATATAGAAATTGCATTGATATACGATATCGTGAATACACGAAAATGATGTTTTAAAGCTGTTATACATTAAAAATGCGTGATCTCAACTTTATGTTCAGCAAAGAAATCGCTTTAGAAAAGCATCAGATTTAAAAGGATCTGAACAATCGAAATTCGAATTATATGATTCAACAATAAATCATATAAGAGCATTTCCTAACGAAACAAATCAAGAAACCCAAAAGTCGACGTTTTAAACGAATTTCAAAGCCTGATAATGTATTGTATAAGAGGAATAAGAATATCAAAGGAGGGATCGATTGATATCGATATCAAATATACGTCCTTTTGCCTCGATTGATCCCATTCATTCATGAAATCATTAACAAATACGGCGAATGTTTTCTAATATAAGATGGGGCCCCTGCTCATAATGCATGGCAACAAAATGAGATTCTTAATATTTCAGGCCTGACAGTTCTTCTTTGACCTGACAACTTTTCCGATTTGAATCAGATTGAGCTTTGTTGATACCATCTTAAACGAGAGATATCAAAGCTTTCGTATCGTTCAAAGATCAAGCAACCCACAATTGAAGCATATGATCAATGTTGGACGGAATTGAATCAGGGGAAGATAACAGGTTGATGTGATAAAATGTGCGTGTATATGAAACGTGTAATAGTCAATAAAGAAGGAAATAAATTCCACGGCTAATAAAATGATCGCGCATATGTATATTCTCAGATTATCAAGTTTCAAGTCATTTAAATGTGTAGTTGTCGAATAATAGTGATTTGAATAAGGGAAGGTAGATTTTGATTTTCGGATGCGGATAAACTAAAAAAAAACTCTGTTGTAAAGATGTTTATAATTTAACATTTTAAAAAAATGTTATAAAGTTAATAATATAATATAATTATTGTTATTACTCAACGTTAAAAAATTGTTTTATTATAAATTATAATGTTACGTCGTAAAAACGATAACGTTATAATAATTTTTTTTTTTTTTTTTTTTTATAAAATTTAAAGGTTTTTTAATAAACATTATATAAGATTCTTTTTTTAATATAAATATTTGAGAATTAAAATTTAAAGAAAAAGGTAATTGTTAAATTGAATAATCGTATACGTTTTATATAAAATATGCGTTATCGTGACGTTATTTTTTATAAGTTTTCATAAAAATTATAAAGTTTAAATTCAATTAAATTAATCTCGCAATTATTTCGCTAATGAAAATGTTTAATAAATATATATTTATTTAATATATCTCGAAGTTTTCTTTTAATCTTTAAAGATTAATTTTATTATATAATTCAGTTATTGAATTCAATAATAACATTACGTTTTTTATATATATTTATTTATCTGCGTTTGCTTAACGACATAGATAATACGTTTTATAAATATACACGTTAAAAATTTCTCGCAAAAGTTCACAAATACGAAATAAATCATTAACAAAATATAAAACATTAAAAAAAACATTATTCAAAATAAAAAGAGTTTTTACGATATTTAAAACGAATAAAAAACGATTAAATTAATCATTTTATAAACAATCACATTTTCAATATTAAAAATCAAAAAACGTAGAAAATAAAAAGCGCTTAATCTCATATACGCTCTTTTTGATATTCAATTACAATGAAAATATAACTCAAAAAAGAGTGAAATCGAAAAACTTTAAAAAATTCGATTATTTGCGATTTTGAAATTTTATAATATTATATTAAAATATTAATATATTATAAAAAATCGTATATCGAATCGAGTTGCGTTTTCGTTATCTCGAAAATAAATATAGTAATTTATTAATAATATAATTGCTCGATGAAGATCTTTTATAAATTAAAAACTTATCTTTAATTATTGTTTTAAGACGTTCGAAATTTAAAGATTTTAAGTTCGTTTAAAGTCGTGTTTCATTATAATCTTAACACTCGACATTTTTTTATTAAATTATAAATCTCGTTCAAAAACGTAGCTTATATAAAAGAACATAATATAACGTTAATGAATATAAGTTTTATTCTCAAAGAAATAATATCGTTTAAACTTTCTTTTAAAAATACGATCGAATCTTTTAACAATATCGAATTTTTTAAACATTTTAACGTTTACTATAATTTCTTTATATAAATTAAAATTAACGCTAATTATATCATTTAAATAAATAATTATTATTTAAAATATGTTATAAGATTTTTTATATATTAAATATCAAACTTCTTACTTCTTTTTTAATCGTGCAATTCTTCGAAAAATTTTATCAAAAAAAACTTAAACGATATTTCGATTTTTATAATTATTAAATTATTTAATAATATGTGCGTATATTCGAATTCGATTATAAATAAGCGTTAAATGTTAAAATAATATAAATTTATAACGTCTCGTCAAATGCTTAAGCACATTATTTAACACAATAAATAAATATAACTCTGATCGTTTAAAAAATTTCGTAAATTCGAATAATAATCGTGATTATGATAATTTGATCAACAGTAGACATAACGTAAATTTTGAATTAAATCGTATACGTTCTCGATATTCTATACTTTTAAGATCAAAATAATTAATTAAAAAACGTATTTTTTTTCTTCGTAAAACGCATAATTTTTCGCAATCGTTTCGATAATTATATATCGATATCAAATTCGATTTGATTATACTTTATCGAGTGAACAGATTTATAACGCGAAGCGGTAGCGATTTTGGCTTAAAAACTTAATAACATTATTATAAAGATCAGAATAATGATATTTCTCTCATTTATAAAGTTTATAATGTATAAATGTGATGAAATAAGTAAAAAAAATGAAATAAGAATGCGATTATGAGGTTTTCGATTAGCTTCGTTACGTTCGATATATTGCCGAATTGGGTTAACGGCCGAAATATAAGACTCTTAGTCTTGTGTAAAAATCTTTGTGAGAAAGTTGCTAAACCTCCCTATTGACGAGTTGGCATTATTTCAGAAAAAGAACCCCGCCACATTTGACGATACGTTGATCGCTTTGTGAGGAATCACTCAAGAGTACCGCGCCCGATGTGCTATCGCCGCTTGAGCATAGGTAGCCTAGAGGGATTTTAGTACATCATAGAGTGACCATTCAAATACTCGCGTTTCCACTACGATTTTGCATCGAGGAGAAGCCGCTTGCGACAACCTCGCGTGGTTGTCTGCATCACTGTAACTTGTTATTCTACTCTTTGATTCGGCCCGGAATCCCTGTCCGTATCCTGATGAGGGAGAGCGACGGTGGGACAGTGCTGAGGCGAGGACTTGGAGGTACAGATAGGTTGAAGAAAGAGCTGCATAAATGACTTTCTGAGGGAGTGTTTCTTTGTAGATATTGGTATGTTGGGGATGTATATTGGTGAGAAAGCGAAATACGTGCCTTGTCATCCGTCGGTCAAACATGCATAATTGACAATGCGCACGTTCCGAAGTAGAGCCTGGCCGCCGTTTCGAGTACACTTCATGCGACGGACGATAATGCTTTTAGTGTCTGTGAGAAAGCTTTCGTGCACTTCAGGAGGTTGGAAAAGCAAAAAAGGAAGGATGGTTGAATGGGTTGTTGATTGATTATTGTACCTGGTTATGGAATTTCATCTCGAGCTCAAGGAGAGGGTGTGAGAAGGGTCATGGGTTGGAAAGGAGTGGTTCAAAGGTACTTTCAATGCTCTTCTGGATACAGGAGGCGAGAGAGGAGATTCGTGAGGTGTTTAGGCGAAAGTGAGACGTCAACTTGAAAGGCCTAGAGGCGGTTTTGCATTTTCGCCTTCCTTTACCTCCTTCCTCTTGTCAGCAAGGCCCTCGACATTTAGTCATTGCGGCGGGGGACCTTCAGCCTCTCTAGCTGAAAGGGTTGGGACATGATACCATCTCAATCTATGGTTGCTATCTCCTCTTGAATACATACATACGGATTGAAAGAGTGACAGACCCAGTGGCAACCAGCATGGCAGCATTATCTGCACTTTTCTCATCCTCACTCTCATGTATGCATCGTCAAAGTCGCTCCAGCGTCAACAATCAGCCCCGTTCCATTGATGTAAGTGCCACCCGGACCACACAAGAAGATGATGTAGTCCACCACCTCCTCAGGCGCTGCTGCCCTCTTCAATGGACTGACTGCCTTGATCACTGCGTCCAGCTGCGGCACGCGCTGAAGGCTTGCCTGCATCATTGGCGTATCGACCCAGGAAGGACAGACACAGTTGACACGGATGTTTGAGGGCAACAAATCGAGAGCTGACATAGCATGACCAATTAGCTAGATAGTTCTCAAAGGCTTGTTGGGGGAAGTGACAAGAGGCAGGTAAGTCAAGGGATGAGAGGAGTATCAAACAAAGACGAAATAGCCAAGAAGAGTAAGACATACCAGCAGTCTTCGTGATGCCAATGATAGCGTGCTTTGATGCCGTGTACGGCATCATGCCAGGCGCCGCAACATACGAGTTCACTGATCCCAGATTGACAATTGAGCCACGACCCAGACTTCTAGTCCCAGAACGACGGCTCTCGTAGCTTAATGGTTCCTGTGCGGCCATAGCCTTCGAAACAGCACGCACGCATAGCATAGTGCCGCGGACATTGGTGTCGAGGATACGAGAGAACATGTCTGCTTTGATGTTTGGTGTCATTGCGCCAGAGAGGTTGCCGATCTGGAAATACCCCAGTGTTAGTCATGCTGAGAGCGGGAAGCATAGGGAGGGGGATGATATACACCAGCACTGTTCACGCTGTAGTCGATTCTGCCAAATTCTTTAACAGCAGTCTGCACCATGTTGTCCACACTGGTTTCATCGGTGATGTCAACTTTCACCGCTATCGCCTTGAAAGAGGCGTGGTTGGCGAAATTCTTGCTCTCTTCGACAGCGGCCAGTGCGCCCTCTTCATTGATGTCTGCAAAGGCAACGCCTTTGGCTCCGGCTTCGGCAAAGGCAAGGGCTGTTTCTTTGCCAATGCCGCTGGCGGCCTAAAAGAGCCAGGTCAGCGAGGGCTCGTGATAGGAGGGATAAAGATGCTTGCCCCAGTAACGAGTGCAATGCCGCCTAACGAGAGCTTGCCCGCCATGTTCGCTCAGAACCCAGAGTGTTCGGTGTTGATGACTATTAGGAGATGCTGTTGTAGCTTCGATGATTGATAAACTTTATCAAGGACACAAGCAGGCAAGTTGGGCGATGGGTTCACAGCTGGGGGGAAAGAAAGAAAGCGTGTCAAATTAGGCTGGGAGGTACGATGACTAGGGATCACATGCCGAACCGGCATAATTCCGTTTCAGCTTCCGACGAGACAGTTTGGTAAAGTGTTGCGTATCAATGATGGACGTTTGCCTTTGATCTCCAGGCTGGCGCAGTCCAACCCCAACCCAACAGATAATGACGGAGCTAGTTCCAAGTCATTGTTGAACGGTGATGTCCAACCAGGTAATGTAGCTGAAGTGAAGAGGCCCGAAGTTCTAGGGGCTCAAAGTACAGCTTTGTCTGAGTGGGTAGACATGCGCTTCTATTCTTCGATGTATCATCCATCGTTCCTGCGAAAGGCAAGATCATGTAGCAAAAGTTATGCACAAAAGGGAAGCAGCAGGCGACCATCTCAGAGAACAGAGAGAACAGAGATCAGATGGCGTTTTGAAAACATCCGGTGAAGTTCTCACATTTCCAAAAATCAGACGATACCGAGCGGAGAAGAACGATTGCAATGAGAATCACTGTAGGGCTGCTATGAAGGACTGGGAGCATATCAGGTTCATATATTATCTGATCTTACAGAGCGTTGGAGTAAAGCAGCACCAGTTTCCCTTTCCGATCGGGCTAGCATCTGGCCGCAAGCTAAACGGTTCTACGAAAACCAGGATACCTCGAGTATGCAATCTGCCGGGATCTGCAATATAGGGTTAGGGCTTTCTCACACCAAAACTCCTACTATTCATCAGAATTGTTTGACAACTAATACAATCACATCGAAGGATGTTATTTTCTCGTTGCTACATATTTGAATATCAAAGTATATATCTTTTTCTGTTTTAATAAGATTTGATAAGTCTTTCGCTACGTGAGTTTTGAACTTCCCCTTAATGAGTAGGTTCCGGGTTGATTTGCAACAGTCTCGGGCTCCCGGTCTTTAACCCCCGAGCAGGCCCAAAGAGCACATTTGAGCCCCGAGCCAAATGCGCTTTAGGGGCAATGAAGGCGAGATTTGAATTTGCCAACGTACCGCGTAATGAGTTACATGTATAATCTTCAACAATCGAAAGACTGTCCTTTTTTTATATTTCATTTCTATCTAAAGTCTCAAGACGTTAATGTATAATTATTCTTTCAAATAATGATAGATTCGTGGGTAGATAGATTTTGTCTGTAGAAGCCCTAAGCCTACATCGCATATCCCCGCACATTGCATATCCTAGTGGAACCGTTTAGAGGTTGGAAAAGCAAAGGGCAGGATTTTTGAACGGTAGAAATTAGATGGACCTGATCACGGATTGCATCTCGAACTCAAGCTGAGGCTGTGAGAAGGGTTCCATCTTCTGGATAGGGGTTTATGTCAAGATCGAAAGACAAGGACGATTGAGCAATCATGGGATCTGCGGTTCAGCGCAGCTTCTCAAAGAGCCGACCCCCTGAAGAGTCTTTGGTCATCGCCTGACATATCGCTAGAATCCCCGGATCCTCTTGGAGATCCCCTTTCCTATACTTTCCTTTTCCATTACCTATCCGCCCGGTCGGTCTGCACTGACTCGTTTGACCATCAACCTCACCTGTTCCACCAAAACGCCTTCCTCTTCTTCAACTCCACCGTGACTCACATCATAAACATGCAAGAATCACTAGACGATACATACGCATTCTCCACTCGTCCTAAAGCTCGGATGACGTTCAAGAATGATGCAAGGAAAATTGCTTACGGAGCCCGGCAACAACAGTCACCCGCCGCTCTAACAAGATTCTCTTCGTTCTTCAATCCGGAGATGGAGTGGCAAGGAAAGGCCGACGAAAGAGCCCTAGGTTTTTCGAGTCATGAGACTTGGCCTTTTTCGGGGAAATTTTGATATCAACAAAATAAACCATTTCATAATTCACAAATCTCTTTCTTGACGTTGCACAGACATCATGCTTCTCCTGCAGTTCACTAAAGGATCGATCGGAGATTGGTCTACGTTGCAAATAGAGCGAATATTTGTCGATGATATCTCCCAGCATTTCCGTACCTTCAGGTAGAAAGACATCAACACCGACCCCAGACTCTTTTGCCGTCAAGACCACTGCGAACACTTCCCCCTTCTCACTTCTAAACATCACTGCTGCAGTAGATGACCACGACAGATCTAGTACGACTTTCCAACCTTCAGGCCTGGTTCTGAGGGGGAAGACGGAAGGTAGGCTAGTAAATGCTGAATCATTGGGATGTCGTTCTGATGGCAAAAATCCACTGTCGACAAGGGAAGGCAGGATGGCCGTGAGCTTTTGTTGCTGATTAGAGGGCACGAACGGAATATGATCTAACGAAATCTTCATCATAGTGTGGAAAATATTGGTATCATCTGGGATCAAGGAGCCGCGAAAGAATTTGCATTGCAGTAATTTCCCGGGAGATGACCTCACGAAATAGTCGAGAAAGGAGCTACGTCGCTCCATAACTCCCGAAGATGACATTGCTAAAGAGTCCTCTACAACTCTTTCGGTCACTTCAATGCCAACGATGCCATTCTCGATACCTTGTTGAACACAGTTTAGTATTATGTACGGAGAAGGATTCTTGATGTAGCGGCCGGATTTTTGAAGCTGATATTCCGACCTGGAGTCCGATCCATCCATAGTTAATAGCCGTTTAGTAACACTGGGCGGTTTGATCTTCGGGTTGGGGTTTTTGACCGATATGATATTTCCTGATAGAGCGAATGGCGCAGGAGACCGAGCCAAAAGGCCGCAGTAATAAGTCTTGGAGTCTTTCCATGCGAAGATCGACTCGTCATCTTCTCGAGTTTGCAGAATCTCGTGTTGGAGTCTCATGAAAGCTTTAGAGCCTTCTCCGTAGAGTAGTGGCAGGTTTATGTCAAAGAGACCCAACAAGCAGTAAGCAGTGTCTTCTATTCGAGTAGTCTCTCTCATTGCAGCCCAAGACATCTTAGTCGCGACATTGACGCTCTTGTGGTCGATCATCTGATGGTGTGTGATACCAGTAGCCCGCGAGATCTCGTCCTTAAGACTCCACTTCGTCCCTAGCTCTTCCCAGTCTCTCCCGTAGAATACCACGGTCTTAGGGGCAAGCAGCTCCTGCAGCGTCCATCCCCTGAAGAACCATCGGCTTATACGGAACCCTTTGTCAAAAGTCGCGGCAGAGACATCCGCCATATAGACGTAGCACACTTGCGCCTTCTCGTACCATCTGTACATGGCATTGATGGCCTCGGAAAGGTCCGCACTGCTAGTCTTATCTATACAGCAAGTGTCAATCCAGGCATATTTCCAACCCTCAGAGAGCGCTAGTTCACAGCAGTGTTTGATTTTGGTGTATCCGGCGAGCGTGACGGACTTGGGGTCTTCGAGCATTTGTAATGAGACTTCATACTTGGTCCATGTGTGTGACAGAATTGCATAATCTGGAATCTCGGCATCGTAGAACTCGTACATCTTCAGTGTTAATGTGTTGAGGAGCCGCATGGTTATATATTTCGGCCAAAGGAAGAGGAGAACAGCAGGCCTCGCACAAGTGCCTCAAAGTTGGTCGTTGCATGGCCTTGTGGGTGGGACTATCTCTATCGAGTAGCTCACTTCTGGATAGCACGAGTATCGAGTTCAGATGTTGAGTACCTGATCTTACACAACAGAGCGTTGGAGTAAAGCAGCACCAGTTTCCTTTTCTCGTCGGGCTAGCGTCTGGCCTCAAGCCAAGTGATTAGATCCGGGGGATCCTTAGTCAGCTTCTTGGCTGAGAAAATATTTGCTACCTTAGACTCGAGGCTCTTGCGAGGGACTCACTAATTGTTTCGGTATGTTTGATATTAGCTCTTTGGACTATCGGGACGGGCTTTCCAAGAAGCATTTGGAGGGTTCAGACGTTGGACGGATTACGGACGAAACAGCTTCAACTTGGACCAGACAAGGCCTTTGGACGGACCCTTTGGACCGTTGACGTTGGGGTACAAGAATGCACCTCTTCAGGCCTCTATTTCGGCCTGCTAGCCCTGGCGTTGAGACGGCCCCATCACCACGTACATGCACGTGCTGCTGTGCTCGTGACGTGTGCATTTCACGAGGATGAGAAAAGGAGTTTCGGGAATGTCTTTTCAAGCCCGCTCTGGGCTGAAGTACGAGGCGAAAGACCGAAATATCAATACGTTGCAGGCACCTCCGGCCTCGTACTACAATGCGACGATGGTTAGTGCGCAACCTGGAAGCGGACGTAACGGGGCCATTGGCGTTGGAAAGCGATACTGGGGTGAGAGTGGAGCAAGCCGGCAGAAAGAATTATCTAATGCGTATCATGTCTACCTCCATTTCCTTTTGACTTTTGCATTGTCTACTGATGTAGTCGGAACGGTCTCAGGATTTCAGTACTCCTCGTTTCAGTGGTCATCGTCGCATGACATAGTCGCGCTTTGCCACTTGATCCTCACCTGTATATAGAAGCGCTCAGCATAAAGCGCGTGTCTACGGCGGACGACGGTTACAACTAGGACAAAACCAAAAACCACAAAATAATTTCAGATTTTCAAATTTTTTTATTACGATACTCTTCGAGGCGCTTTTTCGAGAACTTTTTGAGAGACTTTTTTGAGAATTTCTTCGAAGGACTCTTTAAAAAACTCTTCGAAAGGTTTTTTAAGAACGATAAAATGCTTCGCGATAACATATTTTAAGATAAATTTTGAGATAGAGATATCTCGGGGTAAAGATACCCTGAGATAAAAGGCTTCGAGATGTGTATGCTCCGAAAAAAAAAAAATTGAAATCCGAAATCTAAAATCTGAAATCTGAAAATCAAAAAAGTTTTGTTGTTTGATTTTTGAAGTTGCGAAAACTTTAAATCAGCCTTATAAGGTTAAAGGTAAAATCTTATCCGGGGGCATTATTCGAGGGCATCTTGAATCATATAGATGAGACACAATCAAAATTTACAAATATTTGAATCAAAATTTAGGAAATTTGATGGAAAATTTGAAATTCTTTTTTGTTTTTGGTTTTGTCTTAGTTGTAGCCGTCGTCCGCCGTAGTGTCGCCTGGACCAAGGCTATATAAGCATTCGCTCCATCCGCTTTAACTCGTTTGGACTCTCGCAGATGTTGCGAGTCGTCAACATTTCTTACAGGTATTGTCGATCATGTTTGAATTTCGCTATCGTCGCTCTAGACATAGCTTCACGATCCTTTTCTGTCTTTCTCTTCTGTTGCTCGGCATCCCAAGAGTGTCTGCTTTTCCCACGGATGATGGTGATCTCGACCAAAGATCATTTTACGGAGACCCTAGACGGAACATCACATGCCTGGGTTCTAACTACGACCTGCAACTACCAGTACGACAGGACGGCGTCGATCCCAATCGTTTCACCATGCAACAGCTATGTGCTAAGACGATATACGGTGGGGCTCCGGCTGGCCAGCATCTAGGCGGTTGGTGTTCGCGAGGCCTTCCAATTCAAGACGGTGAAAGGGAAGATGACTCTGACGATGAGTCTGAAAACCCAAATCTTACCTACGACTGGCTATGGACAGGCGTGAGCTTTGATCTGAGTGATGCTTCTTAGGCCAGTGAGGAGAGAGCCGACTCACGTTTCCTACTGGGCTGCTTCAACCGATGCTTCTGTAATTGGCATGTTGACGATTTCATTATTCAGCCTAAACGCAGTGTTCCGAGTAACGCTGATGTCCGTATGAAAGAGTCCGGCGGCACCGGCGAGATTAAGCTGGACGTTACAGATGACGTTACCACAACTGACGATAGCCATACCGGCCGATTGGAAGCCACCATGGTTGAGAGTGTAAGGCTCAATGAATTGAAAGAGCCAAATCAGGAGGGAGGATATGCTATCATGGATGTTGACTATCCGGATCCACCATGGGACCTGAGTCTGGATCCCGGTAACTACATTACCTGCGAGGGCGACTTGCCGAGTTTCCCTCTGCCACAGCCATACCTGGTCTCCGACTTTCAAAACCCTCAAAAGCTTTGTGCAGTACAGTGGTCCGGAGGCCTTTCGTGAGTCCACGTTGAACGCCATCACATTCTCTCAGAGCCGTCATTGACCTCCCTTCCTTTAGAGGTGCAAACGCGGGTGGATATTGCCACCGCAGCAACCCAATTGGCGCATTCGGATCCTCTGAGTATGAGCATTATGTATGGTTCTCCGACGAAATGACTCCTCGCTACGAATACACCTGGGGCGGCGGACAATTCTTCCTGTCAGCCTCGATCCGAACCTATTGTTACGCCCACTGCTGGTGCAATTCCGTAGGCAAAACCCGCACGAGCCGCAGCAGATTTACCGTCTGGCAGTTTCTCCGAAATCATCAACTTGTCATGCACGTTGATGGTTCGATCGACTATGGCAAAAGATCACCACTGTCGCAGGGAATCTTCGACAAGATAGCGAGCGTTCTCCCTCCACAGAACGGTACTGGAGGCCCCACTTCTGGTACTTGCGGTGCAGACGGCAAACAGTTCTGCCCAGCTACATGGCCTTTGGCCGAATTTGGCCCCATCCCCAGAGCGCCTCCATACTCGACCGACATTGTTCGCCCCCCTAGCGCCGGCGCCGACGGAACGAAGAATCTGACGGTATGCGGTAACAAATGCAGTGGGCCGGGCGACTGCACGGCGAGTCTGGACAACTATAGTTGCGATTGTGCGTTCCCTAACTCGGAAGACGCTCAAAACTTGGGCTTGGATCCTGTTTCTCCACCCTCGGTTTGTTTGGCCTTGGACAATGTGGACTTCGAGTTTGTAACCTCATTGTCGTTGGTTAATGTGATTGGAAGAGATGAGAAGGCGCTTGGATATATAGATGGGCAGCGAGTGCCATACCGGTGCAGGTGCAACGCTACCTACACTGGGAATGAGTGTTGTGGGTCCAGTGACGGCATGGTGTGGTTAGAGTAAGGAGCTCCACCCGACTATGTACAAAGACATTGCAGGATTGTTAAAAGGCACTTGAACAGTTCATACAACCCGGAAGACTCTCCTCTCCATTCGTGATTGTTGAACATGCGCCCCTCTTTCAGCGCAGAGCACGAGTAGGAACTTTGCGTGTCATTTGGTTCTTGAACTCCGTGATACTGTGCACATTCTTTCCACAGAGAATGAGCCGATTCTGTTCGCGTCTATTACGCCACAACGCCTGATCAAACATCGCAGTGGAAGCGGACTCGATGAGAGTGAAATAATAGAAGATATTCGGAAGAGGGGGCGTCAGACACTCAGCGGTGTATTAGGCTTTATATTCTGATCCGCTTTGATGACAGCAAAAGGCTACGTTCTTCCCGTCTACGATGAGTATGATGTAGACGAAAGAAAATTAATGCACGTCCTCCTAGCAATTCACTCGATTCCGTGGCTGTACGTTCTTTCCGGGAGAGGACTTCGACGTCCTTAGGAGGCAAAGATTTAACTGGTGACACTGTGACTTTTATGAACCCCTCATATGATCTCCTTCGCATATACAGCTCAGCCGCGCCAGAGTATGCAGGGTGACGTTGTTGAAAATGCAAAGAAGCTCGGAAGAATGCTGCTGGGCTTTTTAAAGGCAGAATATCATTAAGCTCCGTTCTGTATTTTTTTTTTTAACAACCCTGACGTATCCCCTTGCTGAGTTGTGAGACATAGTTCGAAGGTAGTATGGGATATCGCTTTGGATATCACGTGGAGTGGGTATTGGGAGCTGCTAAAGCGGCGGCCCAAGCGAGCGCTGATTGGTCCGGAGGGGGGGGGCACAACTAGTATGTAATTCAAAATCCCCTCGATCTCGCTCTGCTCTTCAAGCGCGTGATTCCGCCAAATCCAAACGTATTACGTAAAACCCTTTACACTTCCAGTAATGCCTATTATACCAAGCGCTCGCACGTCAAAAATGTGATGGCGCTACAAGAGACGACGTCGATTGAAGAGCCACATGCTGATGAAAGATGACTATGTATGCATATCCTAGTCGCTATGGACATGTAGATTGATAGCCATGAAAAACACCTATGTGAGAATCTCCTATACGACCCACTCAACATCGGTTCCAATTGGGCGACTACTACCAACCCACTTTTGAAACCATCTAACGGCTTCGTCCTCGGCCACCATTCCTTGCCGGAGCTCCTCCTCAATGCCCAGGTTCCCTCGAACAGCAAAGCCATGCTTCGCCCCTTCGACAACAGTGACGACAAACCTGCCTCTCTGACTTTGACGGAGCTGCTTTTCTTTTCCTGCGAAGATCCCCTCAATCTGTCTCACACCATTCATTTTCAAGACCCAGTCCTCACTGCCTTGGCATATATGCAATGGCAGTGTGGCTTTCTCGATGTCGTTCGGAAGGCTAAGATTCGAGGGATGGGCGACAAAGGCAAAGTCAATCAGGCTTTTCCCATCGTCCGTTGAATATATATCCGGGTCGCAGAGCAGCACCGCGAATTTTCCGCCCCAACAGAAGCCTGCCACCGCGATACGATCATCCGTGGACGCGCGAAGGCTGGTGAGGAAGGAAACAATACGAGGCATAGCTACTCCAGGACGATTTGCGTAGAGGTATGGAGCAAAGTAATACATTGTGCGCAAACCGGAAAACCTAGAGGAACGTCAATTGGACAGCTTGTCGTATAGGGCGAATGAATTTACAGTCTGCTCCAGATGGAGGATGTTGAGTCTACCATGTTATCCATACTGCTCAAGAGAGTATGCTTAAGGTTGTATCCTGATTCGATACTTACACGTCGTCAGCCGCTGACCCACTTCATTGCATCATTCACCTTTGCCTTTTTATTGTTTTTCGGAGACTTTGAGTATGGAGGAAGTTGACATACCATTCATGAAGTCCGGAAGGTACACGGTCACCCCCGCCCGCTTTGCGTATGCATCAGCCAATATCCTATTATTGTTGAGATTCCAGCCAAAGGCATCCGGTATGATGACGACTATTCCTTGACTGGGTTCGTTATCGGGGGGACTGGTAATGTAGGCTGGAAGGCCATGCAGAGTGTCGACACGGCCAGCCGGTGTGCCTTCGTGGAGATGACCGGAAGCGCAGTGATGACAGGCCATGACAGGTGAAATCGGGATAGACCTTCTACTTATCTCAAGGTGCACAAGCGATGTCCAGGTACAGTCGATGACGGGGGAGATGAAGAGAGTGTCGTAGGGATGTCATAACACATTTGGGAGTGGACAAGGAGGCTGCTCTTATAGTGTGCATTTCGCGTATATGTAACCCTCGAAGGCATAAAGTAAGCCGCAACTTTTACTCTTTCTGACCAAGTGCTGATTCTCCCAACTACAGTACTCTACAGGATCTTTGCACGGCGGGCGGGTCGCCTAACCCCTGGTGGTTCCCGAGCACTGGCTTGGCCAACTTTCAGCACGCTCATTGATCAAATCTCTACACTAAGCGGCCAAGATTGGTTTGACTTGATTTGTTGATTTGTAAGTTTGTTTATTTTATGAGACTATGTACTCCGTAATCTTGAGACGGAGGTGCCTCACCAGGAAATCAGAGGGATTCGAACCCTTAGACCGCTCCGCCCCATTGAGTTTCGAGTTCGAGACAGCCTGCACATAGCCCTGTTTAGGGAAGGTTACATCAGGCCGGCCCATCCAAAATCATGTCTGCCTTGTATATTAAAGAAACCAAAGAAAAAGACTCGCCATCTACTTGTCATAGCCCCGGAAGAGCCGGATATGACCACATCCTCTCAATCGTTGATATCGTCCAACTCCCGCTGGGTCATCTCGTTGAAACCGTCCAGGTCGTCGAATTTCATTGTTGTCTCCACATCCTCCATTCCATACACGTAGGGGTCCGGATCCTCGATCCCATGGTCCAGATTCCTCATGCACCAAGGGCCCTTGCGGACCTTCAATGCGGAGGGGGACCCCCCCCCCCCACCAGTCTCTCAAAGTCTTCATAGCTGTAATCCTTGCTTCTGTATCTCTCATAAATACATAAGATTCGATCGATGAAGATCTGTTTTCGTATCAACATCCGATAGAGGTAACCATGCCTCCGGAATCGCCCCCGAGATCAGCCTTCTGATTGCGCCTTATATGACCGAAACCGTTCGTAAGCTGATGGAGCTCGGAGAGACGATGGGCGTTTGACGCTTTGAATCCCATATGTCTCCAAACACCCTTGCCCCCTTATCCCACAGGTCTCGCTATGTAACCGAATTAAACTTCTTTGCATCCCAGGAGCCAATGTTCTTCCCCAAACTCAGGTGGTATCATATTGGGGTCGTCAGAAACTCTGTAGTCGTCGATGGGGCCCGGAAGCGTATCATTCCCATTTGGTCTCGCACCTTTTTTCAGTGTTGCCAAAAGGAATATAAGATGGGCGAATTGATTAATAATGTGTTGAAGTCACGGGTTCGAAAAAGTTCTTGCATGCACCAGCGACGGTCCGTTTTCTCTGACGTTGGCAATAAAAACATCTCTCGCGAGCATAACCCACATTGACTCTGAATTGCTGATGGCTCGACTCATCATAATGATCACGCTCGCGTCTATGGCGGCGTGTAAGTCGATAACCCTCACCCCTCTCTTCTTTATCGGATAACAGGAATGTAGATCCCGAATAATGCCGCGGATCTTATTGTTCCATATCAGTCGATAGTACTCTTGATTCAATTTATCTCTGATTTTAACCGGCATGTTTAAACATCGTAGCGCGTACCTCGGAAAAGACATCATAAATGTGTTTTCAATCACGACACGCCTTTTTAGAAATAAGTGATATCGCGCTCGCGCTTTAACCGAAGCCTTCGTCTTTGCCAGTATTACCGCCCAAAACTCGTCGAGTTGATGTTCAATGTTAGTGCTCATATAAATCCTCAAAAGTTCATAAGGGTTATTCGCGAACATCTCTTTGGTCTCGCGGAACGAAATCCTCACAATCTCTTCAACGTGCAGAATATATGATTTGGATCAATTGAGCTTGGCACTCGTGGCCTTGCAATACACCTTCAAGGAGGCCATCAGCGCGTCGGTTTCGGTCTGAATCCATATCATCATCGTGGTATCGTCTGCGTACATTGTCGTTTTCAATAACCCGTTGCCTACTTAAACCCTTGGAATATCGAGGTTCAGGGCGATTTATCGGGCCAGGCCTTCAATCACGACTACGAACAGGACACAACTCAACGGGTCCCTCTGTCTCATCCCGAAGCGAACCCATAGAACCTCCCCTGTGTAACCGTTAACAAAAACTTTGATCTTGGCGTTCTGATAGAGAAGGCGAACCCAGGGGATATACTCCTCGGGGACCCCGAACCGAGCCAGCACCGCGAAGAGAAACTCATGATAAACTCGATCGTATGCTTTTCCCTGATCCAGGAAGACGATTGCTAGCCCCGGCTGTCGCCGATCGGGTCTGGCGAACGTTTCATGCTTAGCGATCAGGTATTGAGCTGTTCTGATGTTGTCATCAATCAGTCTTTTCGATAGAAAAGCGGATTGTTGTGACCCAATGACTTCACCGAGGGCTGTTGTCAGCCTTTGCATTAGTATATCCGTGAACAGCTTATAATCCACATTCTTATGGACAAGGGGCGGAAGTTCTTTATGTCTGACTGCTCGCCCTTGTTTTTGAACAGAAAAATTAAGATTCCTTTGGTCCAATACTCCGGCAGCCTCCCCTTGTCCTGTCTCATTGAAGAACTGTGTCATCTTTTGCACAATCGCCGGGGTAGAGTTCTTCTTTCTTCTATGCCACAAAAGAGCCTTATAGAATTCGCTGGGAAGGCCGTCACCGCCGGGCAATGATCCCACTGCCGCCCGAGCCAAGATTGGTTTGACTGCCCATGGAACCTAGCAGGGAGGCGACCCGCTGTGCACTGGTGCAACGACCCTGTAGGCACGAGGCTAGTAGCTGAATGAAGTCAATATGAGCATCTCGCCGGAATAACGCCGGCCCGACCGGTTCAACGTGATTCGATCATGTGTTGCTATTTCTTTGCCTTTCTTTAGTCGCTGACTCTATCAGCTATTGCACACAGTTGGCCTTGGAAGTCGGCAGAGAGAGTCGCAATATGAAGCCCCTCCAGCCAGTTACCTCTTGCGCTGAACAAAGATTTTTGACCTGAATTTGTCCCCTTTCTAACCAGAAGGCGGAAGAAAACGACGACGAAGTAAGGAATGCAAAGATTGTCATTATGATCAAGTGATAGTCGGTGTCACCAAGGTTTATATGATATCGCCAAAAACAAGATGTTGTTACAGCGCGAATTAAAATATATAAAAGAATAGTGTAGGGCTGAGCTAAAAAACCTTGAATTTGTATGTGCAGCCAATCATAAATTCGGAATCACTACGCTTTTCGGTTAGCGCCCGAATAGCGGCTTTTAGGCCTCCCGAGCGCCCTCATCAAAAATTTGTATGTACAAATCTTACATCTTTTGCCCCCTACCTCCTGAAGAATTAAATTTTTTCATAATTTCGTAAATTATACAACTCAATATGCGCTTTCCAACGATGTAAAAGTTATTAGATTTGAATGTATATATATAAAGTAATATTTAATTCAAATATGTTAAGTCGGATCGACAGCGAGGCTCCCGGAAAACCTCTTCGCTCATTTCACGAATTAATTTCTTTTTTGAATAACATCATAATCCTCTATCATATTTACGAGATTATTATATCGTTGAAATTGCATAAGTTTATTCTATAATAATAA